>VFFE01007243.1:1234386-1464137 GCA_008921705.1 Burhinus oedicnemus | reverse complement strand
CATGGATCAAGAAGGCCTAAAACCAGACTGATGTTCTGCAGAGGTATGGGCCTTCGAGCAGAGGAGTCAGGCTCATAGCTCCTGCCGTAAGCTCTGCAAGGGAGGTTGTGTGGACCCGTCTCTACCCTTTTCCCCTCTTGCTCCTTCGCTGGGTCAAAAACTGGCTGGGAGGTCAGGCCCAAAGAGTGGTGGTGGATAGAGTTAAATCCAGTTGGCAGCCAGTCATACGTGGCGTTCCCCAGGGCTTGGTATTGCAGCCAGTTCTGTTTAGTATCTTTATCAGTGACCTGGATGAGGGGATCGAGTGCACCCTCAGTAAGTTTGCAGACAACACCAAGTTAGGCGGGAGTGTTGACCTACCTGAGGGTAGGAAGGCTCTACAGAGGGATCTGGACAGGCTGGATTGATGGGCCAAGGCCAATGGTATGAAGTTCAACAAGGCCAAGTGCCAAGTCCTGCACTTGGGTCACAACAACGCCATGCAGCGCTACAGGCTTGGGGAAGCGTAGCTGGAAAGCTGCCTGGCAGAAAAGGACCTGGGGGTGTTGGTTGACAGTCGGCAGAATATGAGCCCGCAGTGGGCCCAGGTGGCCAAGAAGGCAAAGAGCCTCCTGGCTTGTATCAGGAATAGTGTGATGAGCAGCGCTACGGAAGTGGTCGTCCCACTGTACTCAGGACTGGTGAGGCCCCACCTCGAAGACTGTGTTCAGTTTTGGGCCCCTCACTACAAGAAAGACATTGAGGTGCTGGAGTGTGTCCAGAGAAGGGCAACAAAGCTGGTGAAGGGCCTAGAGCACAAGTCTTATGAGGAGCAGCTGAGGGAACTGGGCTTGTTTAGCCTGGAGAAAAGGAGGCTGAGGGGAGACCTTGTCGCTCTTTACAACTACTTGAGAAGAGGTTGCAGAGAGGTGGGGGTCAGTCTCTTTTTCCCAAGTAACAAGCGACAAGACAAGAGGAAATGGCCTCAAGTTGCACCAGGGAAGGTTTAGGATGGGTACTAGGAAAAATTTCTTCACTGAAATGGTTATCAAACATTGGAATAGGCTGCCCAGGGAAGTGGCGGAATCGCTATCCCTGGAGGTATTTAAAAAACATGTAGATGTGGTGCTTCGGGCCATGGTTTAGTGGTGGACTTGGCAGTGCTAGGTTAACAGTTGGACTCGATGATCTTAAAGGTCCCTTCCAACCTAGACAATTTTATGATTCTATGATTCCTTCAGACATAGAAAACAGCCGGTGGAAGAGCCTCCATGCGAGGAGGATTCTCTGTGGAGTTTCCTTCTTACCCGGCTTGAGGACAGAAAAAATCCAGATTTGGGATGGGATTCTGCACTATTCCTGTACTGGTTGAGAGCCTGTGTTTACACTTAGAGAAAAGATGTTACACTGATTCCTCTGAATGTGATAATGGTCATCACAGATGTGGCTGATACCAATAGACGGTGCTGCACTTTCGATTTGTAATTAAGTTTCTGTTTTGCTAGTATAGCATTACCTCTAATTTGAAAAGAAAGTGAAATCCTATCAGTGTAGGCCAGAGGTTTTATTTGCAGTACCCCAGCAACAAAATATGGTACTACAGTAGCTACCATTATGTGAATTAATGCTCTCTCTGCTAAATAATAAAACCAGCAAAGTCTAACATTCTGTTGAAGTTAATGGGAGCAGTTAACATTGCAGCATATTGTGACCTTAGATAATCCTAGAAGCTAAGTAAATATTCATATAATTACTACAAACACTGACAAACAGTAGAGTCTTTCTTCTTCAGAAGAGAGAGGAATTATTCAAAGACAAACTTTCAGAGAAAATGATTGTGTGGAATCCTTACATGTAATCCTGAAACATAACTCAAACGCTTCCTTCAGAAAAAAATCACTAAACTCGGGAATGAAAAAAAATATGGAAATGGGTTTCTTTCTGTGTTTATTCCTCCTGTTTGCTAATGTTAAGGATATCAGAGATTTTCTTAGCTTTCTAGTGTCTTACTCAATGGGACCATTTCAATTATGTAAGATATGAATTCATTTTGAAGTGCTGCTTAAATGCAGTGATAAGAGAGTATTCCACAGAAGACAGAGCAAGAAAAATTTGAATAAATACTCAATTTACTCTAGGGGTGGAGGTAAATTTCTGCTTGAAAAATGGGATTGGTACCCTACAGATGTGCTCTGCTTCACTGTTTAGAATTAGCAATTTGATGAGCTGTCGAGTCACAGGGCTGCTGATGAGTCTATTCATAGTGGAGAGGCTGGGTTAAATGAGCACCTGCCTCTGCACTTTGCTGAGTGATTATCCACCAAGAGCAAGCAGGAAGCACTGCTGGCAATTGGAGACAGAAAAATGAAAGCGACAGAGACTTCGAGGTACAGGATATGCAGTGAGACGGGGGTCTTGGCTAAATTCCAGGAAATGTGATGTTAAAGCTCGGTGTGATTTAGTCTTATCGTTACAGAAATTATTCCTCTCCGTTTGTTCTGTAGCCAACACTAGCAGGGAATGGGGAGCTGGAAGACCCTTCTGCTGGTGTACTCGCTGGCTTCTGTCGTCAAACTTTGGGGTCACATGCATACTTAAGAGGATTAGACAGGGTTAAAGCCTTGTTTCTTTGACTGTTCCCTTGGGCAGACACTTTAAGTGTAAGAGCTTGTGTTCAGTGTTCTTGGCACCCTACAGACCAGTTGTTCAGGTCCTAAAAATGGCAGTGGCATGCTTAGTGGTCCCAGCAACTCGTGTACAACCTAAAGATTTCCACAGAAGCTGAGAATCCACTGGTTGCTGTTTCCCTCCATACGGGTATGTAACCATGACAGCTTCAGAAGTTTCTTCCCTTCAGGTGTTCATCATCAGCTCTGTAGCAATGAATGAATTTGTGAGTGTTCCTACTCTGTTTCAGTAATTTAAATGAACCATTGAAATGAGGTGGGTGTGTTCACATATTTCTCATATCTCCATTGCTAGTGTTTTACTGGATATACTATCTACAATTATAATTTATTTTATTTTATAAGGCTGGTAATGAACACACAGAGGCCAGTCATTTTCTTCAAGCTGGTCTTGGAACTGAATGTCTGTACACCAAAGCACGTGTCCCATGCACTGCTGTCCTCCACTGGGGTCAGTGCCCCAACAGCCCCTAGTCCTTAGCCTAGCCCTTACACCAAAAGATTTCCCTCTAATTCGTGCTTCTTAGGCTGTTCAGTGAGTGAGAAAGAGCTTTAAGACCAAGAGAAAATATTTTGTTTTCTCTTGACTGAAACAGTTGCACCTATCATGTGACCCTCTAAATCAGCATTAACAGTCCTGCAGGTAGGCAGCGTTCTGGCTGGGGGAGATTTCATTACAGGGAACCTGAAAGCTTGCCATGTGGCAGTTTTCTCCAACATACCCTTGCATTGTCAGGTAAGGTTGCTAGCTATTCATGAACATCCACAGAGTTTTGTGTTGTTTGCCAAGGATTTGCAATTTTATAGCAATCATACAGGCATGTGCTAAATCACCAGATTCACATAGCAGGCTACATATTGTTTATCCTATATGATAGTTGCTATCTTAGAAGAAATAAGAAGTCAGTGTCTGACTCAAACTCCACAGAGCTACTCAGGAAAAAAAAAAAAATTGGTCCTGATGTGAAGAATGTTTTCTTTTTTCATGAAACATGGTGAAATCATAGAAACCATTATCTTATGAAGAAAATGTGAGCTTTTTTGATCCACTGGATATGAGTTAATAGGATAAGGTTTACTTAGCACAAAGCACCGTATGCAAACAAGAATGCAGGGAAGTAATAATTTATTAAAGTATCAGGATGCTTTGGAGGAGTCAAACTTGGAAATGAAGTATTGTAGCAAACTTGAACTTAACTAGTCATTTTCATACTAATTACTCAACCTTAATTTATTTTTATTTGTATCTAATCTGTTTGTAGTTTTTCGTGCATATTTCTCTCTTTAGACTCATAACTAAATATATATTCCAAATGCAAAGATTTTGGCTTTCATAAATTAATGTACGTTTCTTTTATGCATGACAAGGGTTTTAATTAAAACCTCACTTGTTTTTCTTAAAAGATGCCAGTGGTACATAAAGGCCAAAATGAAATCTGAAGAGAAAAGAAGGGCTCATTTGCAAAATGGAGATTGTAAGTAGTTCAGCACTGTGATATATCTTTATCATGTTTTAAATGAAGAATGTTTGTTGTATTCTGTACAGCTTTTGCCCTTGATCTGGCCATTTGAATAGTTCCTTATTTTTCAGGTATATTTCTTTGAATTCTTAACTGGTCTGGACCGTATTGAATTTCTGCCTCAAAATTCCACTCTTGGTGACTATGTGCCTTATTTGTATCCAGTGCCCTTTGGCTTTAGGGATCTACAATTCCAGCCACCCAAGAAATAAGAAGTGGTACCAGCTGCCTTCCCTCATGCTCCTGCTCACTGTGAGATAAAATCCTGGCAATCTCTTATGGGCAGTATATTGGTTTACTTAGTTTAGTTTAGCTACTTAGTTTAAATTACTAGCCTCACTGGTTTATGTTAGAGTAGCTATTTAAAGTTTTTATTTATTCAAAGGATATTAAATTTTATTATTTTTTTGTCAGTTTTGATAACATCCCTGGAAATACTATGATCAGGACAGAAGCTAAGTCACCAGAAGTAAAATCTTTTTTCAGATGACACCACTATCTCCAGCCAAGTGGCTCTTTCTGTCAAGGAAAAGGGCACATTTCCCCATAAAGGATACTTCCTAGGAAGTTTTGTTTGTCATTTGTTTACAAACATGTTCAGAAGGGAAAGAAGACAAAAACCTTCCTGCTGGAGAGTTTGATATATGACTCTGAGACTGTGACTGAATTTGAGAAAAGCCTCACTCAGTGTCTTTAAGGCCAGGGTAAACGATGACTGTATTTCATGTTGACACAAAGCTTCATCTCAGAGGCTTGTCATTCATTTGCAGTTATCTCAGCATCACTTGAAGGGGCAAGTCTCTACTCATCTATGTGCTCCATAGAACCAAGGACAAAGAGGAATTACTGTGATTTACCCAAGCAGCTAAAACTGTTTTGCCAACAATACTCCCTCCTTTACACTGAGCACTCAGCACCTCCATGAGAAGTACCTCCTTCATGCTAGCAGCAATCTTTATCTGATTGCTGACCCTATAGATTTGGTATCCAGCGCCTCAACTTGAAATAATATGTGAGGCTCCACAGTCTCTACTGGGATCAGTATAGGGGTGACTTCTCCTAGACTAGCTGAAGCTGTTTAAAAAAAAGCTCTGCTGCAAAACATGCACTGGTTAGCATTGCCTGTTCCTGTTCCCAGAATTGTCATGTCCACGCTTTACATCCTGTGCTTCTGCTGTGTGCAGAAGAAAACCATCTCCTGTTCATCCTTCCTCTCTCCCTTGGGAGCTCAGTGTCAGTCAGAGGAAGATTTCAGGAAATAAACTCTTTGAAGTGAGTTAGAAAGGGGTCCGTGATCTTGCTGATAATATGACATCCCGTGATGTCTGGTGTCCTCCCCATTTCTGAATGGTGTGTGTACTCTATCAGCAGTGGTCCAAATGGCTGTTGCACACTACTTAATGAAGCCCAGCCATGTTCATGTATCCTGAACATGTGTTCCTCACCTAACGCATTTAGGCTCATCAGATAATGAGCTACTTTAGACTCAGCTACTAAGTGATAAGAGGAAGAAGGCTGAGAGGTACTTAATTCTTCTTGAAGAGATTCTGTGGACCCAGCTTCAGTACCCTCCTCTTATCCTGATAAGTTGATGCATTATCTACATCAACTTCTGTTAATGAATTGAAAGTTTTCCAGAACTTAATGACCACATGGCAGCAGCCTAAAAAAATTCCCATCCAGATAGTCCAAGAGAAAAAACATAAGTTCTTGGACATACCATACTCAAGAACATGAGATATATTAGCCATGCCAGAAAATGATGGCTTGCTGGAACCTGCCAAAGCAATCTGGCAGCAGCCTACTATTGCCATGGCCATCTCCAAGGAAGCAGATGGAAATTATCAAAGCCTCGTAAATGGATTTGGATATTTTTGTTCTCGTCTTGCACCTGGCTCTCTGGTTGTTCAAGCTTATCAGAAGAGAAGAAAGAAGCACAGTCCTCCAGGACCCATCCTCAGAGAACAGGATCTCAAAGATTGGACCTGTTTGGCAAAAGGAATATTGAGCCATCCACCCATAAATGAAAGGAGTGAATTAGAAAGCACTGTTTTTAAAGTAAAGGACAGATTGCCTAAATTGCCCAAGAAGCAGCAAAGGGGAATATAAACTGCTTTGGCAGTAATCTCTGTTAGTCTTCAGGATCTGCTTTTCCCCGTATCTTTCAGCCCTCACTTCATGTCTCTGTAGACACCCTTTCAAGTGACCAGCTCAGAGCTCATATTTTGTCTTGTGACTTGCTGCATTTTCCAGATTTACCAGCTGTACTTGAAGCATTCCTTAAGGATGTGAGCTAAGTGCAGAGACTCCAAGGAGCCTCTTCAGACTAAAATACTAAGTAGTATTTGGAAAGTAAATACTTACAATAAAAAAAAAAAAAGTCAAATGTATTTTATCTTACCCAAAATAGCATTTTCCTTAAAACTTAGCTAGGGCTGTTATTTTTTCCTAGGGAGAAGTTTCCAAAAACTTCATTGTCCTCTTCATTTTCCTGCCTGAAATTCTATACCTCAGGAGATGCTTGTGTTCATCTGAGACAGAGACAAAACAACATGAGAGTTTGACACTATCTTCTCAGTCAAATACCAAAGACTGAGTTTTCCAAAGGCCTTTGACTTTTTGTTCCTGTGGGACAGGATAAACTCTGGAACATGCATAGCTAGCAAACATGACAGTAACTAGAGGTATAAATAACATTCAGAGAACCTAATACCTGTATTTCCTCTGTTCTTTACAGTAACAATGTTTATCAGTTATCATTGCAAGCTGAAAGGATGTTTGATGTAACTGCACTGCAGCAATCTTGAAGAAGTATCCATGCTTTCAGTCACGCAGAACATCTCAGGAGATTTGAGCAGGGTCCAGCAGGACCTTGCTCACAGTTTCAGCCAGTACTTTTGAATGCTTTTGCTAGTGTTGGGTTGGCAGAGGCCTATCCTCTGTCTATGGAGTTCTAACACCCAGCTCTTTAATGTCTCAGAAGCCTCACCTAAAAAAGCCGCTTGAAGGGTAAGAGGAAACGCTTAAGTCCATGCCCAGTCAATCTTTGAAGGCCCTGGTGCTGCCAGCAAATGGGGGCAACTCATGTGCATTCTACAGTTGGTTTCTGTGAAATCAGTAGCAAGCATTAGTAATTTTGGGTCATTATCCTCTTCCTTTGGGTTCTGGAACTTTAAATGTAGAAGATTTAGTATATTATTTCCAATCCTTTCAATTGTCTAGTCAACAACAACAAAAAACAAACAAACAAACAAACAAACAAACAAACAAACAAACCCCACACCATATTGTTATAGTGCATTAATGTCAAAGAATGCTTGATTCCTAGTATTCTCTCTTTTTTGCAGTACGTTTCCCAGGAGTCAAAACATATATTGATCCGGACACATATGAAGACCCATCTCTTGCTGTCCATGAATTTGCAAAGGAGATAGATCCTTCAAGAATTCGTATTGAGAGAGTTATTGGGGCAGGTAAAAGTACACCCACTTTAAAAAATGTCTAGACCTGGATAGGCTGCTTTTCTCCAGTAACGATGATAATGCAAGTTGTCAAGTATAATACAAAACATGGGCATATTTCTCCGATAGCACCAGTTCATTCTCAAGTGTGGTGTACATGAGGTATTGTATTTGACTAATATTACAAATATGATTATATTCAAACAAGGATATCTTGAGAGGCAGGTTCTCCAAAGTGACAGGTTTATCCCAAACATTTTTTAAGGCTTTATTAATTTTTTGGGTAGGGTTGTTTTTGGGTTGGTGAGTTTTTGGGGGGTTTTTTTGCTTTGTTCCAAATGTATTCAAAACACTGTGTCACTCAGCATTTGCCATAGTTAGTGTCACATATTGTCTGTCACTGAGGGGGAGATTAGATCAGAGTCTCTTTCTGAGGGGAGATAAGATCAGAATATAGAAGAATGAGCAAAAAATATTCTCAAATAGAAAACAGGAGGAGTACGGGGGGGAAAGGAGAGGCTGGCTTGGGACAGCATTCCTGTAGCTGTGTGGAGAAGGATCACTGGCTGAGAGGGGAAAGAGGAAGCTCTAATGAGAAGGTGTAGACAGCATAAAAAGTAACATAAAGCTGAGAAGCAGGATGAATGGGGAAGATAGCTGCAGGTTCTCCTCTTACATCCCTGTTTGTCTTTGTCCAAGTGTGTGGTGGGGAAAGAGAGGAATTACATCTGAACAATTGGTTTAGACCCTGTTCTTGTCTATGGGGTGTTTACCTTCAGTTGAGAACATCTCATTGGGGATGTAGGCCATTTCACAGCTGGTTGAAAATAAGTTTCAGAAGCTTATTAATCCTGTATGTATATTGGCCTTTTTTTCTAAGGGGAATAACATGTCCTTTTTGTTTTCAGGGATCTTACCCTTTGCTGATGTGCTACGTTTATAGACATGTCTATTCTGTGCATTAAGAGTTATCCCCTTGTCTTATCTTTTGTTTAATTGTCAGGTTTTGCCTCTCAGGAAAGTGCTGTGCAAGTGTACCCACGCATTCACTTTTGGAAAGCCTTTGTAGTCATAAAGGATCATGGCTGCTGTCTAGAGTTTACTAGAGGTCCTGGTGGCAGCTCAGTGGTAACAGAAAACACACCTTTGTGGTTAACACAACAAAAGTAAAATACTTGGAAAGATCAGAGTCTTGTAAAACCATTTCTTGTAACTTGTGTTCTGACTCTCTAGGGCAGATAGCATTTCATTATTGATGAGTTCCTGGGATTGTTCGCTCTCTGTTTTCAGTTGTAGTTTACTGAGGACTTAGAGAGACAAGACTAGAAAAGGGCCTTACAAAGTTACCTAACTAGTGGATCTCAATGCATGGCTTGTGACTGATGTGTCATTCAGAAGGCCCACCAACATTTCTCACAGTTATAACAAATGAAGACAAAAAACAGACCGACAAGGAGAGTCTGAAGTTCCTGTGGTGCATTACATCCTCTGTGTTGTTACCTGCACACTGTCAATGGCTAGGGAGCATTTATCATTTCTCAGCCCCAACAGAAAGGGAAGGTGGGAGAGGTAAGAGTCTGTGTCAGAAATTTTGATGAACATAGAAACAAAATCCGGAGCTCTAATTGTAGCTTTGAAATTTCATTTCCTCCTGTGAAAGACATTAATGCTACACCTGTCTTCAGTTTACACAATATGGATATTTCTGTGTCCTTAAGATAGTAAGAGTGACTGAATTTTGTAAATTGCTGTCTGAAAAGTACATATAATACTAACTACACAGATGTTTTGGATTCACCTCACTTTAATTTTATGTCAGTAGAACTAATTAGTATATTCCATACTCCAATGCCCATCTCTGAGCTATCCCTTCTGGGCTTTCTTTAGCAATACTGTTTTATTACTTACTAAGTAAATGCCAACATACAAATGCTTTTTTTTTTTTACCTTATTTACTTTATCTAACTTTAATGCTATCAAGAAAAAATAAAATATTGCACAGTACAACAGACTGCAAAAATCAGATTTACATCTTGTGGAAGGGCACCAGTGGAAAAAAAATACTTTAGTTTGCTCATAGTGAGGCCTCGTGCTCGTGAGAACTCGTGCTAGCAAGTACTGTCAGGAGAATTACTATCAGAAGACATAATGCACTGTGATCCTTCTTTTTTCTCTTTGTTTCATATATCTTAGTCACTCAAGAAAGGAGAGCTATTTTTCAATTGAGATCCCTTATTTAATGATACGTTACTACACTGATAGCAATGGCTAGCCAGTGTTGCTAAAAAGTGTTTTATGCACTAGAAAATGTCATGCAAATAATGTAACAGAAATAAAACCTGGTCTGTTAACAAACAGGGGAGAGAAAGTATCGATCTGAAAGTAAAGAGAGAAAATTCTGTTTCACACTGCAGTCCATATCGCTAGAGTACTTTAGAGTTTACCTAATTGCTTAAGCTAGATAATATGTAGCTGGCACTGTGCACCATTGGAATTATGAGCTTGAGAGAGCCCCCAGAGGGCTGACTTCTGCAGAAAAATTCTATCTGATTTCTTTTATTTCTTCCTTTTCTTCAGACGTACTATAGATATTGATGTCTGAGATTATAAAGCATATTGAACTACGTTAAGTGCTGGTATAACTGCTGATTTCAAAGGAGTTGAATACAGCAGACAAGGACTGAGCTTATTGATTTTAATTCAGATGAAAATTGTGTTCGTATTCTCAACTTAATTCATTTATGAAAATTCTTTACTCGGCTTCTCTCTCCCTTTTCTTGTATGTGTGGGAGTGAATTTTTGCCTGCTTTGACATATTTTATTTTTATATTTTTTATCTTCTAAAATTACTTGGGTAATCTGCCGTCTTCAAAGATATTTGCCTAGCAGGACTTGCAAACTGGTTGCAATGAGATTTAAACCCATTTCCGTGCAGGCAAGATACAGGTTAAATACCATGCCTGAGGCACGGATAGTACAAATTCTCACAGAGTTCTTCAATAGCTGCTAGGGGACAAAACATATCATTACAATTCACAGCGGTCCTAAAGCTTTCTTTATGCCTTCTCTCTAATTCTCTATTAAACTTTGCAAACGGACATAAAATGGATTTCTTATCACAGGAGAATTACTTTTAAAAGATGTTTATAATTTTCACATAAGTGAAATAAAAAATTAAAATATTTTACAAAATGAAACATTAAAATCTATGAAGAAGTGAATTAATAAATGCATTTCTTCAGTTTGTTTTGCTTGAACATTATTTTTTTTTATCCGTGATTTTCATTTTGAATGTCTGTAACTTTAACTTTTCAAAACAAAAATTATTTCCATTCAAGAACTAAGTTTTCATTTTGAAAATGTCGAAGTGGAACATTGCAAATATTTGAAAACAATTCTGGTCAAGAAATTTTTGAAACTGATCTTTTCCTGAAAGGAGTTTCAAATTGCTTTTTCAATCGAAAAAGTCATGTATAAAAGCTCTTACAATTCACTAGTTGCAGTACAGATGGCTTTGACACTCAAGGCAAGTGTTTTTTCTAGTTTCTTTTTTCAGCTTGCCCAGCTCTGTACCCAAGTCATCTTTTGAAGTATTTTGTAATTATAATCTTGGATGATGTGAGTTGGAAATGTACATTATATTACTTGCTGCTGAGTAATCTATTGCAACTGTCTGAGGATGATACCATCAAATCAGAAGTAGTATTTTTGATTAAAGGTACTGATTATCTTATTTCTGATTACAGCACTGTTAAAATCTCCTAACCGCTCCACTTACCTCAGATACACATACACTATAGACTTGAAAAACAAAGACTTCGTATTCATTATTTTTGTCCTATGTTTCCGTGTCTGCTTAGAAGTGCAAAATCTAAGAGTCCCTGAGTGTATTTACCTACTTAACCTCGGTTATACAGGTACATCTGAATGCTGCACAAGACGCTGGGATTTCTCTGCAATTATTTATTAGACATATTATACAGACAATTTGGTCTGTTCCTTTGGTGCCAAGTATTAGTAACAAAAGGGTAGTACTATGGGATGCAAAAAAAGAGCAAGTATCTAAAATTGTTGGTTACACACTGACTGCTCCACATAATAATGTTTACCCATCAGATATTAAAAACAGGTTCAGAGAAGGTAGCAACAAATGGTCAAATTGAAAAAGTAGCAAGTTCTTCAAGCATTAGCAGCGGATTGGAAAATAGCCTTTAGTAGTTACAAAGATCGAGATGACACTTGGCCTGCAATAGTCAAAGACATCCTAGCCAAAATGAAGAGACAATGTCTGTATATTCAGTTGTAGATTTAATAAACATTCCTTTTGCAAGTTCGTATCATTAGACAGATAATAATAGCAAATGCAAAGCAGCAACAAGTTAAGAAAGGATGCTGAACTCGCAAGATTACTTTGAGAAAAAATGAATTAGTGCAATCTCATGTCAAAATCCTTTTTCAAGTCCTTCTAGTGGACATTTACTGAATTCAGCCACTATATTCTATGGAGCCAGTTAATTGAAACTTTGATCTCGGCTCTCCCGGTCTTCCCCTCTGCCGTGCTTTTGGTGTTCCAGTACATCTGCAAACTCTCTGAATTACTATCCTTTCTTTTGCTTCTTTGGTGAAAATAAAGCAGGTAAAATACAGACTTTGCAAAGTCCTTTCTAAATTATTCATGCTTTACTTACTCCATGTGTAGATGCAAGAGATCTGCATCAAAGTAACAATAACTGCACATAAATCCAGATTCAAGATGGATATGTAATCAGGTTACTTCCCGTGAGTGGTTTCCCATCATCTCCTACCTTACCTCTGGTTCATCTGTGAAAAAAATACTGTTTTGTAGACCTTTTGATCCAATGAAAAATTATCCAGATTAATAGCTGGTAATGGTCTCTTTTGTTAGCCTTCAAATAACTTCTGCGGCTATCTTGGTTCAAACTGGAAGTAAAGACAGTAGAGGAAACAGTTTACAACTGAAATGGAAATTGCAGTTTGGTCAAATATTCGTAATAGCAAGCAGATTACAGTACCAAAAGCAAAACAGAACCTGTTTATAAGTGCTTAGCTTATGTTTCTCATGGTAATATCAACCAAATAAACAAGTATTAATGAAGTTCACATTCTAGTAATAGTTACTGTTTAAATGGTGAAATTGATTAGTCCATTCCCTTTTATTTTATCCACTACTTATGACAAAGTTTTACTATTATTTAATTTGATATTGCATATTCTTGGTTTCAAAACTTTTGGACAATGTTTTTTTATCATTAGTATTAAATATTCCATGATATCTCCCATTGGTTCATTACAAAGACCACTGGGTGCCTTTTTGCCGGTTCCCACAATTTGCCATCTATTAATTGCTGTAGATTTTCTTCAGATGGTCCCTTTCAGCTACTTTCCATTTTGAGCTTGCTGCACCTACTGACATGTTATCATGTCGTTTGACTTTGTCCTGTCCATGACACTTTTTTCTGCCCCATCACTTCTTGCTCTTTGGTTTAAGGCTTCAGCACCTCTTCATGGAAGGAATTCCCAGAGGTACTTTGTCAAGTCTGTCTTAAAAGTTACGATTATCCTCTTATTTTCTTTGTTAAAATGTTGAAACTCAAGGAAGAGGCCAACTCTTCATTTTTTCACAGAGAGTACACTTTTTATAATCTAAATCTTCTGCCAGTTCTCCCACAGGCCTAATGTCTAAAACTGGGGAAAATGAGGTGAGCTGTATTTGGTGCTGTAACCTTTCAGATCGATCAAGAGCAACTGTCTGTGTTGCAAGACATTTGTTTTGATACCATGTCGTAATACCAGACTGCATATCAGACTTTCAAGTGACTGACTATTCCTGTTTCTTTTTAAATAGCACATGTTATGACTGAATGACAAAAGGGGTGCGTGGTTTGCACAGGGTAAGTTTCTAGCCTGCTCAATTAGCTTCTTTTTGTATGACATACAGTAAGATGTGTGGGGTTTATATCATTAAACCAGGGATTATTTACACTTTATTAAAACCGAACAGACAATGAACTCTATTTTTCTCTAGTTATCATCAGCTTTTTCCCTGGAGGAAGGAAAGATGCTGACTTCATTGACATCTGGCTCTTAGCTTCTACTTATTACACATGCAGTCATGAACCTTTACTGCTGCAGGGTCAACATTTGTCTTGCTTATCTTCAGACTTGAGCAATGAGACTTAGATTCCTAGATTTTAAAAAAACCTTTTGTTGAGTACATTCCCCTTTGACTTTAAAAACATTTAAAATTCTTTATCTGAACAAAAGTGTAGAAAAAGTACTCTGGCATGAAATACTGTCAAACTCTTTCTCAGAGTAAATAGTTCAGTGCTTTAAATTATATCATTGATCTCCATCTGGTCTAAACCAGAACTAGAAGTTATTACACATACCTTAGGTTTCTAAATGTAGTAACTGTCTGTTCTGGGAGCTGATGATCGCTTACTGTCTGTTTGACATCATGTCACCAAAAAATTGCTGTTAGTCTTTATGTTCACCAGTTTATCAATCCTAATATCCAAGGGGAGTGAGGTTTCCTTCTACCTGTACAAATCATGCATCCAAAAAATGGAAAAGAAACAGGTCAGGGAGAAGACACGATGTTCCTTCCCCTGCTTTGGATGTTGTACAGATAATAAATCTTGGGATTGTAAGTCCTTCACTTGCCTCTTTCAGTTTAATTCATTTCAAAACACTTGATGAACAGCTCTTTACAGTCCCTGAGGTATGAATGCCATTATTTCTGAAATTCTGAAGTTGTGGTACTCTTGTATAATCTTATAATAGCAAAATGATTTATTCTATACCCTATGCTTTCCAAATTATTCTCAAAAATGAGATGTTGCAGTTCTTCAGATTTATTGATCATGAAATCTCTTTAAAAATCTGGATATTAAGGCTCTAGTATTTTTGCTTTTCACTGTTTCACCAAAAGAAAAAAATTGGAAATTAATCTCATTTTAGGCATTTAAGTTTGAAAAGCCAGTAAGATGCAGTAAGGTCATGGCTTTAGAAATGCATTCTAGCACTGCTGGATGTATCACAGAATAGAAGATTGATATACCATGTCTCCTTCAAAACATTCAGGTTTCATGACTTTGTTTTAGGTAGGACTTTAGAAGTCCAAATTAGCTACTGGTTTTTCAGTGGCAGTAGTCAGGCAAACAAGCTTTTAAGGAGAGCCCTCTAAGAGCTAAAGGGGTAAAATCATATAGGAAAATCCCTACCCAACTTTGCCTTTTGTCAAAAGATTCCCAGAGCGTTAGTCTGATGACACATATTTTCACACATACACACACATCTTCAGGGAAGCACATGCTTTGATTTATTTTTAAAAATTAGGTAGAAATAAAACAAATGGGGGGTTTTTGGTAGAAAGATGACCTAGGACACTTGGCTTTTGTTAGCTGTTTAAGCAGCTGCTAGTTTATTCAGAGGTTATGTTGAGCATCTGTTAATTGTACTCTTGCACTTGATGATGTCTCTGTTTTGAAGTGAAAGACAAGCAATGAAATTGTTTTTTTAATCCCTCCACTCTTCCTGGATCGTAACGGCTAATAAAACTTTGTTTTATTTTAGTGGAAGCAACAGAACTTAATAAAATAAAAGCTGAATGACAATATCCATTCTAATCCTATAATATCAGGGAGTTACAATTTTCTGAAGTGAAGCTTCTGTCTCTAAGGCCTCTGTCTTCTAAATTCACTTCATATCTGATGACACAATGTTACAGATAGAGCTCTCTTATTTTGTTTTCTTTTGTTCTGTCCTTAAAGTCTAAGGAAAACTCAGACAGCACTCAATGGAGGGGGTAACATATTATTTCTTCCATTTAAATATATCTCTCTTTATGACTCGGTTTTTGTTTTTCAGCACTTCTAATTCCAGAATGACTGGGGTAGAGAATTTAGTTTTGCTATGGAAGTACCCTGCACTCAAAAGTGCTTTGAAATAGTTTTTGAACATTGTTTTTCATTTACTGAATTATGACCCATTGAAAACTGACCTGCAGGCATACAGAGTATATTTGTTTGGTAGGGGCTTTAAATAACTTTTGAGTGGCTTCAAGATCAAAGGAAATTGTTATTTCCATACAAACTTAATTAGTAAACGTGTAAAGGAATGTGAGGCGACATGCATTCTTCAAAGGCCCTGACATACACAGGAAAACATCAGGTGAAACAAGCTTTGAGATTCCTCTCATTACGCAACTCAGTCCTGATTTGCTGAAAGTGTTGGCCTTTGGCTGTCTGAACAGTGAAATATGTAATTAATTTCAAGTAGGTATGTAAGTCCATTTAAATAAATCATGTGCACGTGCTTTTCTGAGGCATAATAGCATTAAGTACATTTTAAATTCTTTCTGCAATTGGAGGATAGTTAGGTATTCTGATATTCGCACGGCATTTCTTTTGATATAGGTCTTAGTGCATGACACCCCTGTAGATAGATATTGCTATAAATAGATATTTTAGATAGATATTTTGTCATCATTAGAATTAAAATCTAAGTGTCATTACATTCCTTCTTCATAGCATGCTCAGTTGTATCACAAACATATTGATATCAAAGCTCAGTCTCAAAGTGTCAGTAAAGCAAGATGAACCACACTGTGGATGGCGGATGGTTTGGCTGTTGCAGTGAAAGTTCAAGTCCCCATGATCTCGTGGTGTGGCACAAAGGGAAGGTGATTATTTATTGTGAAGTAATGCTGAATATTTTGCTTTCCTGGGACGTGATGAAACTTGGGAACTTCTTCTGTGGGATGTGTGAGTTTCTTGAATAGTTTTGCGTTCGTGTTTCACTGACAACTACAAATAACTCTGAACTATTAAAAAAGACAGCTTTTAAGACAGCTATTGAAGGTTATTTTGAAAGATAAGGTGTTTAAGTTCAGCAAGACAAACTGTACTGTAGTTCTTCAGGCACCATGAGTTATCTAACACATAATTTTTCTATTTAAGGCGAGTTTGGAGAAGTATGCAGTGGACGTCTGAAGACACCAGGAAAAAGAGAGATACCTGTTGCAATTAAAACTCTAAAAGGTGGTTATGTCGACAGGCAGAGAAGAGATTTCCTGAGAGAGGCTAGTATCATGGGACAATTTGATCACCCAAATATAATTCGCCTTGAAGGAGTTGTTACAAAAAGTAAGTTACTGTTAATAGCTTTTTGTTGTTTTTCCCATTCTATGTCATTTAGTATCAAAATTAAGCATTACTTCCACATTCAATATGGATTGCAATTCTCAGAAATTACCCAAATCATAAAGTGCATCAGAAACTGCAGAGTTTAGGACCATAATAGGAAATTCATAGCCTATCTGTTTTCAATTATAAATGTTTTATTTTTCTTTTTTCATAAAAAACCTCCTCATTCAAATAAAGTCTTTACAGGGTCTTATGAAATAGCACTGTAGAGTTTGCTTATAGGCAAGTGGAATACAGTAGGGAAAACCATAAATGTAACTGAGTTGACAATGAAGTCAAATCATCGGGTCAGGTAGCAGCTATAGTCTTTTCCCACAAGCACCCACTCTGTATTTGGTTATGTTTTACTGGTTTTGGTACCAGAAGAGATCAGTTTCCTATTTTAAAGAAATAAAATGTAAACTCTTTCAAACTTATTGTACACTTGCAAATGATTCACTGAAATTCCAGAATAATCTATGAAATGTCTTACTCTTTATACCTATTGCAGCTGCAAAGAAATAACCCTTGCCTCTGAAATCTAGCATTTTAATGGGGTTATGGGCTTTTCTGAAATGCTGAAATATCCAGTTACCATTTCAGTCTTATTAACATGCATGTAATTTCTTTAATGCCAACTTTTTGCAGTAATGAATTAAAAAACTCATAAGGTATACTCTTCTCAAAATTAATCATTGCCACAACTAACCCATGTTTTTTGCTGATTTGCAGTACTTATGTCTTTCTTTTAAAGGTCAAGTGTTGTGTGTATAAAACAATTATGTCGCTTACTGTCACAGTAAATACAATAAATATGTTATGAATATTTCCTGGTTTCAACTTGTTACGTTATCAAAAGCTATATTTGGAAAACACAACGTACTAGAACAAAGAGGAAATTATATCTCCTGAAGTCATGTCATTGGAATGGAATTTCAATAGGTGTGCAGGATGACCTTGTTCAAATCTGTCTCTCTGTGGTTCTAAATCAAGATGGAAAGGATCAAAGGACCTTTTTTTTTTTCTTCACACAGTATTGCAAGGATAAATTCATTATTATTTAGGAATGTTTGGTTACTAGACTAACAGAATCCACTACGTTGCAAACTTCTGGAAAGGTATGGCTTAGTGTCCTCCATTGCTCTCCCATCAGTAACTGTTCTGCTGACAACGAACAAGAACCTAAGTTGACACTGGCTGAGTAACATTGGAAATCTTTGTCAAGAGATGTAAATATGTAGGAATTTAATTGAATTTAGCTCCTAACTTCATAATGAGCAGTATAGCAGCAATTAAATTCCACCAGTCTTCACCAACATGGGCAGTTTATGAACCAGTATCACAGGTATGACTAGGATCCGTGTGGTGGATCTAGTAGTGTATGTCTCATTTTTGAAAAAGGGCTAATGGCTGTGATTTGCAAACATTGTTTAAATCCAGTTAGATGGTGCACAAAGAGTACAGCATAATGTACTTGGCAATGGCATGATTGTTTAATCTTTGCCACATTTATAAATTTTCTTTCTGTAATGTCTCATCGTCAGTCTAGAGAGAAATGAAGATTGCATTAAGAAAACAGAAACAAACAGATAAATCAGTGCTCCAACATTAGAGTATTTGTTCCTGTTCTACAGGAAAAGTGATTATAGACAGCCTTAAGTCAAGAAGTCACCATTAGCAGGTCTGCTTTTTTCTAAGAAGTCAACAAACTTTATTGGTGTTTTTGGAATGTTTGCTTAGAGGTAATATAAAAATAGTAGGTGGTACTGTTACAGTCACACTGTCCTATAAAAATATGCATCTCTTTCAGGTATAAAATAAGTAGAGAATGTTTGAAAGAAAATATTTTTGGGTCGGGCAGATTTAAAAAAGAATAAAACAATTATACAGCAATAATTATAGAATGAAAAAAATAAATGAGCTATCAACAAATTTCACTCTAAGGCACAGAAAGTGCAACTTATATAAACTGTAAAGGACAAAGTTGTGCAGTACTGCTCTGCTGCAGGGAAGAAGCTAGGAGGCAGGCTGAGCAGTGGACACACACTCTGCTATGCTTCTCTTTTGGCAGTTTATCTTTAGGATGTTGCCTTGCATTTATACTACCCCATCTGTGGTATTTAGAGAATAATATGGCTTCAGCTGGGAGCAGAACAGATACCCTGCATTTCACTAAATCCTAAATCTAGGATTGCACAAGCCAACATGGAACCGAAATTTCCTATAACTAAAAGGTGTGCTGCAAAAAGTGAGACAGAACCTTGTCCTAGCCAAATTATTTATGTAATGATAGCATGATTAAAATGTGTTTTGTGTTAAAACTTAGATTAATAACATAAGAAACTATTTATCTGATGTGCATTACAGTTCCACTAACCTATAAAGGCACATTGGATGCAGTAAATTTGATTAATAGACGTGTAATGCTGTTCTTAGCACATGCTTTCCTCTTTGTAACCATTAGTCATTTAACTTCTAGCAGCTGCTGATAGATATTGCACCAGTTTGTAAGCAGTACCTTCCATTACAGTGTCATTGACTATTGAACAAAAAAGAAAAAGGATTTGATTGTAATAAGCAGAAGTGCCCTACCAAGTCAATAGCTATTGACTGGGGCAATAACAAATTTGTCTGTTCATTACAAATGAGAGCTTTTATCTGGTGCTACCAGCTAAGCAAATGTTAACTTTTAAATGATACTGTTTTCAAAATTGCTATGGAATATGTAGTGTACAGGATGAAAAAATGCTAAACAAAACCTGCTCAGAAGTAGGTCTGAAACAGAGGTTTAATCCCCTTTTCTGCTTGCTTCATTTCTCATTTGTCCCAACTGCGATCCCTAATCACAGAGAGCAATAGGCAGAACAGTTGCTGTAGCACAAGCTTTCTATTAGCAGAGTTCATTTCAAGGGCAATTTCCCAGCCAAGGCAAATACACGATAGCACAGAATCTGGATCCAATAGTTCGCTTATATTGCTAATCAGAAGTCACAAAGGAAACTTTATTCCTATTTGGTTTGTTTTAGCAGCACCATTCCTTGCATGGTTTGCCACAAAAGGCTGCTTTTTGCCTTGCAAATGGATGAGAGATGCTTAGGCCCTTTATAAAACCATCCATGTTTCCCTTTAAAGGCACCGTGATAATTTTGGGAGCTCTTCTTGAGTGTGTCAGGGCATGCTCAGCTGAGTTGTATGTCATTGTTCAAGGTGCTGCTACTTCATGAGCAGGTATAAGAAAAATAAAACTTCTTTCTCCAGCACAAACACGTGTAAGCAACATTGAGATCTGGGCTATATAGAAGTAAGCTGTGTCTTCCACTTCTACATCACGTTGAAGTCTGTGTTGCAGAGTTTCAATGAAAAGTCTGTAAAGTAAACTAAAGGTAGGCTTACAGCAAACATCTGCCAACATAACTATATCTACAATACACATGAAAAAATGCTCTCTGACTATTGTACCTGTGCAGGAAGAAATCATCACTAGCCAAACTAGAATCTCTAGTTAGTTTAGGTTGATGGTATCTTACACAATAGTTTATAAAGTACGGCCTTGTCAGTATGGTGTAATACTGTGTCAATACAAAATATCAATGCATGCAAGGGCTTTATTGTAGTCATAATCTTAGTTTGTTCCTCTCGCCTTCAGACTTTACCCCAAAAAACTTTCAGTTGTTAAAATTAATTTCTAAGGAATTGCTTCCATTTCTGAACTTTGACTATTGGAGGATTTGCACCTGTCGCATTTACAAGAGGAATCTTTTTAAGATATTCATTTTCATTAACAACATTCTGTATATTCTTATTCTCCTGAAGAATTTTCAAATTAATCCCTTCACAAAAGGAGGATGAATGAAGACAGCACCTAGATTTTTGGTTCTATGTAAGCTCACATCCCCATAACATCAAGTCTGGGATTGGAACGACACCTTCAACTGCCTTATTGTCTCCGCACTGTTTTGCTTTTGTGACTTTCAAATTGTGAATGCTATCGCAGTTCTGAAACCTTTAGCCAGTCATCTGGGAGATTAAATTCAAAGCTTTAATCATGGAGTTTCTTTTTAAATTATTGTATATAACCCGCTCAGTGCAAGAAGAGTACTGAGGTCAGTGTACCTTGCCTTGTCCATGAGGAAGGCAAAGCAGCATCATGATCCTCTTTCACTACAATTTGCAGTATGTAACTCTTCACATCTGACTCATTTCTCATTTATCAAAAATGCAGGAGATAAATTTTTTTTCAGTCAAGACAATCAATATTTGGTTCTGCTGAATGACACATACTTAAAAGAAATCAGCTTTTAAACCCCTGGAACAAATAATTTTTTCTTTCATTTATTACATCCTGAGAATTTTTTTGCGAAAATCAAAGGGCCGTTATGGTTTCCTGCAGTTCAAATCAGTCACACTTCTGTGTTCTGCTTTTCTGTTTTGCAGCTAGCAAGCTATACATTATAACTGTCAATTCTGCTGTAATATTTTTTTCAGGACAATAAGCAATGAAGAAAAAACATATTGTCAAAAAGTCAAACAGCTAACATCTTGTTAGCAGCAGCTTAATCTGACTATGATACAGTATCTAACAGAGTTAAACTTCTATAATTCTACTTTTATAGGTTACGGCTGAGAAAGAAACTTTCTTCAGGATCCTTTGCCTTCAGATGTCTGTATTCAGACATGTAGGACCTGACTTGAAAGATATTTAGATGCTTTGATGTGAGATATGGTTCTAGTAGAAAAATAGGTGACAAAAGTCATTCCTACCAACCACCATAAAAAACATAAAATCCTGTAGGCAAGAAATGGCCAGATTTTTTTTTCAAGGAAAACCATGGTCATCAATTTGCATAATTAGCATCATTATTAACTGCAAGTGATTGCATTTCCATCTATCTTCTGAATAAAGTATGCAATTTCTTCCTCTACCATGAAAGTAGAGAAGAGTATGGTACGATAAGTTAAAGGGCAAGATAGTTATAGTGTGTAAGTGACATTTGAAGGGCTGGGACATTTTTTAACAACTGTAACCAGGAGATTTAATGAATAACAGGGGGAGACAAGATTGCACTGTGCTGACAGGTTTGCTGCAACAACATGGCTGATCTGTTGCCTGTGTAGAAAACCATATAAGCAATGAGGAGAACAATTATAAATGACAATTGCAATTGCAATTGACAGTTAAAGGAGGGAGGGAGTTAAAGAGTGTATCTAAAGCAATCAATAATCCTGATTCATAAGCTGCATTTGGTTGGTTTATTTTGAGAACTGTACATTCATTTGTTATTCTTTATAGAGGCAGTAACACCCTAGTGTTATTACATGTGATTGACTATTGATAAAGTCCTGTTGCAACTTTGTTGTTGCTAAATCTTTGCTGAGAAGTGAAGTGCTCTCACTGAAATTAATACCAAGGCATGCTGAGTTTGAGAATAATTGGTAATGATAGCTAAGAGAGGTTCTGCTGTATTCTAGAGCCTAGCAAAGTCAGATTATATCAGAAGCATTATTTGGTAAGCTTCAACCTGATTGCTAAATATTACAGTACGCTCAAAATTGAAGCAGGGTTGTGTTCTTTTAAAAAGCAAATTAAATAAAATTTGTAGTATTTTTCAATATTAAATCATTCTCTTGTAATTCACAAAATATACAGCATTGGGCTGTGAAGGGCACTGAGAGGTCATATTGTCCATCTTCTTGCCTCAAGGCAGAATTAATTATAAACTAGTCTGGATAGACGCTTGCCTATCCTATTTTCTGAAACCTCTCCTCGTGAAGATTCCACAGCCTCTCTGGGCAAGCTGTGGAGTGTTTAACTGTCCTCATACTTAACCTTCCTAGTGTTAAATTGAAATTATTTTTTTACTGCACCTTAAGGCCATTAACTCTTTTCCTGTCTGTGGTGGAACAGTTTGTGCCTTTCCTCTTTGCAGCAATATTTTACATTTGTAGACCATTATACTGTCTTTACTGTCTTCAGTAAATCACCTAGGTTCTGCCAAGTCTTTCTTCATGGTATATGTTTGCTAGACCTTTGGTCATTCTTAATGCTTTCCTTTGGACTCTTTCCAGTCAATTCATGTCTTTTTTAAAGTATGGCTTTCAAGAAAGGATACAGTGGATGCTGAGCCGTACCTTCCACTAGCAAGCAGAAAATAATAATATTAAATGTAAACTGTGTTGCTCATCTTTAAACGTGTGTGGTTTTCAATAGCAACCATTGTTGGGTTTTATTTTGATTTAATATTACCCATAAATCCTCCTCTGTGAAACAGCTGGCTGTCCAGTCTTTCTTCCAGGACATATTTGCGTGGTTGTTTACTGCCATCTCCATTGACCTGCTTTGTCTTCCAGAATTTTGTTCTATGTTTTCTCACGCCTTTCCCTGGCATGCCAAGTCGTTCTGCCTTCTGAACCTAATCTCCATGAGCTCCTTCCATTTTGCTGTCTTTCTCAGATTTAGAAACACACTCTTAGTTCCAGCATTGCAGTCATTAAGGAGAAAACAGAACAGCAGCAAAAGCCTTGGACCATGCTATTTGTAGCTTTCCAGGTTGACGGTGACTGAGGACAGTTTCCCAGCTGTTATTACCCTGACCTGACTGTGCAGTACTTTCATCAGAACAGGAAACAATACTGCACTCTCGTGGCTGTGACTGATCTGGGATATGCGTATATGACATTATTGTAACTCTTCTATCTGTGAGACCTATTTGTCACAGGCAGAAATTAGACTGGCATGGTATTTGCTCTTGAGAAATATATGCCACACTGTCATCTTCTACGTATTTGCCACGGTTTTAATTATTTTTCTGGTTCTAAGAAATGAAGTTAGTCTGACTGAGTCCTCTTTTCTTTTTAATGCATTGTGTTGTCATACACTTCATGAGGCATAACTTGATCAAGTAAAATTGAACTGGTGTACATTTAGATACTTGCAACTCTTATCTGTCTTTTTGTTATTGTAAAAACATATGCAGATCAACAGTAAAGGAGTGAACTGGAAATCAAATTGTCATTACCACATGCAAAAGTTGTCTGTGTGTTCTGTTTCATTTTTTCATTTAATTTCATATACAGACTATAGACAGGATTTTGTTATATGCTTCAGGGTTCATCCTGACTGTCATGGGCAGGCGTATCCATCCACCTGTACTGCCCAGTATTTTACTTGTGCAATACCTACACAGTACCAGGAGCGGCATATTGCAATTTCTGGGAGATGCAGCTTGGTTAAATGCCAGGGGACATTACTTAATTCAGGTCTTATATCATGTCTGGTTGATTAGAAAACCAGAAAAGCCAAAATGCTTCAAAAAGTCATATACCTATATTCATTGCAATAGCTGTTTAAATTTACCTGGAAAACTCCTTCTGTCTTAACAACTTCAGTTTCGCAAATTCAGCCAACACCTTTGAATGAGGATACAAATTTCTCACAAATATAGTTTTCTTTGAAAGTTGCATAATGGAGCTGTTGAGTATGAGGTTGCAAACCCTGTAAAATCAGGTATGAATGGTAAGAATCTCAGAAAATGGAATTGATAATGTGTTTGAATTGCCAAGAGAGAATAAATAGACTAAGCAGTAAGATCAGAATATTGATGGAACTGGAAAATAGCAAAGCAGTGAATCATTGTATAGACAGAAGGAATTTAGTAGTTGTTCATTTGGGGCATGTTAGCTATGAAGTGTGGAAGATAAGGCAACTGAATTAGTACAGACAACAATAATAAGAAACAAATCAAATTTAAAAGAATTTCTGGTTTCTTCACTGCCAAGAGAAAGTAATTTTATTGAATTTGGCCATGATCTAGAAACACAGATGGGCAGTTTCCTGACACAGAGCAGCCTAAGAATTAAAACTTTAACCACATTCTTGTGGAGAAATGTCTAGAATATATAGCACATATCTGCCAAACTTCAAACAACAAGAGTGATTATACCATCTGAAAGTAGGAAATGAAAGTCCTTAACTACACCTAATCAGCACAACTATGATACTCTAGCCTGGGGAAACCTGAGGAAAGTACCATGCAAAAAGAGTTAAATCACAGAATACAATTTAGAATACAAGCTTGTATGGATCATGATGCAACACAGTCAGGACTGACGTCTCATTGCCTCAGACTGTATTTGCTTACTACCTTTCTTTTGTGCTGCCATTAATCTCTTAGTTTCCATTTGTAGTTCTTGTACTACCAGTCACCTAAGGAATGAAAGACTGTTGATAAAGCTACTGTAGGCTGCAGTGATATACGATAAAACCCTGTACCAGAAAGACTGTCACAGTTAGGGGAATATATATCTGTATTTTGATGGATTACAGTTGGTTCTTGATAATAAGCTAACAGACATGTCTTGCTTAAGGTAGACCGCCTTATCACACCAGGTTTTACCATCATGTTGTTTCATGAACTTTTGAGTTAAGATGTTATGCTAGGACTGCACTTTTAGGGGAGAAATCTAAATTAGATACCAAAATAATAGAGATAATTCAATGTTTCTGTCCCGTGGTGGGTGTTTGGTCTAGATCCGTGTCTGATACCAAGGAACACAGCTGCTCCTTGAGGTGCCAAGATGAAAGATGGGAGACATAATCACGGTGACTGTTAAGTCCCTATTGTTACTTTTTTTAAGAGAAACAGCTGCCATTCTCACTAGCTTAACTAAACTCACACTTATACGAGTGTATCAAATAATGTATCTGTGGTGCTTTCAATTTGATACAAAGTTATTTGCAGTGTATTACCTTAATGTTGTTTAAAGTGTGCTTGTGGCTGAAGAGTTCTTGTTCCCCCTCACAATTTTGTCTACATTTCTCTGATTCTTTGGATAAGCCTACTGCCTTACATGTATGAAGGGGTTATTGTGGGGACTTAGAAGTTCATTTACAAAGTGTTTGGAAACCCAGGGGGCAGAGTGCTATTAAAACCATAACCATTACAACTAAATAATTTAATAATGCTGGAACCTTATTACAGAAGAGTTGTCAAACGTAGTGAATATGATAAATAATATTAATCTTCTCTAATCCAATGGATTTTAGGTATCTTAAGGATGGAGGTATGTATCTCAGTACTTCTGCAAACCTCAGAAAATGCATGTCTCATTAAAGTAAATGGGTACAAGATAGCAACTAGAGTTTTTTTGGTAAGTTGAGATCATAGAATCATAGAATTGTTTGGGTTTCAAGGGACCTCTAAAGGTCATCTAGTTCAACCCCCCTGCAAGGAGCAGGGACATCTCCAACTAGATCAGGTTGCTCAGAGCCCCGTCCAACCAGGCCTTGAATGTTTGCAGGGATGGGGCATTTACCACCTCTCTGGGCAACCTGTTCCAGTCTTTCACCACCCGCATTGTAAGAAATTTCTTCCTTCTATCTAGTCTAAATCTACCCTCTTTTAGTTTAAAACAATTACCCCTTGTCCTATCGCAACAGGCTCAAATAAAAAGCCTGTCCCCATCTTTCTTATAAGCCCCCTTTAAGTACTGAAAGGCCACAAAAAGGTCTCCCCAGAGCCTTCTATTCTGCAGGCTGAACAGCCCCAACTCTCTCAGCCTGTCCTCATAGATCCCTCTGATCATTTTTGTGGCCCTCCTCTGGACCCACTCCAACAGGTCCATGTCTTTCCTGTGCTGAGGACTTCAGAGCTGGATGCAGTTCTCCAGGTGGGGTCTCACCAGAGCAGAGCAGAGGGGAAGAATCACCTCCCTTGACCTGCTGGCCACGCTTCTTTTGAGACCCTTAAATAACTCTCTAAAACTGATGTAAATGTCTGTGTCACTACTGAAAATAGAGCACAGTTATCTATGCTTTCTCATATGGGATATACTGACAATGTTTATGGACTAATAGTATTGGTGTTAGCACTTTCAGCGATGTTATGCTGCCAGGTTCTGGTTACCAGCTGTTTTTGCTGAATCCTTCACAGTAGAAACAAGAGAATGTATTGTATAAATATACCCTAATTCACCTAATATGCGAAGTTAAATAGATCAGCTTGTATGCTTGAACTTTGACTAATGAATGTTTGAGTCATTAAAACTGTTCCAGAAAAGTTGTACCCCTTCTCTAGCTCACATCTCTTTAAATTTTACATTTTTGCAAGTATGTGAATGAAATAAGTTTTTCATATTCTATGTTGCTTAGGCCTACCAGTTCACTTTGCCAAATTTGTGATGAAACAGAACATGCAAGACCAACACCAGTAATTAGATGAAGGGGGAATGCTAGCAATGTGGTACAGGTTAATACATAAGGACAAGTTATGGTCCTTAGATTTACCTGAACTAGAGTCACACCAAAATAGAGAGACCATCAGACCTAGGGAACTGCTAGTTCAGCAGGTAGTTATGGTAGTGGTTGTCCAGATGTCACACATGCTGTATGGTATAAACCTCTGCCTCAAGAACTTGTATTGTGGCCTTTACTACAGCTTAAAGGCTCATACCTAAATTTCTAATGGATGTCAACAAGCTTGAGATATCTTTAACAGCAGATTCATATGAAGAAGAAGATTTAAAATATGGATTGGTCATTGAAGAAGATTTAAAATATGGATTGGTCATTTTCTCATATAAATGATCTGATATTGTATGTTATGGAAACATGAGAGTTGGATGTGAGAAAAAGAAAACTTTGGGTATTTACAACATCATCTTCTTTCTAATGCAAGGATTGCTGTAAACAACTATAGTTGTAATGCTTTGGATGGGACAAAAAGAGAGCAGAAGAGACAAAGGAACTTCTTGAGACGGAGGTAATACCCATTTGTTTTAGCAAACTGCAGATAGGTTTCTCTGAGTAAGGAAGAGTTTCTCTTTATCTCAAATCAGACACATCCTCCTCACATAGGACTCAAAGCACTTACATAGAATGTTGCCAGCTGAGACATGCTTCTCACATACAGATTAATTTTCCAATGTACAGAAGCAAAAGCTGCTGAAAGTAACCATTTTCAGTAATTAGTGAGAAATCTTAGAAATTTGAAGCAGAACAGTCGTATTATACAATGAAAATCTGTTCAGACTTGTTTGAGTTATAGTCTGTTGAACAGTGCCATGTGTTTTCTGTGTTCTGCTCTGGAGAGCAAGTGAGAACTTTAATGACCGAGGTTTGCAGTGAACGCACACACCCGTGCACTTTGCTTCCTGATCTCACTCAACATTGCAGCTCCAGCCAAGGCAGATAAATTATTTCTGCTTCCACCATTCTTCTAGCACTATCATCAACATCCACACAAAACAATGCCATCGTTTTAATAGAGTTTTCATCTGTAAACTGTTTATTCAGAATCTATTCACTCAGCCCATCGCTACATTCTTTGTATGTTCCTGACCTCCAAATTCCTTTCTTTACTTTCTCTCTACTGTGAGTCTTGCTGTATCCATTTCACAGACTATAATTATCATTCTAATTCTTGATACATACATAGCTCGGGTTCCAGATGAATAAATAATTTAAATACAAACTGTCTGGGATCCGCTCCAGACTCTTGAAGCTTTGATTGGAAAAACAGTTTGCAAAAGATACTGCTTCTTAAATCTTATTGTTCTTCACAGATAAACATAGCCTTGGCACTGCTTATAAATCAGGAGTAGATGATAAAACTGTTAAGGGGGACACAATTGAAAGAGAAAAGCAAGGTGGGAAAAAAAATATTTTTTAAAAACACCATAATTAGATGGTGTGAGTTTACAGAGTATTCAGTTTAAGTATGTTCTTAACATAAGCACAGAACACTAATGACAATCCTGTAAACACATTTTAAGAGGCAAATGTATTCAGTCTGACATTCCAGAATAGATTCATGACTACATCAATTGGTAAATATTGTCATTTTTCTACTAAACTTTAACAAGGTAATTTCTACTGAATAAAATTTGAAAGTAAATAAGTTTAGTTGATAATGACTTCACTTCAATATTTCATCTAGAGAAGCATAGTACAGAATTTTCGTAACAGTAGAAATCTGAAACGAACTACTATACTGTAGTTTGCAGAATTCAAATAATTGATTTCCTTTCTTCCTGAAACAACAGAAACTTGTTAATTTCTCCCTTGACAGATAATAACTTAACCACTTTGGAAATGAGTCTCCACTCTTTCCTTTTTCTTCTTTTTTCCTCTCATCTGTAGTTGAGTACATTCTTCAGCATAAAAACACTGTTTTGCTGTTTTAGATAAGATTGGCAATTTACTTCCAATTTTCAATGAATGGCTTTATAAGCATTGAAACAGTGACTGCCCAATATTCATCTTGCCAGGATCACTGTTGCCAAAACTAGCACAAGGAAAATCAGATGAGAGAGGTTTTACCTCATGGCATTGACCCTTAACACCAAGTGGTCTTTGAGCTTGAGAGAAAATCCTCTGAATACACCGATATCCACAAAAAGATAATTAACAAGCACAGCTAATTCTCTTTGGTCAGGAGCATCTTCCAAAAAAAGGAAGCAGAATGCCTGTGCATATGCCAAAGCCCATCAGATAGCTACAGGAGCTGCCTACAACCTGGCTTCTGACATGGGTTATCAGGTGTGGGCTGGGCCACCTTCACTGAGCCTAGACATAGAAGTTTTTTTATCTAGCATATAGATTTGTAAATCTAAACCTGTATAGAATACATTTCTAATCAAACGGTTCATCTGAGGTCGCAATAATGATAGCAATCTTCCTACTTCTAATCTTGGCATCACTTATTTGAGGGAGTCACTTGGTGTTTGTAACCAAGAAGAAAATCAAACCTCTGTACTTAATTTCCTTGATATTAGTGAAATGTGAATTGTGAATGGTATGAATGTGCATAGCGAAAGGAGTCTTTATCCTCAAGTTATAATCTACATTAGTTTAAGAAAAAGTCACTTTTTGTCAATTGACTTTTTGAAACTTCAGGTCTAAGTGTTTTTCTTAACTGAAAACAGTGAGTCTTTTTCTATGACATTAACTGCTGTCTAAAAGTGTTCATACTGTTACATGCTAGCAAGGCTAAAAAAGTAGATAATCAGAGCTTTAATTGCAGTACTGCAGAATTTACAGCAGGCTGCATGAATACATTCATCTTCAGATGTTATCCATGAAAAGCTATTTTACTCATTAAATTAAAACTCACTGCAATTTTTAAACATGAAATACAAAATTAAAACCTATTATCTCTCTTTTTATGGAAATACCATGAAAAAGAATGTCTGAAAATTTAAAAGCCCCTGGAACTTCTTAACCATCCCATTTATAAGATCTCATCAACATTTCACATGGGAGGTTCCTGTCTTAAAGGATGAAGAATTCCATATCATAGGAATGCTCAGATTTTATTCAGGATCTTTCCTTCCAAAATCACAAAAACTTGGTGATCAAAAGACTACTGAAATGGAATTCATATTGCTAATTATCAATAGGCTAATCCTTCCCCAAAATCATTATGTCCACAAAATGAAACACAAAGGTTTTGGCCAATATTGCAGGCTTCAATTTTTTCTATCATGAATGAAAACTATAATTTTAAAGTATTATGTTTCCAGCTAATTTGGTAATATATGTGTGAACATGAAATCCAAATGTACAGCATACAGTGCTTGGATACAGCATTCTGGGTATCATACATAACTATATATACATAAAAATTTCAGAGTTCTTGTTCAGCATTGTGCTAAAGCTATTTCCAGTTTAAGCACTGAGTGAAAAATACTTATTTCATAGACAGCTTAAACATACACAGGTTGTTTTATCCCATAACAGAAGCACAGTATTTCCAATTACTATTCCATTAAGGCTACAAAGATGATTCAATACAATTGTTATTGCTGTTAAAAGCCTTAATCATATTAACGTTGTCACACCAGTCTTCTCAGAAACCAGAACTTCAGTGTGCATTGACATTTAACACATCACAAAATAAATGGCTATAGTGTTTGTAGAACTCTTTTCAAATTATTCCCTCATTTTTTCCCCCAAATTGCGTGTTTGCCTAGAAACAGCAAGGGAAACTAAATTAGATGTTAATATTCCACTCAAATATTCTGTAACTTCCATCAGTTCCTCTTTAGGAATTGTAAGCTTTTTCAGCATTTGCTTTTTCTCCCAGACAAGTCATAAGTAAAGCCAAAACTTGCTATAATTGGGATTTTCTAAAATAGTCTCATTCTATGTAAATATTCCTAAATCTGGATTTACTCCTATCTGCCAATCAAGAAATAAGAGAACTCCAGCACTTCAGGTTCATGGGAAAGCATTGTCTTTCACAAGGATCTCAAGGTTAAACTCTTCAGGGTTGGAGACTTGAACAGCAGCTTTGCCCTACCAAGTGTTTTTCTTCATCATGTTTCCAGATAGAGCCCGTAAATTTAAGTCTGGTGCAGAGATTAGGGAACTTGATATAGAAAAGGCCTTTTAAAATATATTCGCCAAGAACTAGGTTATGGTGGTCTGCTTCTCAGAAATGAGGCCAAAACATGTGGATGCTTTATTATTCCCAAACCAATGAAATTGAGGAAATTCAGAGTTAAAATCAAACTGAAAATTAAACCCAATAAAGCATGGAAATAAATAATCTAGACACCTGAACTACTCATTGTGCTATCATGCAAAAATCTCACAGTAAAATAAGCAAAGCATCGGGTTCTTTATTATTATTACTACTTATTGTCACTTGAGAAGAACACAAACACAGACACACAAACCCTTCTTCAGATTATTTTATTGAGCCTGGGTGCCAGAAAGCTTCCATGCTCTTCCCAGAAATATTGCTTGAATGCTGAAAGAGAAAAACCGCTGGGTTTGTATGACATTTCCACAAGGCCATCACAACTCCAGCAGTGCTTGTGTCGTGGCAGTGCCTCTGTCCCCAGCCTAGGTCAAACAAAGACAACACTAAGTCTCCCTTAGCCTACTGGCGGGGGAAGAAAAGGAACAAAGGCTAACATTAAAGTTGCCTCACATACTTCATAATACACATTCCAGGTACAGGCTGAAGTTCACTGAAGTACATCAGTGTACTTCACTGTAGATGGCTGGTTAAGCCTTAAGTCTGTTTTTTGATGGAAATTCCCATTCTTATTTCAATACTATATAAGACTAATAAACAAGAGCTAAAAAAATATTTACAGTAATTCATTGTACTTTAGATGCAGGTTGCTGCTGAATACTAAAATTCTCAGATCAGGCCCTTCAAAATCATGGCACAGTCCTAGAATAGCAAAATACTAAAAATTATTCCAGGCTTTCTAATATTTATTTTTTCTAAACACCATAGAGCATGTTCATTTTGTATTTCCCTGAATTTCTACTGAAATTATGAAAGCTCTTTTTTTTTTTAAGAAAAAGGAAGTTACAAGCCAGCCACAATGTACGGATCAATTGAGTACACAGTTGTTTGTCACAGCTAGGCCAATACAAGGCAGGTAAGTATATATCCAAATCTCTTCCAGTCCTCTGTTAAGTTCTTTCATCATTCCTTCTGTCCTCCATTTTGCTTGCCCTTTTATTTTATACAAAGCACACATACCTCCATAGACATTTTTCCTTCTTCCAGATACATGTATTTCTAGTGTTTAACTCTCTTCTGCTTTTTCTAATAAGTACATCTGATCCAAAGCTTTTTAAAAGAGCTCTTTAGGAATTTCTAGTAAGTTTTGCCATTGTTTGTAACTGAAAACTAGTTTGTCAACAAAGGTGCAGTATCCCTGAATTTCTTAGAGTTGTCCTCTACATGTGTGTTATTTCCTGTTGCTCTTTGGGCACATCTGCACCACAGCCATTTTGGTTACAGCATTTTGTCATAAGAGGCTACTACATCCTATAGTTTTCCAGTGATCTAATGGCTCTTGTTAAGAGCCATTTGTGAATCTGGGCTCATTGAATACTTTGGAAGACTGCTGCACTTCTCAGAATAATCACCTAACTGTAGGCAAGATACAATTTCAGTCCTATTTGAGAATAATGGCACCTGACTTTTGAAAAAGGGCAGGCCTGCTGGGGATGTTGTGCAGTAGGATGTTACTCTTCAGCCCTTTCTGAGAGAGGAACTTTCTTATGCAGAATAACAGAGAAAAAATGACCTTTTGTTCTAAAATAAAATTTTCAAGCGCACACAATCGCTCTTAAGGTATAGCAAAAAGAGAAAATTTAAGCATCTATTATTCCATTTTTAAGGCTATTCAGGAGAAATATATGATGCAGTTTGTTCAGTTTCTTAGAAAGCTTTTCCTAAAGTGTGTTTTGATTGAAGGTAACCAACTTGCTCACAAATGTTCAGAAAATCCATTTAATTTTCATGAGTAATACTCATAATTTGGGACAAGGTGAATTCTTGTTTTAAATGCACAGCAGAGTTTATTCTTAGATGAAATCATCAACAATGATTATGTAACAACACCCCAAAAAATGAATTAACTGGTCACTCTTTGATGCACAACAAAGTGTTGCAGACGAGTTCCTGTGATCCTCCTTTTTCAAGCCACTGTCCTGACAGAACTAAAGTTAAACCTGGGTCATCTTTTGAAGTGAGATGCTGAAACCCAGTGAAGTGAGATAGTTACAAAAGGAGCTCTGAATTATTCCAGGTGTGTCAGCAGCTGTGTCACAGACTGAGAATGTGGCTGAAGCTCATTGCAGCTCCCTTCTGAACAGGACATACGATTTTCCTTTCCATGGGCACATGTCAGGGAGACAGTATATACCCATGCCACATCCTAGGACAAAAGTGATTTCTCACTATAGTTAATCTCTAATCTTAAGAACTAGCAAGAGCACCCAGGTTTTGTAATAGAGACCTTGCTTGGTGACTATTCCCCAACACAGATTCCTCTCAACTTCAATGTTTAGACACTGCTTTGTACTGAAATTGTGAAAATCCATTATCCGAAGTGGTTCTGCCAAATAGTTGCCTATATTGTCTAAATTCCAGACGTTAAGTGGAGCAAAGCAGTTGCAAAGGTCTTTTGCAGGTTTAGATGTTGACATGAGTTCCTTCAGAAGGAATGCCCGTCTCACTGGTTAAAAATACCACAGTGAGCAGTCCTCAGCTGCATCCTTCTAGTAGTAGTTTATATTTTGTTTTCTTGTTTCTTCTATTCATGCACCTTGGCATTTTGCTAAATCTGCTAGCATAAACGGTATCATTTCCATTGTAGTTTTTCCCTTGGAGATGCATCAGGAAATTACTATTTCTAACTTAATTAGTCAGAGTCTACCTGGTAAATGAAGGAAATATTATAAGTTTTACATTGGATACATATTTGGGATTTTTAAGTATTCTAATAGTACTTTCTACTTTGAGTTAAGATTCGAAGCTTTTACAACAGTGAGATTAAAAATTCAGGCTGCTTTAAAAGTTGCTCAGACAAAGGAAGTTAAAAACCTACAAGTTCTTGAAAGTGCATTTGGGAATGACAATTATTTGTGAGTGCTCTGGGATGATGTCATTTACTCAAGTGGAATCTGGGGAAACAAAATTGGACCACCCTTTGAAAATTTGCTACTGATCATTAGAGTACAAATTTCCCTCTGGAAAGCAAAATGCAATTTATATAAGTTTTGGTTTTACTAGCTTATGTACCTGAGAGCAGAATTTAGCCTTGAAAAGGTTTCACTGTCTTATTTGCAAGGTAATAGAAATCTTCCCATGATTTGGATGGACTGGATGACCTCCAGAGGTTCCTTCCAACCTCAACCATTCTGTGATTCTGTGATTCTATGATTTCAATAGGGGTAACCACACTCATTTTTGTTAATTGTTGTTGTGTTCTAATATTCTATGATATGTATTGCAAAATATTGTTTAGTGATCTTAAAAATTAGATTTTCCTAAGACATATAAGTTATGTAGGTTAAAATGTACTCTATCACCTTTGCTCACATGTGTCAAAAAGCTGTAAAATAAATTATTAAAAGCATATTCTAAATCTCCAGATTAGTGCATTCAAAACAGTTAAAATTAATCATACAGATCCATGCTTTCTATACATACTGAAAATATGATCCAACAAATTCATCAGGGATAAATTTTAGCCCTGCTTCTGATCTTTTTTTTTTTTTCCATTCCACGTCAAGTCTTTGGAATGCTTTACAAGATCTGACATCATAATTTCAAAGTTTTATAAAGCTGTTCCTCATGAAAACCTTCCATATGTTCCCCCATAAAAGATTATGAAGTAATGTGCAATTCCTGGTGGTCTAGAAGGGATAAATCAATAAAATCATGTGAGACAAAAGTCGACCGGTTTTCAGTACTTTCCATAACAGATATATTACAAATAATTTTGGAAAAAATGCTCTAACCTTTCTTCTAGCTTCCCTGAGGAAACACTAGTAACAATAAAAAACAGGCTTTATTTTAGAACGGAAAGTGCTCATAACAGAAGCCACCCTACTCCCAGACATTGAGTGATAACATTGGATAATTCCCCTATTCAGAAACAGGAAAACTCTTTCTACATTCTGTTCTCTAGTATTTCATTACTAAATATTACAGTCCCGCCTTCATGGAGCTTAGGAAGTGTGGGTTGGATGAATGGACAATGGGGTGGATTGAAAACTGGCTGGCAGAGAGAGCTCAGAGGGTGGTGATTAGTGGCACAGAGTCTAGTTGGAGGTCTGTGACAAGTGGTGCTCCTCCGGGGTCAGTAGTGGGTCCAGTCCTGTTCAACATATTCATCAATGACCTGGATGAAGGGGTAGAGTGTACCGTCAGCGAGTTTGCTGATGACACAAAACTGGGAGGGGTGGCTGACACACCAGAAGGCTGTGCTGCCATTCAGCATGACCTGGACAGGCTAGAGAGTTGGGCAGAGAGAAACCTCATGAAGTTCAACAAGGGCAAGTACTGCACTTGGAGAGGAATAAGCCCATGCACCAGTACAGGTTATGGACTGACCTGCTGGAAAGCAGCTCTGTGGAAAGGGACCTGGGAGTCCTGGTGGACAACAGGATGAACGTGAGCCAGCAGTGTGCCCTTGTGGCCAAGAAGGCCAATGGCATCCTGGGGTGCATCAAGAGATGTGTGGCAAGCAGGTCGCGGAAGGTTATCCTCCCCCTCTACTCTGCCCTGGTGAGGCCACACCTGGAGTCCTGTGTCCAGTTCTGGGCTCCCCGGTTCCAGAAGGACAGGGAACTGCTGGAGAGGGTACAGCAGAGGGCTACAAAGATGATTAGGGGACTGGAACATCTTTCTCATGAGGAAAGGCTGAGGGACTTGGGTCTTTTTAGTCTGGAGAAGACAAGACTGAGAAGGGATCTCATCAATGCTTATAAATACTTAAAGGGAGGGTGCCGGGAGGATGACACCAGTCTTTTTGCAGTGGTGCCCAGTGATAGGACAAGAGGTAATGGGCACAAATTGGACCATAGGAAGTTCCATCTAAATGTGAGGAGGAACTTCTTTCCTTTGAGGGTGGCGGAGCACTGGAACAGGCTGCCCAGAGAGGTGGTAGAGTCTCCGATTCTGGAGACGTTCCAAACCCACCTGGATGCCATGCTGTGCAACCTGCTCTAGGTGTCCCTGCTCTGGCAGGGGGGGTTGGACTAGATGTGCCTTCCAAACCCTGTGATTCTGTGATTCTGTGATTCTGTGAGTGCAGTTATAAGTGAAAACATCCTGAAGTCATTCAGTTGCTTCCTGCCAAACTGAACACAAAAGCTCATTATAGCCCTTTGACTCACTTCCCCAAAGCCTTCATCTGCAGAGTCCCTAAGAAATTTCTCTTAGCTGTATTTTACAATCCCTGTATGAAAAGCATCAAGACAACTCACTATATAGCGACGAATATCAGTGGGTTTTTACATTAATTACACTAACTGTGCATTTTTCCTTTTTTTCAAATTCTAAACAAAATCTGTGGGAAAAAAATAACAAACTAAAGTCTTCTTTTGATGGTACCAATAAAGGATGTTACTAGTAAGAAGAAATAACTGATGGTAATTGTGACCTCTCTAGAACATCTCCTTCTAGTTTATTAAACTAAGCAGGCAAAGAGCTCCTTTTGAATTTCAAGCTGTTAGATGCCCAAAAATACATGGCACCTGAAATGGTCAATTCCACCTGCAGAAAGCATTGGATCAGTTTAAAGTGTAATAAATAAGAAACAACAACAACAACAACAAACAACAGGGCTGAAGAGCAGTCTGCAGCTTCAGTAGGCTTTCTAACCTACTTCAGCCAGGACATTAGACACAATGCAGAGACTGTAGAAATGTTCTCCTTTTTAAAAGCAGATCTCCACAAGCTGCACTAAGGTCCCACAAGTACAATTGCTAACATAAAAAAAAAAAAGAAGTGCTTAATTTGCTTCCAGCATGGCTTGGGGACCCTGGCACAAATGGAACAAGCTGCCTGTACCTGCGCAATTTAGCAGCTTCAGATCCAGTCCCTGTGAGTCCCGTGGGGCCCAGAGGCTGCCATGGCATCGGCTCAAGTGCTGCTGATGGTAGTAGGCCAAAGAAGCCAGCAGCTGGTGAAGAGGAAAGGGTGGGATGTGGGCCCCTGAGGACAGCTGGTGCAGTGCTAGCACTGGACTGCACACGGGAGCAAAACCGGTGAGAATGTTTGCATTCAAGTCAGCAGCTGTGAGTGGGTACGTACTGTCACTCACAGAATAAAACTGTTCAGTTTCTGTGAAATATTCTGAGGGTCTTCTGCTGGAATTTTCTGTGAAGTGTCAGCAGCAAAAATAATGGGTCAGGTTAATGTTTCTCGGCTTGCTCAATCCTTGAGAATTTTCAAGTGCAGGTTAGTTAGTTCCTTTTAAATCCTTTTTACTATAGCTTACAAGAGACCCTCCAGCCCCCATTCAAACAGAAGTTATGTGTTTCACTCTAGTCCATTGTGTTGCACCAGTACTGCACTGGGTGTGTTTGGTGCCGTTCTCTTCATCCATTCATTCATCAGTCCAGTACTTTTGTTGATCCACATAGCAGAACTTTCTCTCCTTTGTAGATCCAGCACTCTTCAGCACAGTTATGTTGCTGTTAGCTCTAGGCCATGGGATGTGCCTTTTCTGGGGGGAGAAATGGCTGTTCCTTCTGGCTGGCCATGCTGTCATGATGCAAGTGCTAATAAATGTGTGTAAATTAATGTATGTGCTCTGGAGCTGAGCTAAGCATAAGTATTTCCCTTACCCAGCTATCTACTCTTGCCCTTCTGCTCTGTGTGATAATATGCTACTAATACCATGCCAGTTTAGGATGCTCTACCAGTGATTTCCCTATCAAATTCTGCCATTTGTGGGATGATATTCCCCCTGGAAGAGCAGATGATGGAAGCAGGCAGGCTAATTGATTCAGCACTCCCCCCTGCCTCCAAGCACAGGCACTTAGCTATAATAATTGTGAAACAGAAGAATTTACGCTGAGTTATAGACTGATATCACAGAACTCAGTAAATGGTGGATACTTCATGAACTGTTGGCTATTCAGAGTATGCCATATGGTTTTACTATTTCAATGTGCTTTTCCAACTAATACCTGTAACTAATGTAGTTTTCCATGTTAAGGTGGCATGATGTATAACTATGGAAGGGGGAGAGGTTGGGGTTTTTTCTTAATAAAACCATACCTGTAAACTGCTAAATAACAGCTGTATTTCAGTGCATTCAGGAATCATGGCTTAATATTCATGTCTCCTTTTCCCAGTTTAGAACCAGTAAGACCTTATACTAAAGCCTTAGTGTAACTCCACCCACTGCTAAAATAATGAGTGTTCATTTTTACACAAAAAAACAGAACGGGTGTAAAGCACTAGTCTCTGTGTAATGTGCACTGACAGAATGGCAGTTCTCAAGAAAGTTGGTTAGCTAAAGAAATAATATCCTGGCATCTTGCAAGTGTCTAGTGTGGTTGCTTTAAAGAGATTGTTTAAATTAAGCATTAAGATTTCTATTGCTAGCATACACCTCTAAAAAATTAATATTGCTTTTGCAATTTAGAGTGTAAACCAGCAGGATATAAAGCAGCAGGCACATTTTTGGTGGACTTTTTCTTCAGCTAAGCATGATTCCAATTTGGAAAAAGAAGAAACACTACATCTTCATTGTCCAATTAAAAAAAAAAAAGCAAAAAACAAAAAACAACTAAAACCCAAACATGTTCAGATAGAAGGAAATGCAATTCTTTTCATTGATTTCCACACAGAAGTTTATACTATTTCTAAGAAATATTTCTGAGCTGGTGTTTTCTCTTTAACAGTATGCTCCCACCTCCCACCTTCTTTGTGTGTTAGCAGAGAGCTTTCTTCATTTCTGTCTTGAACACATTTTTTTTGTCGCAGATTTTCTATCAAATATCTCATGAATGTTTATGCAAACAAGTGAAAATTTGAGTAAAGCTGCTAAGTTACTGTAAATGCCCAAAGCTCTTATCAGACCTCTGTCCTGGTAGCAATTGATGGGACTCAGTGGAATTAATTTTCTTTCCCAGCTACCTGCAATGATAGTCAACGTCCATATATATAGTCATGTAACAGAGTCTCAAACCCTATTCACATTGTGCAGGTGATAATACCAAAAAGCACCCATTTGTTCATTCTGGGGCATATGCTGTCTTTTAATTTAGGACCATGCACGTTTTAACATGAATGAACATTCAGCCTGTCTTTTGTCTGCATTTTTATGTTGCTGGATACTAATCAGGGCTGAATGTTATCAACCTTCTCATTTTCAGAAGCCCTTTGTGGGCTTCTAGAAGAGACTAAATGAAGTCTTTATCTTGTAACTCTGTATTCTACTTAATCAGAGACATTTTTAAGGTGACAGTGGACTGTTCGGATGGGATTCAGTTGCCTAAAATGGCACTAAATGTCTACTCTTAGATACCCCACTACTGCTTTGCCTCCTGCTGTCGCTCTCAAAGAGTGCAAATCTCTGGCAGATCTTGTCCTATCTGCCACTCAAATGTAAATGTCTCAGATTTTCTACAGTGTCTCAAATGACACAAAGCCTTTATGCTTAAGCAACTGAATCCTACCTTTTTCAGGGACAGAAAAAGATTATTTATATGTATTCCTTTGGTTATTTGCTGCTTATAAAGCCTCAATAATTTTAGCACTTGAGCTCTCTTCTTAGTATTCACAGATTATATTGCGCCAAAAGTTGCTGCTCCTTGGTTTTATTTCTGAATATGTTCAATAACTGAAATAAATTTGGTTTTGTCTCCATTACTTTCTATAACAAAGTAACAACTTCTAACACTGCTAGGAAACTTGAGTTATTTGCCATTTAAATGTAGGAAAATGTCAATGATGAAGCTCAAGCTGTTTGGCTTTTCTGAAGTTCTGTACATATGCCATGTGACTCACAGTGGGAGTTCTTTATGGTTGGTATAATTCATATTTTGAAACAGAGAAGCAAAGTTTTATTTGGGAAGTCTTCACATGTTCATTATTTAGCCTTCATGTTTTAAGACGCTAAGTTGTTTCAAGATGTACCAAACATCTTGGAGTTTATGGAAAAATTTTCCATTTTAAAATTGAATTTCTGCATATTGCATTCTGGTCTCTCTATCCATAATCGCTTCTGAAAACATTTTAAAATGAAAGCCATGGAGTTTGGAACACTTTGACAAGACTACTAAAGTTAGCTTTTCTGGAGTGGCCAGGGGGAAAACTTTTATGCCTTATCTTTAACCATCAGATATAAAAATACTGCATCCAGAATACTAATTAAATTAATTAAATTAATACAAGAGTAAAATTCAAAGCTGTCTTAGACTACTTTAAGTTCAGTAAATACATATGTGTGTTTTGAGGCTAAATTTTCCTCACTACATTTTTATTGGTTAATATAAAATCACAACTGTTGCATAAATTTTAAGAGGGTCATTTATTTTTCTTATTGTATTAAATATTAAGATGTTTTCTATCTCTTAAAAGAACAACTATTAAATACCTGCAAGGTGATGAAAACAGACTTGCCATTGCCTAAATTTTTGGATGGATGTTTGCTTGATGTACTTGCAAAATATACAAATTATTCTAATTGTCAATTTAAATTTATTGCAAGATGGGAGATCTTGACTCTGTGTTTTTAAGGAAGATGCGTAGAGCTCTCGTTTCAGGTCCGTCTTTGATGCTGGCATTCACTGAGCACGAAAATGACCTAGCTGAAATGATGCCTCTAGATCTCTGTACATATGCTGAAAGCTGAAACGGTGGCTCAAATGATAAAGAGTCCTTATTTATCATCAATATAATCGATATGTCAAAAGTACTTATTTTAAAAGTGGTGGATGAGATAATCTCTGTTTCCAGAAATAAAACTGTACATTCAGGCACTGAGAAGAATATAGAGTTTATTCTGTTGAAAGCATAAAACGTGTAAAGCTTCTGGTGAGAGCAAAGCAGAAAGGGGCCATGTCTATACTCACAGCTTTTGCCTGCATCAATATATTGACAGGTGTTGGGAGATGCGATAGAAGCTCTGACCGATGTAGCTGCCCTGACACAGAAGTCAGTAATGTAGCTGCAAATTCTGGTTCCCCTTCTCCCCTTGCCTGGCATGACTTTTGTCAGGTGGTTTGTCAGGTGGCTTTAAGATACCAGTATAAAACACAGCTTTGCTGGTATAGCTTCACATCTACCAGTCGCTCTTTGATTTATGTACAAAATGTAAAATGCCTCAAGAGTAGAGTCATCTGAAATGCACTATGAATATCCAAAGGTGTATTTTGCCTTTTAAAATCTCAAATTTTTCCATTCCTCCTAGAAGTGCTGGAATTCTCCACTTGCAAAGTCTGCAGAAAACAAGCTCTTTCTGTTTAAAGCTGTGTGTTGTATGACTTGGTTAAAACACAAAGAAAAACTTTTAACTGCTTTTTATAAGATCTGTTCCAGTGAAACCACTGTTAATTTTTCAGAGGTTTGGTTATTCTTTCTTTAAACAATCAACTTCTTTTATTAGCCAAAGAACAAGTCATTTGATTAATGATCATTTTTATCTCTTTGAAAGGATCCTTTCCGACCATTGGGGTGAAGTCTCTTTCGAGATTCCTGAGGGCGGGATTTTTAAATAGCATCCTGGCCTCACATCCAGTGTCAGGGGGTGGATCTTTACCCCCCAGCATTTCCTCTGGTAGGTATTCCAGCCTATTCCCCCACATCAATTTTTCTCTTCACCCCTTTGCCCCATCTCGCCACACATCTTAGGGAAACAAAATTTTATGTTGGTCAGAGAGGGAGATTAGCTGTCACTTCCAATCAAAAAGCCAAACTGAAAGGGAATGGAAAAGATAAATTACTTTTCGGGAGCTAGCCATTTTCCTGAATCAATATATAGGAGAAATGGTGAAGGAAACTGATCTGTAGTTAAGTGGTCAACCTGAATATAGAAAGAGAAGGCTTGGTATCCTCTAATCATGAACTTCATGAAGCATGCCTGTGTGCATCAGGAAAACATAACTTTAAAAATGCCTCTGTAACATCCCAGATTTTATGTGACTCTCTGACTCTTCCCTAAAAATTTACATTCCCTTGCTAAAACATGGAAGCAAAACAAATTTGGAAACACAAGATTTAATTATGTACTGATATAGTGTTTAAATCCTTTCTATCCTACCGTAGCTGCAACTTGTATCTCATGAAAACTGCCGTAACTTTTTTTAATAACTTTTATCGCAATTTGAACTACTATAATTCTCATTAAATGAGTGAGAAAACCCCATTGCTTGTGTTGCCAGCATGATATTCTACATTGCCTCTGGTGAGGTCCTCAGCTGTATGATGGCAAAAGGGACCCTGGAGGGTTGGTGTAAGGCTGAGTGTAGGCTAAGAATGAGAACACCATGACAGGTGAATGGGCTGCTATCAGATACCGGGCTGAAACAGGAAAGAAGGGCAGGTTACAGGCATTCTTTCCCAGAAAAGCTGTATGTGTTATCCATTCTCTTCTAGAGTCATTAAACACCATCTTCCACCAAAGCTAATAAATGAAGAATAAATACTTGTATCTTAATTATGTTTAAAATTGAATCAAAGTTCAGTTCTGTTCCTTTCCAAACTACATATTTCTGTGTAAAATTAATCTGTTTATGGGCTAATGTCACATTTGTATCCTTTCAGGACATCTTACCTGTAATGTTACTTATGGCTTTTCTTAAAGAGGAAAATTCTCTTATGGTAAAAGTAGAGACAAAATTGAAAAATTACATAATGTTATTGATTTGCTATACAAATGAAACTGTTCTGCTTCTCTATGCCCCATTTTATCTATTGCAATAATTGTAGGCCTCATTAATACGAGATGATTTTTACTTTTTTTTTAAGTGCGATTATTTCTTTGTTTACTTTCTTTCAATAGAAGCTTCTCAGCAACTTTGATGTCTTTTGTTATGACTGTGTGGGTATCTTTTGTCAACAGTTTGTAAAATACTTTCCATATTTTTTCTCCTTGGGATATCTCAGAGTGTTTAATAGCCCTTAGGCTCTTTTGGCAGTCAGCATCACAATGAGATTGGCATCTGTAACCAAACAACTGTGGAAGAGGAAATACTCCAGGCCCCAGAAAATTCTCTATTTTGAACATAGTGTTATGTATAGCATTTCACTGATTCTATTAGATTACAAATGGCTTAACTGCACTTGTGAACTAGCTTCTCACCTACGTACCTACCTACAAGTTTATCTTAGAAGGTCCTCAGGACTGTTGTTTTCTGAGTGCTTGTAAAGCTTTCTATCACATTTTTTGGACTTAAATCATAACTCTTAAATGTGGTTTGTTTAATAAAACTGGTTCATAATTTCTTGCTATTAAATGTCTTTACTAAGAATTTTGATTCAATCTGATGAAATATTCAAAACAGGGAAAAAATGGAAATGCAGCTACATGATGTGCAACATATACCCTAGCAAGGTAATGGAAATAAGTGTTATTGTTTGATCATATCAACAACAACAAAAAAAATGAGGCAAGCAGCAACCCCACAGAAAGGGAGAGACTGCTCACCTTCTGGAAAGTGAGAGTTGTCAGGTAGTTGAAAGCCAGTGAAGAACTGTGATAAATCCAATGGCAAGATGTGTTCCTTTGAACATGAAACACCGCAGTACATGTCAGAAATTGCTGTTAACAATCTTAATTCTGAATTGCCTCTCTCTGGCATTACCGAGATGACCAGAGGATGCCATTTCCATTTCATGATAACTTTCTAAATTGCTTTGCTGTACACATGAGCAGAAAACCCACACAATTACTGCATTTTTTGCCAAAAAAAAAAAATGTGTTGAAGGGATGTGAGAGACTCAGAACTGACTCTCTTACTGTGCATGATTCAGTGGAAAATATAAGTTTATCCTTGAATCCTTAATCACTTTAGTGCAAACAGAGAAGGGACGTACCCTTTGTTCCTTTGTATTGAAAAACATTGCACTAAACACCTGACCTTTTTTCTGGGTATTACTTTACCGGGGAACAAAGACACCCAAGGCGACAGTGCTCCAAGAAGGTATTTAAGCAGTGATATCATAGAATCAGCTAGGTTGGAAGACACCTTTAAGATCATCGAGTCCAACTGTGAGCCTAGCACTGCCAAGTCCACCACTAAACCATGGCCCGAAGCACCACATCTACATGTCTTTTAAATACCTCCAAGGATAGCGATTCCGCCACTTCCCTGGGCAGCCTGTTCCAATGTTTGATAACCCTTTCAGTGAAGAAATTTTTCCTAGTACCCATCCTAAACCTTCCCTGGTGCAACTTGAGGCCATTTCCTCTTGTCTTGTCGCTTGTTACTTGGGAAAAAGAGACTGACCCCCACCTCTCTGCAACTTCCTCTCAGGTAGTTGTAGAGAGCGACAAGGTCTCCCCTCAGCCTCCTCTTCTCCAGACTAACAACCCCAGTTCCCTCAGCTGCTCCTCATAAGACTTGTGCTCTAGGCCCTTCACCAGCTTTGTTGCCCTTCTCTGGACACGCTCCAGCACCTCAATGTCTTTCTTGTAGTGAGGGGCCCAAAACTGAAGACAATATTCGAGGTGTGGCTTCACCAGTGCTGAGTACAGGGGGACAATCACTTCCCTAGTCCTGCTGGCCACAGGATATCTGTGTTATCATGGCAGCCTCTGCCTGTTAGAACAGCAACAGGCAGGCAAAATCACCTCCATTATCTGAGATATTGGGCTCATATTGGACAGTATCTTTCATAAACCTAACAGAAGTACTTAACATTTAATAACTTTGCTGAACTCTAACCTAATTACTTCACATATAGCTTATGTGTAAGATTTCAGTGAATTTAACTACATGGAAGGCTTAAAATGCCTGCATTATTCTGCTATTAGGATCATTGGGAACAAAGATAATGAGATGTTTTTTATTTACCAAACCTCTAACTCAAGCTAAGTGGCAAATTTACTTCAAAATAGTCAGAAAATTTATCCCTTCCTAAAGACAAAATGCTTTTACATCTTTTTTCTACAAAATTCCCCACAGATGTCTTAAGTGAAACACAGAACTAAACTGGAAAGCCAGCTATACATAAGTATCTGGAAAACAGCTTGGCAGGGCAATGTAGCGGTTGGTTTCTTTTTTTCCCTTTCTACTTTTCACTCAATAGTTGGGGGCAGTGTATTTCTTTTACCATTGCTCTGACAGCTCATGTTCAGTTTTGTGTAATTTGGTGTCTGCTTTTGCACTGTCCATTTATGTAAAAAGTATCTTCATTTAGCCAAATTAAAGATTAATTTATGCTGCTGGCATGGGGCATTACATCTTTCTGCATAAATGGATTGCCTCAAATGTAGGTGTTTTTTAAGCCTAGACATAACTATGCTAATGCAATAGTGCTTATAGTTGATAGTTGCATCAAAAGTCTGTCACTGCTATACAGCCATTTCGCTACAAGCAAAGTTTTCAGCAGACCTCCAAATATCTATCCTAGATTTTCGCAAAAACAAGGCCCTTTTCAGACAATAGCTTCCTTTTGATTTAACTATCATTTATGTCACAAATTACTTAGTTTCTTGTTATCCCACCTGTTAGCAGTACAAATCCACATGACTTAGTTGATGAAGGTCTATAATGACAGATGGATTCATATAAGCAATAAGTACTTTTTTCCAAGTGATATCCTTACATATATTAAATAGAATCCTTAAACCACTTAGCAGTTTACACTCCTCATGATACTTACACTGGCACGAGCTGTGGAAGCTTACCCCTTCCTTCATAATTACATGTACACACACCCAAACATACACACATCTACGCATATTGTGAAAAACCACATAACTAAATTGCCAGTGCTGCATCTATTTTTTCAAATTCCAGCTCTTCCAAACTACACACAGTGTTGTTTGCTCCCTTTTGGGGCAATTCTTAGCTTACTACTCTTGCTGTGTATTAGCGGCTTTTGATTTCAGTCACATGTAAAGGGTTTGTTATGTAAATGCATACCCATATTGCCTGGCAGAAGTTAGGATAGAAAAATTTATGGTATGCTGCTGTCTTTGAAAAGTGTCAGACAGATTGTTAAGTTTGCAGAGTTGGAAAGGAAGGGAGGGAAAGCAAATACCTTTCCTACTGTTTCTTTCAAGCTAAACTCCTTTCCTGAGTTTTTCTGTTGACAAGAACAACTAGAAATGGGTGTCAGGCTATGAGAAACGGTGGAAAAGGTCCTGTTAAGCAAATCTCCCAGGCCCCCTTCATAGTGTTCAGCATTCAAACTACATTAGCAGGAGAGGGGGGAAAAAAACATCAAAATTATTCTTTTCATACACACCTTTCTATGAACATCAGTGCTGTGATTTGCTTGTGAATCCTCTGATCTCCCCATGTAGTCAGCAGCTGGATCATTGCCCCCTATTTCATTCACAGACCACCTCACTGATGTCTTGGACTAGGTCTTGGACTTGGGCAAGACTCCTCCTCCACGTAAAGTACATTATACAGAGGATATCCCCAGTAAAACCAGGTTTTACTGCCTGGTTGTCTATGAATGTTTGTCTAACATACATTGTAATGTTCACATTTATTCCAGAGAGCTTCTCAAAAAGCTCAGACATAACTGTCTAACATAACATACTAAACCAGATGATTATCCGTTTTCTTTTCCCCAAAATTAATATTTTATTACAATTTCCAAGTGTGCCTGAGTGAGCACGTTATTCTTGATATTGTATAAACTGACAATTGAAAGAAAATTGTAGTGACAGACCCTTATTGAACAAAATTACTCAACAAGAACCATCAAGAAGCAATTGTTCATAGTGAAACTGAACTATAATTATGGTACTCCAATAATGAGAAAAGTAACTTCTATTTTTTTCAGTTAATGCATTTTTCCTTACTCTGGATTCCAGCACCTAAATTACTGGTTTGGATTTTTTTAATGAAAATTACTAATCCTTTCTTGATGACTAACAAATTGATTCTTTTATTGCATATGCATTTTCTAGGATATCTGAGCCAAATGGCTCTTCCAGTTCATTCTTTCCAACCTCAGTGCTGTTTCACTGGCATATCTAGCCTATAAACCCTACAACTAATACATAATGGCATGTATTTTCTGAGGATGGAAGTTCAAGTGTATATGGACTTTTTCGTTAGGCAGGCAGGAAGTACTTCAGAACTAAAGTCTGTAACATGAATAGTGAGAGAAACTTTTTTTTGTGCTGGTTCATTAGGGTTTAGCTTGAACTGTAGAACTGGGGTTAAGCTGTGAGTGTAGGACATGATAAAAGGAGGTCTTCATTCTTTACCCTTGATAAATAGCTTATTTCATGCTTGGATGGTCATCATAAACAATTCCAAACATTTTAGCCCTAGAAGTTCAGAAAAGTTTATTTGCATATGTGGTCATTTTTACATAATATGTGCTACTATTGCATATTTTTTAAAATCTGACTACAGAAAATGTGGTAATTTATTGTAACAAGCATGTGAATTGAAGCAAGTTGCTGTTCATTACTAACAGGAGCAGAAATATAGGAAGAGGAGAGCTGGAGGAGCTTGATGGATACACACAGAAATGTATTTGTAAATAGGCTACACACAGTTATTCTTTGTTTCAAGATGAAAGAAAAAAAGAAATTTGAACTCCTTGTTCAGCCCAGCAGTAAAGCATTGGATGTGAAAGCAGATTCAGAATTGTTTGACTTTTTGTGAGTTGGGAGACAGAGGGAATAGATAACTTGAATAATGTTTAGCGTTTTTTGGTCTGTTTTACATACGAAGCCAGTGTAACTTTACCAAATTCAACTTGCTGAAGTACCATTCCCAGGCCCAAATACTGTGTATGGGAAATAATCTGCCTAACTCTGTGATTCTGTGATTTTACACACTGGTACTTAACAAGCCTGTTTAGGTGCCCGATACAGTTGGTGAAGACTAGACAATTCTGGACTAACTCATATGACCTGTTTGTGACACACAGTTACGAAAAATTGACTCCTTCCCTTGAAATACCTTTTTCTTTCTCAGAAAAAAATCTAGATATTGCTAGCTATGGAGATGTCTCCACAGTTATGGGAGTTAAGTTATGGGAGATGAATGCTTTTGGTTTTCTTCTTCATGTGTCAATGAGTTTCCATATTTTTCTTATTTCTTCAAGATGTATATGTTTGTCTAAAAACCTCTGCATCTAAAGTTTGCTGCTTGACCCATCTTCATTGTAACTCTTGGCTTTTGTTCATGATCAAAATCAGAGTTGAAGGGAGAAGCTTGAGAATGCGTGCCTTTGTGTCCTGAAGGTACAAAACCTCAAAGAGAAATAAGAAAAAAACCAATGAGATCACAAAAATGTCATCGTGTTAGGTCCAGTGCATCATTTATTTGTTGGAGCCCTGACTCGTGATGTTTTGTTTTCTTAATTTTGGATTTAGCAACTCAGACATGTTACAACCAAAGCTTCCTTTGTGGATTTCAGAAACTTCATGGATATTAATATGTGGCCGCCACTGCTTCTTGAAATGAGAAATGATGCCTTTCTCGTGTGTAGAAAGCAGCAAGATACTCATAAACAACGAAGGAGGAGGTGGTGGCTCATCAGTTTTGTATAGCTCAGAAGTTTAAAGTATATGTAGACCAAAGGGAAACAGGAGTAAAATATGTTTGCTCAAACAGTAAATGGAAAAATATATAAAGGATATTCTAAAGCGCAAGCCATGTCAGAATCTTATCAAGATCACAATCAGACATAGTAATGAATAATCAGAAAATGCCCTGACATTTCAGAATAGGATTAAAATAATACTTTAACCAAGTCATTATACTTATGAAAGCACAAAAACATGTTCTACTGTAATCTTATGTATGCAATTTTTTATTTTGCTCATTTTCAAATTTCTGTCATAGCTTACAGCTTCTAAATATAACATACCTATGATAATGGGTAAATTCACAATAGAGATTAAATAAGCTTTGCTTCTTATGTTCCGTAAGTACCTGTTACATATCATAGCATACTGAATATTGATGAAGTGCAGAAGCCCCTGATTAACGTAGCCCCTGACTTAATTTTGTTTAAATTCCCTTACATGCTCTGGGGCCAATAGAGCAAGTGATCCTTGATGCAGTCAGACTCTCTGGACTAATTTTGAACCAAAGAACATCCCTTGCTCTTTCCACAAGGGGATGTAGAGTGGTATGAACATTGAAAATGTTAAGAGTAACTTAAGGGTGAAATGTCATTAGATTAAGTGAAATATGCTGAAATTCAGTTATTAAAAAAGTGAGATGAATTGTTTTGGTTAATCTAATGGGGCAAAAGTATCTCTTAAACTGAATCTTAACAGAATCTGTTATTTATTATAGATATTCTTTTTGTTGTTCTTTGCTTCAGTGCTAAAGTGAAAGCGCTGGAATTTTTAGGGTTCTAAGTCAAATTTCAAGCAATATAAATCTTGTGCCAGAATCAGTTCTATAAAAACCTCTGCCGCCCCCCCCCCAACATAATTAAAATAAAATTGAGAGGCCAAATTTTTTTGTGTCTGTTCATTAACAAATTATCTATTCTTGCAAAGAAACTAGTCTACATTCTCCCTCCAACTTATACACTGATAAAGACTGCCTTTATTGCTGGGTTTTCTTGGTTTAAAATGGGATGATATAACCTAGTATTTGAGATACGATGGTCAAAAATGCAATCCTTGAGCTCTGTTCATTGTTCTGACTTGTGATTTTGTTATCTTTTAAAACCTTTTTCAAGTCAGTATAAGGTGATCCTTATAAGGCATGGAGATGACAGAATGGTTCCAGGGTACATGACAAAGATTTTCATGCAAACATCAGCTGTTTGAATGACCTGTGGAAGTTCTTGGGCAACTGCCATAATTCAGATTATGTTTTAAGGTACATCACTTTATGCCAAGGGCCCAGGCTGGCACACTGCCCTTTCAGGATCAGGGGAACATAAAGACAAAGCAAAGCCTCTTTGTGCACACTTTCTGCGGATACAGTGGTTCCCACAGCTTTTTCTTGCAGGCTGAGGACTTGTTTTTGGTGGTATCTTGGCCAAGTAACCTCACCTCATCTTCTCTTTTCACCATACATAGCATGGATTTATCTGTTTATAAATTAGTATTTGAAAAATAGTGTAAGACTCTCAAATGAGATGCATTAGATGTACTTAGACTAGTTCATGCAGCAGCTTTCAGAGCTGGTCTACAAATGCATCAGCCCTTGTTCCCCTCCATGTTTACATCTGAATTCTAATAAGCCATCTCACCCTAATGATGAAGGTGTTTCTTTTTTATTTCTGCTTATAATATTCATGTAAACATAAGTAGCAGGCATAAAACAGAGCTTTTTTCATCCATATTATATTTGGAATGCTAATAAACATATAGAAAGAGATAATACAGATAACCAACCCAACACATGGAAACTTGAAGAAATGCAAATTTTTTTTGAAGATACATGGCTGGAAAGTATAAATGCAGAAAATATCAAAATTTGGGCCAGTTATTGTTTTTCTATGGTATAATTTTAGCCACTAACACTCCCTCACCTACCCAACCTCCAACTAGTGACCAACAGCTACTTGTTCTGCTTTTACCCTCTACTGCACTCCATTTGCTTCACTTATGGAAAGACAAGAATAAGAAAACAAATAAGGGAAAAGATGCAACTGCTTTCTCATTACAGTTCCACTTTTCTTTCCTGAAAACCTTCCAGAATATCTTTTGTAGGCACACTGGAGGATTGATGTGGATTAGGGATTGCAGAAGCAGCATGATGGAGACACGTCCAAAGCACGTTCTCCCTTTGTCATATGAAAACCAGGAGAACTGTTCACAGTGCATGTTGTTGCAGGAGGAGTAGGCCAGAAGATTTGAGAAGGTATTTTAGAAGTATACATACAGAGTTTTCCTGGCTTCCAAATCATACCAACAGGCATAAATTCTTGCCAGTGGGTTACCAAGTAGTGAGTGTAAAATTTTTCAGTATAAAATTACAGATAAACAGCTCAGAGAACAGTATTTTCAGATTGTGTTGATATAGTAAATCTTCTTCAGCTAGTAGTGACAGCTATATGGCTCTAGTTTGCTAAATAATAGACAGTAACTTATGCTCATTCATGTAGTTTGTATTTTTATCAATTAATTTTCCAAAGGTATCTTCCCTTGACTAAACTAACTTAACTAATGAAAAGTATTATATAGATACAGGAAAATAGAAACACTGACGGCAAGATAAGTAGCCTATATCTATGTGATTTCCTGTAAAAGCAGGATGTATACATGTTAGTGCTATCCTGTTTGCAAACTCTGACTTCTGAAGTCTCAAGAAGGGGGTTGGAACTGCAACTTCTATTTTTTGAGGCTTCTGGAATGGAGGACTTAGTCTGAGACCTTCTGTAGTGTAAGTCAGTAATGTAAGTGGGATGGCTTGCAGCAAAATTCCCGTTGGTTTCATGTGTATTGATTTGGGCTAACAATGCAAAACCTGGCAGAAGTTTTTTCAATCACTTTTTGCATAGTCATTAGTTTTCTTTCTTTCTTTTTTCCACCATTGGTTTTGTGTTATGGGAAAATATAAATTTTTTTCATTATTTGCTGAAATTAGTTCTCCTCTGATGCATACAACTGCATCATTATTAGTAGCAGGAGGGAGGAAGCTGCAGTGCCACAGCAAAGGGTTGTCCTGTTTGAAGCAGCGTGTAAGGAACAGACCTAGTGTGAGATCTAGGAATGCCTTCTGAGCCCTGGGCATTTCATTGAGTTTTCACAGAGTTTTACTGTGGGTGCTTTGCATGCTATTGGAGTGCTGGAAGGCCCAGCACTACGTACGGGAGTGTCTGTACATTTTGCTCTATTAGTCTTATCTCTTTAGCTTTAGCAGGAGGTAAGTTAGCGGGGGAACCAAAAGCAGAACATGGCTTTGGAGTGAAAAAATGCATGATAAGGAGATGTTTTTCTGAGACACGTGAATTCTGACCTGCAGAAGGGATGGAGCAATATTTTCTTACATAAACTAGAGTCCAGATTCAAACCTTTGCTGTTTTAAGTGGAAGAGTAAGTACCTTGTGTTTATGTTGACAGATCTATTCCCATAACGGGTATTAAAGATTTCATTATAAGTAAAGACTGTAGGAATGAGCATGTACTAACTGTATTCTTTTTGGAGGATTAATCTTACATAAAAAATTCATTAAAGTGGGCTTTGCTGCATTATTTAAAATGACAACAAGAGACAACAAGCTGAATATTTTGTCATTGATATGACACTTCAAATTCTCCTCGTTATTCATCAGTCTACCACTCAATTAAATTACACACTATCAAAATCTTGTGTTGTGGAAAAAGAATTAGGAGGACAACTAAAAATATATGTGATGTGAGTTTTACATATAATTCGTATTTTACATTCTTCTGCAATGTACGACTTTTTTCTTTTTTGCATTTCTGCTTATTAAAGAAAATGTCAAGCAGATTGATCAATAGAAAGTACAAAATTGTAACGTATTCTGAGGTGGCATTACATCAATACAGAATGTTTGTCATCCATGCTGGTTTTATTTGAATGGCATTACAGTACAGCTGGGTGGGAAAAAACTTTGTCTGGGAAAAAGAATAAAACACCTGTCAAAACCAGTCAGCCACTTGTCACAAGGCAGTATTTGCATCAAAACAATGAATAACCCCTACACCTTCTACAGGTTCATCTGTGTTCTGAGTAATCAAATTCATGTCCTTTCCCTGGATCATGCAAAGCACTGATACTACTCTTGCATGTTTCATCTGGCTTTCTGGCTTGCTGGTAGTCTGCTATGGATCTGCCAGAGCCAGAGTTACTCCATGTGCATGGTGCAAGGAGGGGAAGCTGCTTTAGCCAATATCCCAGACACGTCTGGTGTCTGGTGTTGGGGCAGAGTGGGGTGGGAATATTTATAGTTTCACAGAAATTATGAAAACAGCGAGTGTGGCTTTGATATCAATATATGTCATGTATAAATACAATTTCATATTGTTAAGTATATAGTAAAATGAGAAATTTTTTACACATTTGCAAATGCTAAATGTGATATATGTAGTGTGTAAAATCCATGTTTGGGTTTAAAACCTATTGCCTCAGAACACTATTTATGTAATTCTTCTACTTTAAAAGTCTATTTTCTTCCTGTACTCCCTTCTCCAGCAGTTCTGGGTATCTAAAGCTCCTGCAAGAATGATTTGTTTGGCTGATTCCCTCTTCAAACCTTTTTATATTTTGTCCACCCCCAATTCAAACATGAAGTTGTGTGCTTTCCTCCAGCAGTGTCTGCAGTTTTCAGCTCCTAGATGCTCTTGACCTCTGTCTTTTATTCCAAGTCCTCAGCTGAAGCTGACACCTTTTTCAGTGTCCTTTTTCCATGCTCTCTCTTATGTGGATCTTGACTGTAATATTAACCCTGTTCTTCCTCAGGTACTTGTCTAGTGCCTACACCTGTATCCGTGTGAGAACACTCACCTGAATTGGTCAAGTCTTTAAACTAGAGTTTGGGTGTCCAGCTATCTGGTGAGGTGCACCCATGCCGCAGAGGGGACTCGTCATGGGTCACAGGAGTGCATTTTGGTGCATGCTCTTTTGCAGGTGGAGATTTCCCTGGGGCTACGTGTGAGCTTTCACAGGTGTTCATGCAGCAGGCTGCCACAGCGCTGGCATGGCTGTCTCTGTGCTGCAGCCTGTGCCGTCCTTCTGAGCCCTGAGTGCTCTCCCGACTCCCATCTGTATCTCCTCCCACTGCTGTTTATCCTTAAACTTGTTTCTTCAAGTAAAGATGTCCATATTTCATATGTGTAAGCAATCATAAATACAGGAAAATAATTCAATGCTTTCCAGAATTGCATTAGCCTACCCCATGATAAAATAATCAAAGATTGCTTCTATCTCTCAGAGACTTCTCTGCCCTCCCTCCTTTTTTTCATTCCTGTCCTTGTTTTGAGGATGAAGAATTCATCTTTCTTAGTACCATGAGAGCAACATGGATTTTCATAATCTAAGTAATAGTCTTTTTTTTTTCCCTTGTCTAAAGGCAAACATTATGCTAGTTCAAAAATCTCCCAGTATTATTTTTCAAAGTCAACTCTGTAGTCCTCTTTAAAGCAAAAGCAGTAGTCTGTGTTTGCACACGGTTCAGCACAGACCTTAATCTTTTCTGGACTCAAATTGTACCAGAGTATAAAGGATGACATCTGCTCTTTGCAGCTAAAAAGGAAACTAACATCAACTAATGTCATTCATAGCCTTTTGTCTTACCAAGAACTTTTTTCTATGCAAGCCCTGGGTTGGCTGCCACCCTCTGACCCTTTGAGGTTAGACCTCCCAGATTGCGCTCTGTTACATGTAGGGTATCAGAAGTAGAGCTGTGCTTTCAGAGTTTGCTTCCCGGCTCTGGAACTGATGGAGTGCAACACCTATACACATCAGGATCTGTGGTTTTCAGTGCCTCTCCCACTGCCTGCCCTTGAGACCGATGACTCTGGAATGAGATGCCCAATGTTGGATTCTCCCGTGCATGTGCCAGAGTCAGCTGCTCATGCTCAAGTCTCAGCCAGCTTCTCCAGAGCTGACTGCTAGTCACATTCCTCCAACCATTTCTGAACTGGAGAGTGTTCATGCAACGCGAACACACGGTGGAAGCACTTAAGTGCCTCTACAGGGTACTGACCTAGGGAAGAAAACACAACATGGTGATTGATAATGAAACACAGCCTGGTTGGGTATACTGCACTGACTAGATGGAGAGGGCCACTTGATTTTCTGAACCTGTTTTTCCTACCACACCTTTGAAATCAAGATGTGTCCTACCTTACATTTCCTGACACTTGATGTACTTATATTTGTAAAATGGTTAGAGATCCTTGCATGAAATCTGCAAACCTATAAAACTATTGGAAAAGAATTGTTTGCTGGGAATAGAACCTGTGTGTTACTGCTTTGATAATACCCACTGGAATCTGCTGTGTAGCAGAATTTTTTACTATATCTTCAAGCAACTGAAAGAATAGTTGAGACATTTTTGATCTACAGGTACTCCAAAGACAAATACTATACTGACTAAAAGTCTCACTGTATTGCCTGTCACAGTCCAGCTTGGAATACATAAATATCTTCATTGAACTTGCAGCCAAAATAGGATGGCTTTTATCAAGCGCTGGCACACTAAAAGAAGATTACTTGAGAAGTTAATGTTAGGATCCAGATTTAAGATTTTTGCTTAAGATAATAAAGTGATGGAGCTGGGTTAATTTTTGTGGAATCTTGACACAATCTGGCATCAAGTTCATTTGAGATTTAGGTAGGATGGCAAGGGATACAGACTGAGTCTGGGGGAAGTTATCAGCCTAAGTGACTAAATTTATTGTTCACCAGAATTCCTGAATACTTAATGATGTGCTGATCCTTTAATACACAGCAACCTCTTCGAAGACAAATGCTACTTATTTTGGTATATTTATCAGATTGTGCCATTCCTGTGCTATCACATGGAAGAGCTGGTTGTGTGCGTGTATTCTTAAACAACTCACTGGTATGATGCAGTATTTTCATCGGGGATGGCTTGATGTGTTAAGGCATCAGGCAGTTTAAAAACTCATAAACATTTTCCAGTGAAAAATGCTGAAATCTCTTTTTTAAATCCACATATAAATGCATACCTTTCATAGTTATTTTAGCCTAGAAGTTCCTAGTGTTGGTCTGAGCAAAATGAAATACAGTTTGTCAGGGGTTGAGGGGGTGGTGGTGGATATTTTGAGAGAACATAGAATTAAAAATTGCTATCTAAGGAGCATAAAACATGTAACAAGAGCCTGTGAACCTCCAGAGAACCTTACAAAATAGATTCCGGAAAGCATAGGGTGCCAAAGGATTACTAACAGGAAACTAAGGACACTGTTTTGAAGCTCAGTAGCTCCATTTGTCATTCCCTTCAAATGCAAATCTTCCATAAAGGTGTTGTATTTGTTGATTCACACAAAAAGAGAAATTTCTGGGTAACTTATGCCTGACCAAATATACCATCTGAAAGCCAGCTTTACACCCCTGTTTATTGCAAGATGCTGTTGTCTGCAACAGTTTAGAGATTACTACTTGCTTGAGATAGTTCTGCATATAGTAAGATCCTCTAGCATCAGGCTGCCATTTGTTTACTTCTCTAGATTCTAGAATTTTCCTTTCCCATGGAGATGCCAGCCCCTTGACAATAAGGAAATGGTAAAGGTAAGGGAAGCTAGGTCATTCACATGCTTGAAACTAAAGAGACTAAGCTATACAACTAGTCATCATTAGCAAGCTGAAGTAAAGAAAACATTAATTTTTAAAATGCTCTGCTCTCTAAGAGCTTAAAAGTGATGTGTCATTTAAGCTTATAATGCAAAACCAGGGTATAACCAGTGGATACAGATGAATATAAATAAATTGATTTGATGACAGGTGCACATCTGCAGCTGAGACCAAACATTCAATTAAAAAAAAAAAAAGCTGGTAATTCTTCACACTTCAGAAAGGCTGTCCATAAAGACTATGAAGGCATCTGAGAATTTTCACACAGAAAAAAAATGTACTGCTGTGCAAAAATTATGAAGCACTGTTTTATTCAGTGAGGACCTAAACAGGAGGGTGAGTACAGAAAGAACACCAAATTTTTTTAGAAGGAATGAGATAATATTGTGAGGAACTCCAGAAGGACTAGACAAAGCTATGTGAATGACCATCAGGAGTGTACATGGAACTCCAAGTCGACATGCTGGGAAGGAACAGAGAAATCGGTCATGCACTTTTTCAAATTCAAGGTTAGCTGTAACAGCTCAGCAGAAATACCTGGCTGTGGCTTATTGTATACTGTGGACAGTTTAATAAACACTTCCACTGTTAACCAAACTGAACAGAAAGTCAGCACGTACAGAAATGGAAATTGTGCTGGAACAATCATAATGCCCTTCTATGCTTTCTCACCCTGGACCTTGTGTTTGTTTCTCATCCCCTCGTCCAAATCAAACACAAAAATAATTTGAGAGGCAGACAAAAAAAATTCACTAAAGAGGCTTCCTTTGAATTTGAAAAATATTGGAACAGCAAGTGTTGTATTGAGAAAGGGAAATGGGTGGACTTGTGGTGTCACCGCTTGGCACACCCCGTTTCCCACAAAACCCCAGAAGAGACAGGCATGCTCAGGGAAAGAAAAGTTCACCATTTAAAAACTTTTTACCTCCTTCCCAATCTTGCTAACAGACTTATTCATTACATTAGTTTTGCATATATTAGAATGGCTCCTTTGTAATATTAACAATTCTAAAAAAATTCTTGCTGCGTAGCTTGATTAGCGTGCTAATTGGGGCTCTCCTGTCAAGCAGTTCTAGAGTGATAGTTTATTCCTGGGTATCAACAGTGAAATGGTATTTAGTTAAGTACCCAGTTTAAAAGTTTATCTTCAGATTTGGATGTTCTTTTAAGAAATAAACATAACGTGTTCTTCTACTTCAATTTGGATATGATTCCACCTCGGAACCATGCAGGAAAGCTGTGCTAGTTGAGTAAAACTTTGATTTGAGTAACATTGTGTATATGTTATGGATGTACAAACATATGACTTCACAGTTTTACTGGTTTATACACACGCAATACACACACCCAGTCTAGGAGAGCTATTTGTGACATCCCCTTCTATCTGTAATCTGTATGCCACTAAATCATTGCAATATTTTTCTTTGAGAGAAGGATTATGGCACTGAGCTTGTAATTTCTTGGACATGGTTTAGGAATTATTATTTTTTTGCCTTAACTCAAATATATTCAAAAATATTACACAGCAGGTGTTGCTATTTGGAAATAACAGGCTCTTCTTTGAGTGTTTATAAGGAGAATACACCAGAGCAAATGGTGCACATTCAGCTAATCCAGTACAACAACAACAAAACAAAAAAAGATAGAAAATAATTCTTAGGGAATAACACAGGGAATTGTGCTTGTGATATAAATGGGGATTTTGAAAATGGGTAACATATTTAACTTCTGTGAATAATCTGTGCATAACAGTTGGAATTATAAAAGCCCCATAATACGTCTATAAGCCTAATGTGTTTCTTTGCTGTTTTGCAGGCAGACCAGTAATGATTGTAGTTGAATACATGGAGAATGGATCCCTTGACTCCTTTCTGCGGGTGAGGTGCCATTTTCTGATGACATTTAAATAAGACGCCATTCTAGGTTAAGATTTTAAATCATTTATCATAAACTAATTTCTACATAATGTTATTCATGGATTTTTAGTGAAGAATAGAAGCATTTTTCCCAGGGTACATTTCTAAGGTACAGTGATACATTAGCACATGGCTGCAAAAAAAGATTTCAACTTAAGAATATAATTGATTTCTTCTGCAAAAGTAGTTCCCATATTTAGCAAAATATATTTCAAATAGTGTTTTTGTGAAGGAAAAGATAAATTGAAGCACAAATGCCTAGCCTTACGGAAGCTGTTCATTTTTCTCAACTGCCTTCAAAAATACTTTGTTATGATTTTTTTGGTTGGTGAAGTGTAGGATAGATTCAGTAATTGACTTATAATTATTTATGGTTACTTGCATTTAACAAATTTAATTAGAAAACAGTTCATGGGTGAAATGTCCTGGCATTAATTAACCCCCAAAGGTAACCAATAAACATTAAAGAAGGGCTACAGAAAGCACGAATAATGATGGGTACAATTGTCTTCAATTTTTCTTAGAAAAGTAGAAGGAAAGGATGAACCCTAAGCTAAACTTATCCTAAAATGGTCTCTTTGTTAACAGAACCCCTGGAAATGCTCCAGAGGTTCACTGGCATAAGACCCTGTGTGAATAATTTGATTGTCAAGTATTTAAAATTTGTCTTAAAAAGTAAATGTCAATCCTTACTAGCCCACTACCTTGCCATTGCCATCTTGCAGAATGGTAAAGCTGGGGTTGTAGGCAAGGTTGGAGAAGGGGATGGGGGGACTATGATTTTGTGAACTTGTTTGAAAGGGTATCCCAAGTGCAAAGGATAGGTGTTCAACAAGGAGCTGTGAAAATATTTGCAGGAAAATCTAGATGATGATGATCAAGGATGCTATGGTGGCAGAAAGAAGGAACTGCTAAGAGAAAAGAGTGAATAAGCGGGAGGGAAAGAACAGCCAACACTTTAGAAAGAAGACTGAATCAGGGAGAGGGAGAGGAAGTCATACAGAGAGTACTTGTTTGACAGCAGGTCGAGAAAAGAGGTAGCCACAAGCAGAGAAGAGCATCTGGAACAGAGGATACTACCCTGAGAACACATCAGAGCCATTACCTTAGATATTTCTAGATATTGTTTCTCCCTTCCTTTTGCCTTTGATTATTGCATTGTATGTTTTCTCTAGCATTTCCTGCTGTCCTCTTCATCGACTCTCCCAAATAATTTTTTAATTTCCTTTGTCAAGACACATGACAGACATCTGCTATGTTGTCAGAAACACACCAGCACCACAGTTTCTGGTGAGAATTTGCTGATCTCTCAAAATCAAGTTATTTTTCTGGAGAGAGTTTGATATCCTCAAGTTCTTCTTAGAAACTGGGTAGGTTTTAAAAATCACCCCCTTTGCCTTTCTGGTTCCTCTCTCTATCCATCTGCAGCAGACAGACTGCCACTGATTTGAGTACCTGGGGCTTCCCTGCTCTATAATTTTTCAACAGTGCCCCAGGAAGACTTGCCTGGGCCTGAAACTCTGCTCTGTGCGTGTGTGTGTGTGTGTGCACGTGTGCAGAATTTCATAGAAGAGAATAAAACCAAATACTGAAATAATTCATGAGAGAATTACCTTTTTCTGAATTGCTCTGGTATGATATCTATATTCCAATTACTCTTCACATGCATTTATTTATCAGAATAGTTACTACTTATTAGGATACTTTAATAGAAACTGACATCAGCAAAATTATGATGTTATTGTGAAGCAATACTTCTCACATTGCAGCAGATATATTTGTAGGCAAATCTGCTGGGAGAAAATGTGAACTAATCATTTCTGCAGCTGGTTTCCATGTATATTATTTTAGTTTCAATTCACACTTCAGATATGGTTTATTCTTCTAAAATGTTATTTAAAAGGACTTTAGATAATATTCAGCATCCCAAAGCACTGTAGATATATCATCAGCATTTCTGTTAATAATTAGCAGAGCAAATGGCTGCAAAGTAACCTATTTAAAAAGAAATCCAGCTGCTTCATTAATAATAGTTGTTTCCCGCAGATATAACTCTACACTTTTAAAAGCTTCTGTGAAGATACAAAGAAGCAGAGAGGGTTTATCTTTAGCAATCCTAATGAAAGGTGTTCAGTGAATATAACATTTCTTATGTGGTGAGATTTGGAACGGCTTATAAGATAGTCTATCTTTCTTATTATTTAAAAGAATTACTTGTTACAGAGCAAAGTGTTTTTATGGAGTGGAAAAAAAGACATTTCTCACCATAAAAAATATTTCCCCACACACTACAACCTGCAAAAATTAACCAACACATCCTTCCAACCTGTCCTTCTCCAAACACCTGCAAAAATGGGTCAATTTCAAAGTGAAACTCTGTGATTAACCATGTGAGGGTATTCCAGAAGAAAGGCTCCTCAAGGAAGACATTTGCCGTCAGCCTCCTCACGATCTTGGTGGGATGTCAGCTTTCTTGCCAGTACAAGTTGTGTGAGGAATCATAAACTCCAAGTAAAACTCCCCTTGACCCCTAAACCCTAAAGTCTTAAGAGCCTTTACTTCCTTGCTTTACATATAAGGAAATGAAGTACCGTGATGTTAAGTGATCTGCACAGCATTGTGCACAAAGTGCATAGCAGAGAGTAGAAATTAAATCAGTTCTCCTGAATTCCAGGCCAGCAGCTTACACTCATCCTTCATATTATTTAGTCCTGTATTTTGGTTGTAGCTATGTGGCCAAATCTCCAAATGAGTGCCTTACTTTCTGCTATTTGTATGAATTAAACAGCAAGCTCAGCTAGATGATGTCTTCCCCACCCTGCAAAATATCAATATATGCTGGCTGCTAACTTTGAACTTCTGGGGAAAAAATTTGGCATGCACTTGCAATATGAAGATGCTTCAGATATATTCTTAGTGGAAAAGCATCAGCTAATTAGAACCAATTCTGTAAGATGATGGTAATTAATTACAGCAATTGTGCACCACCAGACATCCGAAATTGCTGGAGACACTTGACACTAAATTTTCCTCCGACATCCCGCATTATTTTTGCAATTATGCAAAACTCATTTCCATAAGATGAAAGTCAGTTGGGTTTTTTTTCTCATAGAAGATTGATGCATGTATATTAATCATCCCACAAAAGGATACCTGAAATTTTCCGTCAAGGAACTGCTCATTTGACCAGAAATAAGGTACATGTGACTTTACTTCTGGTAACACTTGGAGAGATTTCTCTGAAAAAGGATGTGAGCTTCCAGCTTAGTATTTCCTCAGGGACTAGATGCTCTTCGTTCAGTATTACTCCAGCAGCTGTCAGACAGGACTAATCTGTGCTTGAAAAGAAAGTGGCTAATACTTCAGCTTGGGAATTGAGGAGATCCAGGTACGATTCCCTATTACCAACTTCACAGACAGACTTTCGATGGGACACATTGTCTTTACGTTCCAGTCACCTGCCTGTGTAATGGAGATCTTAGCAATCACTATTCTGCAAATGTATGAGGAAAATAGTAAACACACAAAGAGTTGAAAGGGCAGCTATCTGTATTGATAGAAAGATGTACTCAGATAGGATAGTTGCAGTCAGATACGTTTGCTCAGGGTTGTCGATACAGACTATAGAAGATACAACAAGAAAGACAGCCAAGAGAGATGTGTAATAGAAAAAAAAAAAAAAAGAAAAAAAACCCCAAAACCTAAAAACACAAAAACTTTTTAACAAGCAGTTTGCCACAGCTGTGGGTTTGAGATGCCTGTTCTCTGAGCATGGCCATGACGAAGTAAACCACGTGGGTATTGAATTGCTTGGTGACCTTGCAGTTTTCATACATGACATAAATGCAACCCCGCTTTGCTGAAGGAAAACAGAGGTGAGTGCCACGTTACACCCAAGATCATGCATCAGTTTGGAAGGTGATACAGTAAAATAACCCAGCTCTGAATCCCAGTTTCACTCCTTAGCTCTTTGTGCTGGACACCACAACATTTCCCTCAGTCTTGCCTGTCAGATGATTGCAATAATTCCTGTAAAAGTCCTTTGCCCCGAGATTGGTCCTTTCACTCTGATAGGACCTCCCTGGCTCAGCCCACTCTCTAAGTAGATGCCTCACAGCTATTAAGAGTTAATTCTTGTCTACTGTGTTCACAGCTCCGTCATTCTTGGCTAAAGTAATTGGATTTAGCATCACATGGACAGGAATGGGGTGATTAGGAGGCTAGGTGGCTTGTGTGTTTGGGGCGGCTACTGCTTCTTGGGTTCAGTTGCACGGAATGCTACCTGGAGAGCACCTGCTGGCTGTGATCTGCGCTCATCCTCCTCGTGCACTGTTCAGTATGGGCATGGATTTAAGCCACAGAAAATCAACATAGTTGGAAGTTGACTTTTGGGGGTGTTTGTGGTTGGCTACCTAGAATCATGTAAAATGAACACAAAAACTTTCACCAGAGTACTTTAACTTCTTTCAGTATTTTTCCACAGCTGCAGACTACCAGACTACTGTCAGTGTTTTATTCCTGCTCAGTGTCCAAGGTGTGCTAACCAATAGTCGGCGCAGTGAGGCAAGAACCAGGGACACAGCAGTATTAATCAGATGAGAACTCATGGTATTGCGGCATGTTCTGTAGCAGGCCTGAGACTAAAATAGTGTATCAGCTGTATCCACTGCACTGTATTTTCTCACCCTTCTTTATTAGGAAGGGAATGTGCACCCTCCAGGGATCAATGTGGGAAAGAAAGCTCCTCAAGGTTTGCAGCATTTTCCTTTAACTGTACCCTGAAGAGATAGATGTTTAGGTTTGAAAGATGCTTCAGTCTTGCCCAGTTTTGTGAATCTCTGAGCTGTAGGAAGAAAGGATTCATTTACCTGGGGTAATCACAGGGTCATCTTGCTTTCTTCATTGTTACTATTTGCAATAGTAATGCTCCTCTTCCTACCTAAAAACCTGTGACTGGTATATTTCCTTTCACTTCAGAAAATTAAAATACTTATAAAAAAAAGTTAGATTTATTTACAGGTATGCATAGTAGGTAAAAATCCTGTAAAATATATTTTGTTCTTCTAAAGAAAAATGTTTTTCTAAATATTCTATAAAAAATATGCTTCACTGCCATAGAGCACTAACTGCTGCAGACTGTACAGCAAATGAAACCCTGGAATTCATCACCAAATTTTAATCCCTTGAGGCCTCTCTAGCGGAGCCTAAGATAAGTGTAAAAATGTGTGGAAAAAGAAATGTTGCTAGAAGGAGAAAATATTATGATATATTGCTCTTTGATGCAGTAATTGTTATGAAGTTATTCTCAGAGCAGCTTTGCTATCAGGCTCACCCTTTTTTCAACTAGTGTTTAGATGCTGCTACAGGTACCTATATTTAGTGAGTGTGGGGGAAAGGGAGAAAAGAGAAAAATGAAGACTTGCAGAAAGTTCTGCAAAACAATGTTGTAAAGTTTATGTTGTATATCCATCTAACATGGCCTCACTAGACAGAGTCAGCTTTGGGGAAAAGAGGCCAGATGGCCTTTCCTAAGTTTAATGGTTCCCATTATTATTTATCTGCATCCAGAGAGGCAACAACATTAGAGCTTATAACTAATACTCCTTCTTTTGCTTTCACATGCAGCATTCATATGCACTTTTATTTATTGGAGGCACGTTCCTTTCCCGGTAGGATAAAGGTAGCATTTTGCTTTCAAAATGGCTCTGTAAAGAAGAAAACATGCATTGGAGACTGCTGATACCAATATTTTTTTCCGAATCAAAAAACACATTGATCAATTAGAAACTGAGTTTGAATGAATGTGTTACCTTAATAGTGAAAGTGTAAGCAGCATGTATTTACATGATCTAAGATTACACTGAGAAGCTGTCACTGATGCTACAGAGCCAACATTTGTTCTCAAGCAATGTTTTACCCTGCTAAAAGGAGGTAGAAAACAGTATTTCTGATACTGCTGTAAGAAGTTCATTTACAAATGCTGGATATTTTTAGTCACTGTAGATATTCTTCCTACCGAGCAACAAGAAATTTATTACCAACTGTCTTGTATTTGAAGCCAAAAAGAATTTGATTGGTAATGTGGACACTTCCAGTGTGCTCTTTATCTTTGCGAATTTGTGGAGAATACATCAGAAACCAGGAGATCAGAACAGAACCAATGTCATCCATGTCTTTAAAAAGAAGGGAAAAGAGAAGCCAAGAAATTGCAGGCCAGTCAGCTTAATGTCAACTGCTGTAACATTTCTGGAACAAATTATCAAAAATGTATTTATAAGCATCTTAAGATAACAGCGAGATAAGTATGAGCCAACATGGATTTGTCAAGAACAAATTATGTCAAACAGTCTGGTTTTGTTTTGTAACAGGGTGCAGGCTTTGTGGATATGGGAGAAGCAGTTGATATCATAAATCTTGACTTTAGTAAGGCTTTAAAACTCTCTCCCGTGAGATCTTTATGAGCAGCTAGAGAAATACAGTCTCGATGAAACTTCTATAGATGGACTCAGTACTGGCTACATACTGTATGGAGAAAACGGACTTTGGATGGAAAGATATATGAAGTAGGGTTGTTCTGCAGCCTGTGTTTCCCCATATTTTCGTTAACCTTCCAGATCCTGAGACTGCAACTAAACTTATGAAATTTTCAGGCAATACAAAGCCAAGTAGGAACACAGGCAGACAGCAGGACAGAGTGAGAATTTAACATCACCGTATCAACAAATTTAAGAAATAATTTAATAACTAATTAGTTTTAAAAACTAATTAGAAATAAGTAAGGACAAGAGCACCATACTCCACTGAGGCTGGAATAATCAGCTATAGAGTAGAGGACAAAGAATAACTGTTCAGAAAGAAGTTTGCTGGAAGAAATTACTCTAGAGGTTGCAGTAGATCAGGGATGTCACATTGCTGTGAAATGGCAAATATCACAATGGAATATAGAAACAGGAATATCCCCTGCGAGGTCTGTGCAGTAACTTTTCCTCTCTTCTTCACACTGGCAAGGCTTCAGAGCATCTCGTTTGGACCTTAACACTTCAGGAACTGTATGAAGTAGGTGGGCAGAGTCTACAACAAAACCAAAAAGAATAGTTGCCAAGCAACTGAGATCCGTGGATTGAACTTGTCTTTAGTCCAGAGAATAGGGCAAGAGAGATATTTGATCTTCATGTACACAAAAAGCAGTTGCAAAGAGAATTAAAAGCTGTGCCAGTCAAAGTGCCACGCTTAAAGGAGGCATCTTATTTAAGTGGGCATCTTATTTAATATGTGGTATTGGCCCTAATAGTCTTTAAGTGCAGGTTAGAAAAGCATGTCAGGAATGACACAGGGCAAGGAGATGATCTGAATCTCCCCTCTAAGTCCCTTCCAGCTCTGTGGTTCTGTGACAGCTATATTCCACTGCACCAAAGTGGGCAGAGACAGTTGGTTATGCCAGGGCATCCCTTGTTGCTGTAGCTGAGTAATGAAACCAGGGTCACAGGTTGCAAGGCTACTGCTGCTATTTGGTCCAGATTTGAGCTTGGCTATTGCATCCTAAAATAAGCTTTGCAAGGGCTTCATCTTGCAACACATTTTTTAATAATAAAAAGGTTTCCCATATTTTTAATGGTTGAAGAGGCACTTAGATTCTTGTGTAGGATCACTCAGTAGCATTTCAAATGAACTAAAGTAATTTCAGTTTTTTATGTATTACATTTAAGAAAGTAGGTATTAGTAATTGAATGGAATCCTGATAACAGTTGATTAAACAAGAAATTGACAGTTGACCTAATTCGGTATCAGTAATATAAACCTGAGTGCAATTCACATGATAGTATGAAACATGTGTTATACTTCCAGGAAATATCAAGTTGCAACTGGGATTTTGGATGATTTATCCTGATAAAGTTCTACCATTTGCTTTGCATGGTAGAATAGTAACAATGCATAGCAAAAACTACATCTTTCAGGTAGTGACCGGTAGGAACTGTCACTGGTGAATATGACCTGGAAGTTAGACATAAATACACCATTTTCAATGCTATTCTCCATCTAAAATAAGATCTAAATCTTCTGCAGTAAAATATTTAGACCTGTAGCAAATCCTATACACTTCTCAATATAAGTGCATAAAAGTGCTCTGACTTGTAGGGCAAATAAAGAAGTAGATTTTAGAATAAACAAAAATCCAGAAATAATACAGAAAAATTCAACAACCATGCCTCCAAAAAGTTACTCAGTAGTAAAATGGAAAAAATCTTCCAAAGAAGAAAAATTCCATGGGCTTGTAGAAAAGCACTGAACTAGTGTACACTGGAGCTGGAAACCAAAGGGTGAAAAGCAATGGGAGAAACTTAGGATATCATCCTTCCACCCCAACAGTAACTGACCCTCTTCACCAGCCAGGTCAGTGGTATTGAAAGGTCTGTAACAGGAATGTAACAGGAAAAGAATATTTCATGTGCATATTTTCAAAAGCAAACTGTAGATGAATTAAAAAAACAACATTTTTTCAGGGCATTTGCAGAGCTGCATAAATGCAATAGCAACTACTCAGATATTGCATCTATACTCAGCTGATGAGAAAAATTTATTTAGCAAAGCCATTAAAGCCTGATTGAAATTTGATGGGATGATAGGATAAATGTGTGAAGTCCACTGAGGTCTGAATTGCTGCCAGTATTGATTAACACCCTTAACACCCCAGTGGGAATCCTCTCAAATGCATATTTCAAATCTCAGCCTTAGGAATCAGAATAAAGCCCGGGATAACAACCACCATATCATTCAGATGTGTGTTTTATGTGCCTGTATGACAAGCAAATGAAAGGAGATAATGGAAAGTTGCCAAAGGATTGGTTTGACTCATAGATGTACATGGGGGTTTACAAATGCTGAAAATACAAGGCTAGATTCTTACCTGGTATAATTTCATCAACTTAGTTGCATTTTCCAAGGGTTAAATATGGCCCATAGTCTCTGTCCTGATCAGCTTAAATCAGACAAATATGTTGATATATTGGAAGATAACAGTTTGTAAGGGAATACAGCTGGCATGGAAACTGATGCAGAGACTTGAGAGAGAGAGAGAAGACTGTTTTGCTGACAGGAGAAATGTAGTTGTTCCAACTGCAAGGCTAGCAATGAAACAATATAAAACCAAGCATGAGAAGAGACAGAGGACAACAGATGCAGAAAACAATTCAGAGAAACATACCGAGGGAGAAGGAAGACAGAATAAAATTGCAAGTGGTATGTTAGCAAGATTGTCGCTTCTTTAAAGGTGGAGATAAGAAGCTTGAACTTCTTGTGTCAAGGCAAAAGCCCAAAGAAATTTGAAAGAAGGAGGGAGAGAATGGCAAAAGCATGAGATTGTTTTTAACTCAGGCATTTCTGCTATACTGGTAAGGCAAATACCGAGATTTAGAAAGAGCACAAAAAGGTTATGTTTTATGAAAAATCAGTCAAGCATGGTCTAGATTTGAAAGAGCAGAAATTAAAAAAAGAAGGAAGGAAGGAAGGAATGGTTGTGATCCAAGGGGACAAAAGGGCAAGGGAGGTGTTGCAGATGACTGCAGTCTGTTGAAAGAATGGAGCTGTTAACAATGATAAGGAGGAGGTAAAATCTAGAGGTTTAGGGGGGTTAGGTTTTTTGGCGCTTTATTGCGGGGGCAGGGGGGTTTGATTGGTTGTTTTGCAAAAGTCAGTCATAGGTGCTTTGTTCCAAATCCTAATTCTACAGTTAGCTGAAAAAAGTTATCCATACAGGGTAAGCGTGAAGAGTACTAACTCTTTGCAACCAGCTTAATAAATTTTGAGTCAATTGAACATTTAGAATTATTAAATAAAAAGCAAAACCCAAATCTTTTGTGGCTTTATTACATAAACTATTGGATAGAGTTTATGTCCTTCCTTTATTGGAAGAGGCTTAAAGTATTTAAGAATATTATCTTTTGTCTCTCTTTGCTTAATTGCTAGATGGAAAGTTTTTATTTAAAACAACTTTCACTAGCATGTTTTGGATTTTGAGAAGTTCCCCTTATTCTTACGTTAGGGGCCTGTGATAGGGAATGCCATAGGCCCATAACAGGGCACGGCCTTTTGTGAAATGTCTGGTTATCACACTTGTGTCTTGACTCCCAGCTGAGTGTTATTTGCAGAACTAAAGTGCTTAGAAGTGGCTTCTATGGAGACAATAAAGGAAGGGAGTTGCTTATAGGTGTGACATAATTGCTTGGAGAGATATGCCTCTACCTTTGCATGGGGAATTTAGAGACAAAAAGGCTCCGGAGCACTGACATAAGAGGAACAGCAAGGGGAAAAGTTGCTAAGAATCAGTCATAAATATCTGGTTTCAAAGAAGCATTATTAAACATGCTTTGTTTAGAGAAGTCTGTGAGATGGCTGTGGCATTTGGCCACTGATGGAAGCATGGTTCCTTGAATATAAGTGCTGCTGGGAAGTATGATGAGGCTCTGAGGTCATCTAGTTGACAAGGTGTGTTAGTATCTGAATTTTTCTGTTCTGATCTGTCAGCTTAGAAGAGCAACTTGGAAACCTAACCATGTAGCAACCATGTGTATTTTCTTTTTACCATTTTCTTTCTGGTTTTTGTCTTGTTGTGTTATAACCTGACATAGCAGCACTGGTCAGTAACTGGTGAATGTTGCCCATAATGCAGGTTTTCATATACTGCTGCACTTGGGCTTTTCTTCTAATTGATTTGGAATTGAAAGAGTTACAAGAGATTCTGCAAGTTCTACAAATTGCAGAATCTACGTTGCCTCTGCTTTTTCTGTTTGCTAAGCTTGCCTGCCTTTCTGTTTGTACCCAATAGGGTTTAATTGAATAATAGTGACTTTAGGAACTCCTTTCTCCAATTTCTTTATAGGCAAACAACTTTTTCAATTCAGCAGCCTGTTATGCACGCTAAATAACTTACCATTTAAGAATGTATGCTTTTTTCATTTAAGTAGATGTATAATAAATACTAGAGGCAGGTCTTGGTCTAGTATTGCGTCATCTCAGAAGACAGATTAATAACATAAGTGAGTAACACCAAACTTCTCTGTGTCTGGGGTTTTGTGGTTAGTTTGTTCGTTTCTGGGTTTTTTGGTAATCTTAATTACGTCTGAGTACTAATTCCCTAATCCTTGAAATGTTTATGTCCTGACTAGCTAGATATAGGCTGCAAATAGATTGAATTGCGAGGGAAATGCTGAAATACTTTACTGATCAGCAGTGAAGTTCAGCGTGTTCATACAGTTCAGCCTGCTGCTTTGCTGAATCTAAGGAATTTACTGAACTTACTGTAAAGTTCTCTCCTACAAAAAGCGTCTTGCTTAAATGTATGAGCTAAGCAACAGAAATGTCCTGAATGCTGATCAGAACACTGCTACTTGTCTGCAGCCCAATGCTGAAGGTGTTGAAAGAGAAAATGGAAAGTTAACTTGCTTGCAGGGAAGAGTTGTTTGTTTTTGTTTGGTTGTTCCTGCTAACATAAAAGCCTGGCTCACTGAATAATCCATGAGAAGCTAAATGTCTGCCAGCTGAGGTCACAAAAATACTGCTGTAAGCAGTCTGCTGTAAATGGTAGATAGGGCAGACCTAAACCAGGCAAAGAGCCCGTAATCAGATTTCTGTACAGGTACGTACTTAGTCCCCACTGCCACATAACTCAGGAGCCCTCTGATGCAGGAGGTACAGAAGCATTAACTGTAATGCTGCAGATGGGAAACTGAGGCCTACCAAGTCTGACCAGATGGACAAGCATGGTTAACAACATAAGTCTTATTTACATGTTCAACTCCAATAGATTTCAGCAAGAGTTAAGCAGCTTAATGCATTTATGGGTCTGAGTTTAATGCGCTTAGTCAGCCAGGAGGACTTTGGAAAAGCTACATGACCTCTGAGTTTCAGCCCAAATCTCCTTTTTAATCTAGTGTTCAGAGATTATATGGTGTTAGGTGCAGAACAGACATGAGGTAAAGTCCCAAACTCTTCTCAGGTTGGTTGGTTTGTTTGGTTTTTTAAACAAACCAACCCCTCCAAAAAAAGCAAAAAGTGAGGTAAAAGCAGTATGTCATGCAGACAATCAATTCTGAGGCAATAAAAAGAGGGGATTTTGTTTCCTGAGGCCATGGAGTAAGAGATGAAGAGAGGATTTTTCTGTGCGTTGTCATTCTTGTATTAAAAAACCAGTGTTTGTGGAAAGTATTCTTAGTAACTGAGGATAAAAGACATTAAATGCTGTCAGTAGAAAGATTATGGAGAGTGTAAAAAAACGTGGAAGAAAAGGGGGATAAACTGCACAATGAGAGATGGGATAGCTTGCACTGCTGACCAAATTAGATACTTGAAAAAACAAGTGTGCAGCGGGCAGGTTGGCTGGATGGATCACAAATGTATTTTAAATATGAGCTATAATTAATATCACTAGTACGGCATTAATGAAAAGTAGCTGTCTTCTTTGACCTTGCATCTTTACTTGCAGAAGCACGATGGCCACTTCACAGTCATCCAGCTGGTTGGCATGCTGCGGGGGATTGCATCTGGCATGAAGTACCTCTCAGACATGGGCTATGTACACCGTGATCTGGCAGCCCGTAATATCTTAGTCAACAGTAACCTTATGTGTAAAGTCTCCGATTTTGGTTTGTCACGAGTGTTAGAGGACGATCCTGAAGCTGCTTACACAACAAGCGTAAGTTTGTCTTATCTAATTTGAACAGTTGGTTGCCTTGTGCCTCTCTTATTCCAGTTTCAGATTTGTCTGCGCCATAGGAATAGTAGTTTGAATTGGCTTTGTTCCATTCTCAGTCCATGTGGTTTAATAGCATTGCCAATGTGTTTAAGGGAAGCTGTTTTGATTTTTGGCTGTGTAAGGGATGTATATTAAACTTTGGCAAATTTTTTTAAGCAAATGGGCAGATATAAGTGGGAGACCTCTTCCATTCTTGTTTGGGTTTTGTGTTGGTTGGGTTTTTTTCCACACATTGTTTCTCCTTCTGCTAACTTGTGTTCATTTACAAAGATACGGTTTTAAAAAGGGGGGATGGGGGAGGAGAGAATCTCACCAATTACACTGTTGGAAGCATGGTACTAAGCCTTGCCTTCATAAATTCAAATTTTCATTTTATTTTTCTTAAGCTTGCCTTATAACAGGATGTGTAGGACCCTTCTTTCAAGGTTTAGCTCTCATTAATACTTAAATTCCTTATGTGATGCAAGCAAATTGTTATAGTGGGAAATGGGGTTTGGGTGGGGTGTTGTTGGTTGGTTTGGTTTGTGGTGTTGGGGTGTCCCACTGTAGTGAAAAATTCTTGAATATGGAGAAGCTTGTTCAAATTTGACTTAAAAGAAAAAAGTAAATTGCACCTGCGGTATGAAGAAAGTAAGGAAAGGACTGTGTTGGTGCTAATAAAATTACAAGTTCAGATACATCTTTTTTCACTATACCAAAATGTTCAATTACATTCCTGTTATGATTATTACCACAACATTAAGAGTCTTAGCTAATTATAAGCTGATTTCAAGTAACTTTCATATCTAGCACTGAAAGTAAAATTATTTCAGAGTCAGAGTGCATTCTCATTAGTAGTCTCACAAAACGCACAGAATTTGTATGTTACCGTGACAGGCCACAGTGACAGAATTCTAATAGAGATAATAAATTAGCATTAAATAATTTATTTTGACCTATTTCAACCTTTTTTCTATTTCACTTTAAAAAGTGATGTATGGCCAAAATGAGGAACTCATCTAATTTAACTGTATTGTAGTAAGTACTCCGGTGTATCTATTGAATTCAATATAGCTATTGTAATGGGATTACAGGTCTTTTACATAATTTTTTTTTTTTTTTAGTTTAAGCCTAAAATAGGGGTGTTCTGATAAATCCACTGTAAATTCCACTTCTTAGAACAAGGTCTACACGGAACTGCAAGCTGATGAACAAGTCATTTTTGCGAGGTTTTATATCAGTATTAATATGCAAGCTGGGGTGGGAAAAAAACATAGGTTTTTTCCTTTATAGGGGAAGTTTCCCTCATTTAGTTCTCAGAACCTCTTTTGCTTCACACTGCTTCTTAGTATGAGGCTTGAAAGGAAAAATAAACATTGCTGCAGCTTAACAAGTTATCACATGTTGGCTGAGCCTTGCTAATTGTCCATGTGAGTGTGCTCAGCTGGCAGCAAATGCCCCCAGTGACAGGCAAGTAAAGTTACATTGCTCAGCACTGATGATGGGCTAATCAGCTCAGCTGGTGGAAGGCACTAGAAATTGCCAAGCAGTCTCTCCCAGTTAGTTTCAGGAAAAAGTACCAAAAGATAATTTGAGGCTTTCAGCTATTATTTATCTTGTAAGTTTCTACTGGATACCAATATTGAACAATTAGTTTTTTCAGAGTAGGTAGTGACTGCCTTTTTCAGCATAGCTAAAGCTGCTTTTAATCAGGAAATGTTATGTTGTTAAAAAAAGGAATATTTCATGGCAATGTATCTCTGTTGAACGACTTTCTTGAAACATAGGACAGGCTTTGAAATGCTCACTATTTTCCTACCAGTTCACCTAGCTGGTTAATGTAAGAGTCCGAGAGGCAGCCGTTGTCAGTGGAATACCTCAGAGCCATTGCTTCAGTCCTCCAAGGTTGCAACCACATGCCGTACTAGCAAATCTTGCAATTATGTCTTCACATGTGGTCTGTTAATCACTGTGACTGAGTCTGCCCAATTCTCTTCTGTCACCTCTGGTCCTTTGGAAACATCTTTGCTTCATCCCTGAGGGCAGACTGACTGCTCCAGTCCCTGTTCCATGTCGCAGTCATTCTGTACAATCTGGTGATAGCCAAGTTTTCTGTGGGATGCTCTTGCCTGCCGTGTGCTCAGTCCTCTGGGTCTTGCTCCCCTTGAGTGGGTCCAGTAGATGTTCACTGTAGGGAGTCCCATAGTTCTGTCACTTTTTTAAAGGAACACCGCACAGTTATGGCCAACGGCGGGGGGAAGAAAGAAATTTTTGTCACAGTGGCTATGGAGGACTCGGTGAAGACTTTCACACTTTAAGCAGTCTTTCAGGGTAACAAAATAATAGAACCCCACACTGGATCTCCTGTCTTCTCACAGCTTTCACTGACCATCGTAATGTCATTAACCTGTCTCCTCATCACAAACGTCTTCCCATCAGCAGGCTGTGTGTATTACTAGAGGTTTTTATAGCATCTATTTAGTTCTATACTGTACTTTTGCCATATGAAGGTTAAACCCTCAGTGCTTTCACAAAGATTCTGGTGCTTTTAGAATTTGTGTTTCCTCTCCACAGGGATTTTTCTTGATAACAGCCCGGTACCTGTAGCTACAAGAAATCCATGGAGTGGCTCTGTAAATTAATAGTATTATTTTTAGGCTCACATCTCCTAGTACACTGCTGTCTGTCAGTGCTCAGAGGAAACTGTGATTATTTTTTTATGCCCCTTTTTGTCTTAGTCCTGGTGTCAGAAATAGAATGGTACAATTGGATGTTTTCTTTGGAAATGAGCTACAAGACAACCTAAGCCAATCAAATTGGAATTTTTGTATCCACACATCTGTGATGCTGTGGTCAATACTATGTAAATGTATTCCCAGACATAAAAATGGTAAATTGATGCAGAAGACAAATCAAATTTTATAAAGCTGTCATGTTCTGTGGCAAAACAGGTTGCATCCTCACAAAAATAGGCTGAAAGACCCTCTTACATTGTGAACTTACCACGGCTGAGCAGGCACAGCCTTCAGTCATATAATCGGCATCTCTTGCTTTGTCTTCCTGTTGTCATCTGATATATGTATCTTCTTCTTTACTTGCTGGTTTAGAATGGATGTTATATTTTTTCTATTGGCACATCCTCCCACGTGCAGGGCAAAAATCAGGAATCAGAGTCTAGGAAAAGCAATAACACTGATAGGGAAAATCTGGAAAGAAAACCATGTAGAAAATGGCTACACTTTGTGCTCACACTGAAACACTGCTTAGGAGACTACATTCAACTAAGTAGTGATGGGAAAACTGACAAATGCCCCAAATAACACAATTAAGTCATTGTGTTTCCCAAGAATTTTGAACCGACACTACTGGCCGGAGAGCTGTTGAATGCTTTAAACAGTACATGAAAAGACTGAAATCTCAGAAAACAGCTTTCTGACTTCTGTGAAGGCTTTGGGTTTTTTTGTTCCCCAGCCTATTGAGACAAAGAATGTAAATATGGTTTTGATAAGAGGGTTGGTAGGAAATAAGAGATTGGCCTCTGTTTGCTATTGGGAATTGTAAAACTTACAACAAGATATAATTTTAGAATAAGAAGGAAGAATTAAGAGCTAGGAACATCTGACTGCCAATCTTTGTGTTTCAGATTGATCAGGAAAAGATAAGGTAAATTTTGGGATAACTGAATAGTATGGATTTTCTATGGAGACAAAACTTTCATTTTTAGTAGTGGTTTCCAAGGCAACAGTCACTCATAAAAAGACATTTCTAGTATATAAACAAGCATTTCTGTCAATACAGAGGACACCTAGGCTCTCGCATCCCTGCTTTTAGATAGACTGTGTTACATGATGTAGATTCATTTAGTTTAAAACGTAGTCAGGCTTCACATGAATTTCAAAAAGAACCACATGCCTCCAAAAAAAACGGTTTACATGTAGCAAAATGTGTACAGATATATAATCAGAACAGGATCTGTGGCACTACTGTAAAAAGGACTAAACTGGTATTTCTGTTTAAGGTGACACCTTACTATTCTGTGTTAAATCTGATTTTTAGTGAGACAAAAAGCTGCTACAAATGGAATTATATGATACATAAGAGAAAGAAATCTAGAATACATTTCTTATCAGCTGTATTTTTGAATTCAGCCTTAATATATAGAATATTTTCTTATTTCCATAATAGAGAATTGATTTATTGCATTGCATTTCCTGAATCATTTGAACTTTATGGGTCTGACTTTTCTCAAGCCAGTTGGATAAAATACCCCATCCAGGGAGATTTCAGGCTTATTAGATTCATTAGAGGAGCAAAGCAGATTGATGCCAGTAAGCTATGTAAATACTGGCAAGTAGCAAAACTTTGGGAGGATCAGGATGAGGACTTCATATTTTTTTACTTTGTTACATAATTTCCATATGTCAAGATGTTTTCTGTTTTCTCTTACTCGTACACAAGTAATGGGTTTGGGGGGAGAAGGTTTAATTTGCTAAAAAGTAAAACAAAACGCAAATTATTTTCTAGTTAATTTGGGATGTCAACCAATAGTTTCTGAACAGCCGGAGTGTTATGACAAGCATATTGCCTAGACATTTACTTTAAGAATAAAATTAATCATAGACAATGGAGTAAATTGATTATTGGCAACCACTCAGAAAAGAAACAGAAAAAGAGACTGTGTACTGTAAAGGTTTGTATTAACCTGTTTTCTTGAAAACTAATTGGTGACATAAGGTTGAGCACAAACATTGTCAACTAGTTAAGTGTGTATGTAACATGACAACAGCACACTTCGTCATCACCAAACTGAGAGAAACATAATGATAGGCAGGATGCATCATGACCATGTTTGGTTCTTTGTCTTAAACCAGGCATGTGGTTTGGAATCCCACCAAGCCTTTCTCCTATCTGAAGGGGTTTTTTACCTTTGATCTCACTAGAGACTGGCTGAAAAATGAGTGGGCTAATGTGGTCTGCAACATGTTAATGCCCTGTGAGAAGAATAATATTTGTTCTTCTCGAGCTTTGCAACTTGCCAGGCTGAAGCCTAGCACGGGTACCTTGCCTGAATACTCTGTTGAAAGCCTAGTTGAAACAACATGGCCTGGGCCTGTTTATGAGCCCCACCTTTCTCCATCTTTCCATAGCCAGGTAAGCTCTTTGCAATAGCCTTGCTCTCCTCACCACATCTGTCCTTCTTAGCATCTAAAAGGAGGGTATGCACATTCACAAGTCCTCTAGGCCTTCCTTGCAGCTTGTAAGGCAGTCCTACAGTCTGACACCTACAAACAGAAAATCAGCCTTCTCTAATGACTTAAAGGGATGAGTAGGACAGAACCTTCTCTTTGTGGTACTCTCTTCATGCCACCCCATGGTCTTCCTATTCAGTCTGAAAATCCCTTTCTTGTCTGTCTTTCCCATCGTATCCACTCTATAGCCAAGCATCAGATACAGGATATTTGCTCAGACAGTATTTTGTAAGATGACAGATTAGCTGGAAGTGAGGACAAAGGAGAAAGACAGTTATTTCCATTTACTCTTACCATTTAGTTAAGAGGTAAATATTTAGCCCTTGTGGTCACAGATAAAATTTGTGACCCAACTCCTACTTTTCAGGACAAGTGCTGATGTTTGCAGAAACCTTTTAACTAAAGGTATTATCCTTCCAGGGCTGCTATATGAGATTATAATATTGTTTGCCAAATTAGAAGTACAGAACTCAATGGGATCCTGAAGGGGTTGTGTTTTGGTAAGACAAGTCGGTATCATCTTGCTTTATCAGGATTATTGTGCTCCTGTGCTGGAATCCAGCTGCTGGCAGCTGCTGCCTGTCTCTGGACACTGCATGTACCTATTCTTAGCTGGGCATCAGCCTGCTGAGTGCAATGGGTCGCTTTTGATGACAATATACCAGTAGAAATGACTCTAGTGGGACTCTGGTACTAACTTATAAAGTAAATATTTTCAAGTACTTAATTTCTCAGAACATAGTCAAGAAGCAAGTTAATAAGAGCTATGCTAATGTGCTCAGCCTGCAGCAGTGTATGGGAGATGCAGTAACTAGTTTTATAGTGTGTGATGGGATTAGTGTCAAGTGGAGGTAAGATGAATCACCTTCACGTGAGTTGCCAGCTTCAGCTGGATCCATTCCCTGCTCTCAGAGGATGCGTGGGGTTGGAGGCCCTGCATGTGCCCCCTTCAAGTCTCTGTCTTCTGTTGTGTCGGCTCGGATGAAGATAAAAATGTGCACAGGTTATGTTCAAGGATGAGTAGTCAAAGGAAGGAGTGTCTTGAAAAAAAGATTTGTTGCCTTTTGGGTTCTAACAGTGCGAGGTGTGATGGCTGCTAATAAGCAGCTGTTTGTTTAAAAGGAACAGAAATTCCCAGACTTACTCATTCGGTGTAGGACATGGTGCTTGCTATTTACTTGGCTTATTTACAGTAGCCCTTGAAGAGGAAGATATGTGGCTTTGACAAAATTTAAGTATTTTAATACATTCACTCTCTTAGATGCTCTGTTCAGGTTTTAGCCAGCCGTGATCCCAAGCTCATTTAAGAGGCTTTCTGGTTTATTTAACGCTCCTGAAGGTTAGTAATACAAATATTAGGAGGATATAATGTAGACCTTTAGGAGGAAGGTCCAAGGACAAGAATGAGACATAAATATAAAATTACATTCTCTCTCCATGTTTTGTTGAACTTTCTACTTCTGTGACTACTCTTCCTCACTGTAACAGTTGTCATCTGAGTTCTGAGAATTTATGAAAAAAGGCATGAAAATTTGCATTTAGATATCCAGAGAATCAAAAGGAGCTTAATTCAGAGGAATTTCTAAATTAAATGGTTGAATTCAATTGTAAAACTTAATAAAATAGCACTCCCATCCCTGCTTTTCCTCCCCCACCACACCACCCCAAGTAGGAACTACAAATATGCATTTGGCAGAGAAACACAGTTTAGAATTTTGCATTTCACTTTTTCATGCTCAAAATCATTATGTTGATGAACTGAACGCAAGTATGCCCTAATACCTTGGCTGTAAAACGGGTGGTATTTTGCACTTCATTCCTAGTCTGACTTTCAAAGCATCATCCCATCATTCATCATAACCTAGTTTAATTTCCAATGAAAAGAAGAAATTATACTGTAACCAATCTGAAGTTGCTGCCTTTAGATATTTGCAAGCTCTGCCTCTCTATTAGCTTTGATTTTAAACTTTTTTTTGCCTCTCTGACTCCTCCCAATTTCATTTTAGCAAATTTGAGTATTAAACTCCACATGTACGTGCTTTGATATTTCTCAGATGTGTTCTCTGGTCATCTGTAAGTGTGTTTATGAAAACTGGAGGTGTGTATTTACAAATTACTTATAGGGTAGGATTGAGAATGAACTACATATAAACCTAAACTGTCAGTGCTGTTGAAGATCGTTGCATCTAGGAGATAAATGATGATAAATTGATTTGTGACATTTAATAGTGATTGCATTGATTATTTTTTGGTATAATATTGTCTGGGAACAGCAAAGCATATTTTGGTGCAGTGGTTGTCAACCTTTTTCAATGCACAGATTCCGGAAACTTATCCAGTGGAGATGCAAACTTTGTTAGAAATTTCCCATTTGTAGGTTTTTGCATAGTGCATTGCACTTTGTTATCTTTCACACATCTCTTTAAAGTACTCCACAGACTCTTAGGGGCCAATATACCCCAGGCCGAAAACCCACTCCACTCGGAGTATTTTCTGTTCATTGACTGCAGACGTATTTTTATTGAACTCATGGTAGCTGCTGTAGCAAGGAAAGACACTGGGATTAGGGTTATGAGAGGTACCCCAACACTTAGAAAAGATCTGTTTGCCTCTGACTGTGAATACCATTAAAAACAGCCACTGTTCCAGAGGACTAACAGGAAAATGTACCTGTCTACTGCAGAGATGTCAAGAGCCATGCAGGAAATTCACATCAGTGAGTCTTTTATCTAGACTAAAAATTGGCTCAGATGATCACTGGAAACACACTATGTTGAATAATGAATGGTCTAGGTCAGAAATGTACACTCCCGTTTCATAAAGTACAAAAATAAAGGTACGTTCAATTATGTCAAATGATGGTAAATTAAAAACTATTTTAAAGATGGCAAATAGTTTTATCACACAGTGTGTAATTAACCATGGAGCGGATTGCTACAGAAAACCATTTGGTCCAAGATTTCAACAAGTTGGGGTTTTGTTGGTTCGTTGTTATTGGGGGTTTTTTTGTATTTTTGTCTTGTTTGTTGTTTTTTTTTAAAGGGGGGGGGTGAGTATTCTTAGGAAGAAATAATATCCAGTTACTACAGTCAATAACAATTTCAAAGAGAGACAAAACCTCGTATTTCAACCCAGGGAAGGCAGGAAGGAGGACAGGAAGAAAAGAAATGTGAAAGAGAAATAGCAGAGTGTGGATTATTTTCAAGCTTTCACACCTTCCTCTGAAGAATCTGATATCGCTACTGCTGCAGGTTATGGGATTACAGCACCTTGGGTTTGATTCACTATGGCAATTCTTGCTTCAAGCAGTAAGAGTAACTCTAGCCACTAAAACAAACTGTCTGTGAATGTGCAGGATGTCTGTCTGTCAAAGTCCTTGAATGAGGACTGCACTCTTCTGACAGACAGACAGACACGCCTTGTCTCATACAGAAAGGGCTGTGCAGGATTCACACAGTGAAATTCTGCGCCATGTGCTACATAGATGCAAAATAAATCATCCCAGCTTCAAGATTTTTCTGCAAGTCATTGCTTTTAAGTAGTTTAATTCTGCAAAATGCATTTGTTAGTGAAAGCGTTAACAAAACGTGACTGTGGGACTTGCAGTTCAAATGGAAACAGTTACGTAGTGGAGTACAATCCAACAGAAAGACTCTAAAATGCTGTACAACAGTAAAAACAGGCAGACCAGGGCAAGCATGTCAATCTGCAGAGATTTAAAATGTTTTATGTGGCACTACTGAAAATTAATATAGAATATCAAATGTACTTAAAATTACTCTTATGGGGAAAACATTAGAGATCAAAAAGGGTAAGGGGCAGTATTTTAGCAGTGCAAATAGTGACAAAAATTAGCCAAGGTAACTTTTTTAGATAAAATGACTAGTGCAAAAACGTCTTTGCTTTAAAAAAAAAAAAAAAAAAAAAAGACACTGGAGTGGATCTTAATGATCAGTTTAAATAACAGCTAACACAACAAAAGATCATGGAATGGAACTGAGGAGAAAACTAGCCTACAAAAATGCATCTGCCATTTCACTATAGTTTGGCTATGATCTAAAGAAAGCAGGAACAGAGCAAATGAAAAACACCAGGCCGAGCGCTTTTCTAAGCCAACATATGACAGATAACTAGGTTCTTCAGCTAGATCTTGAATGTTAGCATGCTGATCTGCAAATGTATTTTAATTGAATTAACTCATGTTTTGTTACCTGACTTTAGAGTGCAGTGATATGATTCACCTTTTCAAATAAAATTGATCCCTAGTTTACGTTCAAAGCAAAAAAAAGGTATTTTTCATTGTTAATATTTTTCTGCAGTACTGAGTTTCTGTTTTGCTTTGTAGTTTTCTCACACTGTTGGGGGAATACTACCTGGCTTTATTTTTTAATTCAGATATGAATAAACACTAAATAAAATATGCATCATCAAAGGCTTGGTGAGGGTTTGTGGGACCATTGTTTTTTACTTCATTCTTTGCTGTTAGGTTTAAGATAGAATTCTAGAAAACAATTGATGTAACTTTTTGTGTCCTGGGAAAAAAAAAAATCTACTTTCTAATTTGTAGTTTGATCACATAATATACAGTTGTGTCTTCTTTGGGAAATGCAAGTTTCATTACCAGGAGATGCTGATTTGTTTAATGCGTTTGAAGTGTACCTGTTTGAGTGTCTGTGGCCAGCCAAAGACACGAAGCAGCTATACAACATCCTACCCGTGCAAAGGGAAGAGACTCTTTTAGCAGACCCATTTTGCTGTTAAATTTCCTTCTGCATAGCTCGTCACAGCATTGCTGAGTCCCTGCTGGTAGGGAATGCAAAAGAAGTATGACTGCAAAGAGAGATTGCCATTTAGAAAGGAAACAAGGGTAAGCTGGGGATCCCCTGGAGCTGCCATCCTTCAAAAGGTGGCTGCTTGTGACCATACCGTTGTTTTGGGGGTATTTAATAGCCTGCTGATTGTCTCTCTTTATCGCTACAAAAAATAATCATTAAATGTCTGCATAAAGCTGCAAAGTGGGGGGTTTTTTGTTTTCTTGTTTTTCTGCAGAAAACTTAATTTTTGAAATGTTTAACTGTAACAAATATCCTCTTAATTTGCAGAATTGTAATTGCTGTTGCTTCTGGCAACCAGATGATCTGATTACTACTTTGGGGAAGGCAGAGACAGGGTCAGTTTCCTTGCAGGGCTTAAAAAATACCTTTCATTGTCTAAGAAGAAAATTCTAAATATGTTTGACTCTTGCTATAGCCTAGAGTGAAGGGTTATTTATCTAGTGTGTCAAAGCACTGACTGGTTTTAACATCACCAAGGCTGGTGTTCTGTCATGAACTGGGAGAACATCTAGAAAGTTATTTGGGAGAAAATTATCATTCCTTACTTCTGGTTATATAGCTAATGGGGGGGGGGGGGAAAGGGCTCCTTCCCCACCGCCCCACCGCCCTGCCCAATGTTATCTCAGTCATGAGTGTTAAGTCTGGCTTCAATATAAGATTCAAAACTTACTGGTATTGAACCCATACAAACAGGCAATGCTACTTCTCAGAGCAAATCTTAAACAGCTGTGCAAGGGCAGAGGATGGGGGTGAGCCAAGGCACTTGCAAATAATTTCTGAAATAACAGTTAAATGAAGACTATGAATCTCAGAAAGCTACGGGTGATGTTTTCGGAAAGATTACAAATTGACTAAGGCACCAAAGTTATTGACCACTCAGCTGGACGCGAGAACCTTGGAAAATCCTGTCCATACACGCTACTCTCCTTGGAAACCAAATCCAATAAAGTTAAGCAGCATGCTAATATATATGTATATACATGCACTATATACTATAAGCAGTCATAGCATTTTATTGTTAATTCCTCACAATGCTGATAGATTTTTCTTTTAAAGCTAACAATTATCAGAATATTAATCTAATTTCAAATGCAGCTGGCTTTTTACCTGCATATGTACTTGACTGCATGCATTCATATTTTTTTAATTTTTAATCAGAATTCCAATTTTCAAACTATAACTGAAGAAGCTATTGTAAACATGCAGAACATACTTATACATTTTCAGCAATACCTTCATTCACTTAGAAGGATACTGTCCACACTTAAGATTAAAAAAGTAGGCATACATAAAATCGAAGTTCTTGCTTTACTGCTAATTATGTGGATGAATATAATCCTGAACACCTGTTTTGTTAGGCTATTGCTAATAATGGACCACAGTTCACTTAGTATTTTAATATTCAAAGTATTGACCAAGGTGCAGTGTATCATTAAATACCTTTACTGTGTTAAATACATTGGAACATATCAGGAGCTGTGCATACTACAGGTATACTGCTTAATGAGTTTAAAGTCAGTCCATTAAGGTCAGAGCTGTTGCTTTCAGTAGCATGTCCCCTGACAGTAATTACTGTAGGTTATAGTATTCTGATATATAGAATAAGCAGAACAACCTCCTGAAAGCTTTGAAAAAGAGTGTAGGTTAGTTCTAGGTGTGGTTTTTTGCTCATTCCAAATTATTGGTATCTTTCAAAGACAGGTTAAGGAATTAAATTTGTTTATTGTGTGGTGTTGAAGTCAGAAGAGGTAAGTGATTCACTGGTAAAAGAAAACCATTCAGCTCCAGTGATCCAAACAGCTCAGGTCCAACTCTACTATTTAGCTGTTGTTAGGTGGAAGGAAACAAGATCTGGATGATTTTTTGTTTGTTTGTTTTCATTTGTTGCACCACTCTCCATGGGAATTTATGATCTGCATTCAACACTACTGTAAAAAGTAACTTCTTGGCATATAGCCATATAAAACTTCTGGGTTAAAAATTGGAAGCAGATTGAAAATTTGAAGCAGTTGGCTTCACCAGGTTTTTGTAAAGCTTCATAATTAAATGTTGACATATTCCACAGTAGCATGTAACTCCTTTGTGTTATGTCTGTGAGTATAGTCAAATGAATTCCTGACTCTAGTCCAATATAAAAGTAATTTAAAACAAAACCTACCAGTTAGACTTGGTTATTTAAAAGCAGTCAGTTTTTCAGGCACAGTCAGATGCATATTTCAAAGCTTACAGGGAAGGAGCCTTGAAAGAAGGAGGCTTACGCTGCGTCTTCAGATGCTATAGGAGATCATTTGTGTTTCTGTCTCAGTTTTCCCCTGCTGTATTGTGTTTTGCACTGAGCATGCTGTGTCAACTGGAGAGCAAGCAATTATGACACTGGAAGAGACCAAATATTCTCGTTAATACTGCTAGACCATGATGTAGTCTTACATTTTTTAGAATTGGGAATTCCTGTGTGCTAAAGATCCAAAACTTGGATGCACCTGCTTTTTCTGGGGTTTTTTTCTTGTCTGATTCCTGAGGAATTATCCTGCATGGTATTAGTATGTAACTTGCTAGTCCTGTGTTTCCTAATTACTTTTATCAATTTCAAATTTATCGAATTAGAAAGAGGCATTAAAATTTTAGAGACAGTGTTTATGTTCTTGTTTCATGAACACAAATAATGATGTAGAAAATAGAAATTATGTTAATTTAGGAAGGACTTGACCCTAGTTGATGACTTTTTTATTTTTTAATTTTTTTTAGCCTGGAATTCTGACATCCAATCTTCAAGACACAAATCTGAGGAAAACCAAGATTCCTTTCCTTCCTTTACTTATGGAAGGATTTCTTGGTTTGTTTGGTTTTGGGTTGTTTGGGTTTTTTTGTTGTTGGTTTTTTGTTGTTTTTTTTTCAATGAGGATCACTGTTAATGTATAATGCCACCAAAAGGAGGCGATCAAGAAATGAGGGAGAGGAGGGAGCAGAGGGCTTGCAGGAATACAAAGGAGGAAAGAAAGCCTGACACTGCTGAAAGTAAGGAGAGGTAGTATTGTTTGGATTTTGTTATAACCTAATGTTTGCTTAAGATAGTCATCCATAAAGAGAGGAAGTATGGGCTTTTGTCAAAACACATCAGTGTCATGGAGACACTGAGGTTCAGTCTGTACAACTTTTTGAAAATGGATGAGGAGAATAGGTTTGGATGCAGAACTCTGTGAGGAAAATCTCAGATGCAGTAGTTTTCTGAGCCCTGGTCTTCTGGAGTATGAGTCACCTTCTCCATAGCTGGATTCATCAAAGAGAATCAGTTGTATGCTCTTGTTCCTATGGCACCTCACTGCCTCACCTGAAAATTTAACAGAGACAAAGCAAGTGATACTACTCTTTCATATCTGGTGGCAGAACCTGGAGCTGGCCAAACTTTGACTGTGGGTTTTAGTATTTACTGTGTAAGATTACAAAGTCCTAGACTGATGCTCTATAGAAGCTGTAGGCTTTTCATTTTCAAGGACCTGCCCTTTAAAAATCTTAAGTTTTAATTTCACAGTCAAAGATGGTATCAGGCTATTACCTGGCTGAATAGTACAGCTTTTCGCTTCTTGGGGTAGTATTGCACAGTTCGGAAGGTTTAGGATACATTAATGAAGGAAGAGCTCTCAGATTAAAAAAAAAAAGTATTTTTCACATTGTTTAACTACTGCTCTTTATATAAAAGAATCTTGCAAAGGTTAGACCCGGCTAAATATGAAAGGATAGAGTTTTAGCTTGGTATGATTCTGGCTTTTGTGTTGCAATGTGCAGTACTCACGTTCCACCGTCTCCCCCTCACCCTTCAGGGACATCCTGTGGTCTGACTGCTACTGATGTCAGGGTTTTGATATTCACTTCAGCTACAAGAGGAAGCCAAAAGCATGCATGTCTCGCATGCTGATGAATTTTTCTGCTCACTTTGGTACTAATTCTAATATTTCTCCTGTATATGACATCAAAGTTGTTGTAAATGGGATTCTGTAATTACAGAAGAAAGTTTCTGAAGCAAGATATATGTTAAACTTAATCTACTTTCATATTTCTGTTAACTTAGGAACAAGACTGACCTAGATATTCACCTAAATTAATCCCCAGTGAAATCAACTAGAGGAGTTTCCGCTGACCATGTAAGAATTGCGGTTTGCCCTAAATCAGAAGGATAACTATAGAAAGGAATTATTCATTGTTGCCTGTTTGCTTACAAGAATGAAAGCCAGATTATTTTCAGTCAGACACAAGCCCTCAGGAATCTCACTTGCGCACTCGTCTGTATTTATCAGACTTCCAAAACTCTGCAATGGTAAACTTACTCTTTTTAGTCTTGCTCTGGCAGATTTTCAAGATAGCGCCTCCTTGCCCAGCTGTGAGTTCTTCCAATCGTCATATACATGGGGGGGTGCAGGAGATGATTCATAGTTTACTGATACTGTGGTTTTCTTTAAACAGAATGCCGCGGGAATATTGCAGCAGCAGCACAGTGGTTGTATTTCTTAAAAATGTGTTAGACCTAGATTTGTATGACTGATAAATCTGGGTCAAACATCATAGTCTTTGCTCAGTACTTGGTCAGGCAAAACTCCCATTGGCTTCAACAGGAGTTTTGCCTGACTAAGCACTGTGGGATTTTTGCCCTTAGTATCTAAAATATTTGATCTGTTCCTTCCACTTTGGAAGCATTCTAGAAGCAAATCGCATGTCTTGTCCTTGACTGCCCCGCTGTGGCTATATCATCTTCAGCTTAAAAGGTAGCAGAATCTTCTGTGTTGACATCAAGCATATCTTCATTGTCGGAATATTTAAAAACAAAAAAAAAATCTCTCCACACATTTATTATATTCACAGTAATTCCAAAATCTATGTACATTAATTCTGTATATTGTTGCATGAAAAGGAAACTTTTTTTTATATTCTAGATTCCTTGCTCCCTTTCTTTCTATTCTGGAGTTTCAGGTTTTTTGCTTTCAGGTTTTTTGGGGGTTTTTTTGGGGTGGGGGGGGGAACCTTTTCTTTTAAGAAATCTTGTGGCTTTTTGTTCTCTCCTATAAATGTTGCACAGGTTCATATCACCGCCTATTTCGTATGAGGCTTTTGGTTCACTGTTCAAATGTCAGAAATCCACTAAATGAGGGTTAGGGCCAGCACAGAAAGTTTTGTGAAGTAACAGATGAGGCAAATGAGTCATTAACAAACTCAGAAATTCCACTGCTTTCTTAAAATATTTTTTCTTTACAAGGAAGGCATTAGATGAACATGCTTAACTGACCTCACCAAGAAATGTGCAGTATTTGGAAATAAAGAACGGCATATAAAGACTTGAAACCACATGGAAGAACTAGTTGTCATCTTAGTAATGTGGCCATGCTTACTGCCTTGAATTTGTGTTGTTTTTCTAAAAGTAGCTGAAGTGCATTTTGAGATGAGACTTGTCATCCTCTCCCATAACACCACATCACTAACTGTGCTTTCACTTCTACTCTAATTTCTAACTGCCTCTATCTTCATTCACAGTGTATTACCTATTATTGCTCCCTCTGTTTTCTCTTTTCATTGTATCTTGTTTTATATCGGACCCTCTGACTGGAACAATCACATCTTTTCCATCAGGCACTCTGCTTTTCATTTAAATTCCCTCTTGAATATCCACATCTGAAGTTTTAATGCAAACCCTTTTGAATAAAAATGTAGTCACCCTACTCCTTACTTTAAAAAAAGCTCTAGGGTAAATCTCATAATAAATGTGTTGCACATCTCCTTAGAAGCTTTCTTATCCTTACTTGGGCTGAATAGCTCCCAAATCTTCAGTGCTTCTGCTGAAATAAATACTTCTAGTCATGGATAAGCTGTTATTCAACATTGCCAATGCAGAATTATATTTGGTGAACAGTCAGTTGTAGCCTGAGAAAAACATACTAGATCCATTTCTCCAAAATGAGGAAGCTGGTGACAATACTGTGACAATTAAGAAATATTTACCTCCCTTTAAACTCATGGTAATAACACTTACAGCAATCTCTAAGAAAAGTTTAATTTTATGCCCAAATCATGCAACTCAGCCACCACGCTTGGCCATTCTTCTTATTTCAGCCTCTTTAGCAATGTCATGGTTATGCTTAATTTATTTTCTTTTTAAGCACAGAGAGGCTTTTCAGTGCAGATATACTCCCAACATTACAGGAGCAGTACTATTGATTAAACACTTAAGCAGACGTCCTCTGTTCATACTCATTTTCTCCTGGAGAAGCATAGAATATCCAGCAGTCTGGTCCTAGTTTGGTTGTGTATCAATGAATAAACATTGCACAATCACTGTAACTGCATTTTTGTATTATGCTTAATGTATTTATTTAAAACACATTTCTCTGAATTGATCATTTAATTTTTCAGTAAAATTCTAATTACATCATTAGCTTCATGAGAGTCTCTTCAGGTTAGATACTTTTCTTTTTCAGCCTTTTCTCTAACAAACTAGAATAATTAATTCAAGTTGCCAAATAATATATTCAAGTACAGCTTTAAGTATATGTTCTCCATGTAAAGTTTACTTTGGTCTTTGTTCCCTTGGTCCAATTTTTGGTATAATTTTCTCAGGCATAGCTCTCTGATGAATCTTTTCCATATAAGTTTAGTAGTTCATTACAGGAATTGAAGTAATTCAAATGTGTTTTAAAAGTAAACAGCTCCTGTGCTGGGGCTGTGGTTTACTCAGGATACTTACTTCTCAAATGTGCGGCTGTTGATTATGAATGGAAACATATTCCCAGAAGCTGGGAGAGCCTGCGTGTATCTGTCTTGAGTAACAACTGCTTCAGTCTTACTATTCTAAATGAAAAGAATATATCATATTCTAGTCTACATTTTACTCGCTTATTTAGTTATTTCTAAGCATTCGCAGTTGTAAAACAGGGAGGAAGTCAACAGGCCATCCTTCAAAGCATCTAGGCATGTCAAGGAAGCCTATAACAGCATTCCTTATTAACATTGTGTAACTACCCATTTAATTCTATCTTTTATTAATTTTTGAGGGTTTGACCATGTAGCTTTAAAATTTTGTTTTTCAGAGTTTTCAGTTTATGTAATGTAAAAAAAAAAAACCAATACTCCTTTAGTAAGCTATTCTGGACAAGAAGGGAAGTGGGAGTACCACAGCTTCCCTTGGCTTTAGGATCAGATAGATAGGTGCTGTATTGCCTTGTTAAACTGGGACTTTATTCCATGCACTCATCTGAAAAGCTGTTAGCTCTCTCTTGTAGCTCTCACTAGAGTAAGTCAACAGCATTTCTGCTTAGGTTTTTGTAGTACTGTCCCATCAGTGAGGCATGCCACATGCTTCTCAAGAGCTCATCTGTGCACCATGTTGCTTTGTGCTGTAGACGTGCTGATGCTAGGTATTTCCAGCTAAAACAGGAAGGCACATTTATATCATAAATGGATTATTTGTTATAAGCAATAAATCTCCTGTACTAGGTTTTTTTATCAGAAACATTGAAAAACTTTCTGGGATCCCTTTAGTCTCTTGATCAAATTGCCTTTGTTCATTGTACAGCAACGTTACAATACGAGGAGGTACAGGAAAAAGAGCAAATAGAAATATACACCAAACAGCTGTGACAAACAAAAGGAATATATTTCATTGCATAGTATTGCTTCTGAAGTTTGCTCAGTTCATAGAACAAAGGAGGGGGGGGGGCACCACACCACAATACACTGTACATTATTCAATGAAATTAATGCATACTATGTGTGCAGACTTTCTTTTCAAAGTCTTTTCTAAATGGGAGCTGCCAAAGGTTCATGAAACTGTCACGTTCGTAAATTATTTAGCAGATCTGCTACACTCTTCTTGAAAGAAATATACTGGGCTCCATAGCTTTAGTAATTTTTTGAGGTTTTAATATCAGTTTGATTCTTTCAGTTGCATATAGAACATTTGGCCTCCATCAGAAATAAAGCCATAAACAACATCTGCTTCTTAATTAGGAAAGGATAATGAGGAGGGGTTTGTATATATTTTTGACATTAACTGTCCTCTACAGAATAGTAACATTGCATTGCTATGTGTAGGTGACAGAATCATCTACAGCGTAATTTGACAGTGTTTCCATGGTTAAATACCTTAACGTCAGCAGGAGTTCTTTTGGATTTCCCCCCTCTCAGGGCTTTACCTTTAAGTCCCTATTGATAATCGGGGAGAAAATGTTTGTGACAGGTCCCTGAGTCAGCCAGAACTTTAGGCAAACACATAGATCTTGCTTGCAGGTTAGGCTTAGTCAATGACTCATGAATTATACCAACTCCTTCTCATCTCTAGGAAGTTCTTCCTTTCCTCTCTGAGGTTTGGCTGCCTGCTCCTTGATACATGTCTTTCCAGCTCAGCGTGGACTTCTTGAGGCTGTCTCTTGCCTGCCACATCCTACCTTCCCCCAACGTTTCTCTCAATGAGCAGTCAGTAGCACCTCAAGCAAAGGGGCTTCCATCAGAAGTAAAACCGTAGGCAATATGCCTCCTCTCCCAGGGCTTTCACCTCACTTTGAAACAAGAAAAAATTTTAAACCGAAAAAAAGAAAAAAAAAAAAAATCTGTCATATGGGTTTGCTGCCTTTTTCCTGTATCGTGTTCTAAAAAGACCTATTATTACTTCTTCTCCTGACTGAATGGCTAAGAAAAATGCTTAGAGACCAGAACAGTAAAGCTCTGTATTTTTCTTCAAACATCCTTTTTCTCAGGTTATACCTGAAGGCGGAGCCAAGTCCTTATTAAAACTATATTATAGGTTCAGTTATCAGAATCTACTCATTTTAGTACACCTTTTATTATATTTGAGATAGCAAAATTATATCAGAAATTGCTTACTGGCTTCCTTGACAAGATATTTTTTCCATGTGGGAAGGTTTGTGACAGTGGAAGTCTCAGAGAAGACAGCAGAAGCCTGTTTGACTCTCTGTGGTGTCGTATCTTTTTAGAATCTGCTACTCCATCCATCTGCCATTAACTGACCTATATTTTTTTCCATGCCCTACATATCCAGTCACATCAAAAATCTTGTTTCACTGCCGCATGTTTTGGCGAAATGTACTTTCCCCCACAGATAAGCTACACAAATGAAATTATTTGATGCATGGACAGCTTCTTTCCAAGCGTGTGTTATGTCCCAAGGAAAGTCTGAGGTTCCTGGCAGTTTCCCCAATTGTAAGAGGGCAGAGACTGTTGTTTAGGATGGTTTTTGGCCTTTTGCATGTGATTTTTTTTTTTTTTCTTTTCTCCTTTCCTTTTTATTTAGTAGCCCTACTGGTGTCAGTATGGTACCCCAGGCAAAGGTAGCAAGCTCTACATACTTCTTGACAGCACATCTAGGCAAGGTTCCTTTGACTAGCTCCTCTGGAAGCCTCTCTCCATTACAAAACAATTGGACAAGTACTGTTTTTGCTGCTTATTTTTTTTCTAAATTCCATGCAACTGTCAGTTCAGCCTTGCCTTTTGACCAGGTGTTGTGAAATCAAGCTATTATAGGACTGATTGCCGTGATCTCTTCAGAGCTTCAGAGTGCAATGCAACAAGCTGTATCTTCTCCGTGCTGTATCTGCACAGACTTGTTTATAACCAATAGTAAAAGGTATTTGTATTAGCCACCTATACATCAATTGATGTTCTTAGGTAATCTACGCAGTAAAAAAACAATTTATAAAACACACATAAAATCATAAGTAAAGATTGATGTGACATACTGAAGACTAATTAAAATAAAAGAAGACTTTAACTCGGGCTTTAAAAGTTCTGCTCAGAAGGTCTACCCAGTGAAGAGGACTAGCAACACTGCACGCTCCAATTTGTGTGTACAAATTTAATTACAGCAGACATACAGGCTGGGCTCCACAAACTGCTAGCATCTCACTTGTCAGCATGTATGATTTTACTCCGAGTTATCTTTGTTTGGGAAGAGTCAGCTCTTGGAATAATTATGGGACTGAAATACCGATGCTTCCCCCCCTCCACCCCCAAAAAAAAAAGTACTTGTTAAAAAAGTAGTGAACTTTAGCAATTTGGGTCATAATTTTTTCATGGAGGACAAGCCTGGAACAAGCATTTACGAGGAACCTACTCCTCTCCACCCAAGATCTTATTCTATTATTAGAGATGTGTATTTTGGTACATTTTTCTGTGGGAGAAGGCTATTTTTCATAGTTAATATGGACACAGCTCTTCCTGGTAGCTGTGCAACACCAGCTTTATAGTCCATGTGAACAGCACCTCAAAGCTGTTAAACATTCCTGTAAGTTCCATAAGCATCACACATTTTAATTTGTAGTTGTTGTGTTGCTAATGTGTCCATGAAGCTAGCTGTTTATTTCTCATGAACAATTTCTTCATGTATGCACATGTATTCTTTTCTTTATGTCAGAGTGCTTCAAAATACCAAATCCCAATTTTCTGTCCTATTAAGTTTTTATAGGATAATATCTCTTAGTAACAGAAGTTGATAAGACCTCATGAGGATTCTGGGAGGTTTATTCACACACTTACAGGCCATCACGATCATCTCATTTTTACCCCGCTGCTAAATATAATTTCACAGTTTTTTGCACTTCTACCCACCTCATTGTTTATAAGAAAGCGTACATCTTGTCACAATACGCAAAACTACAAAGGAATCCTCAAACAAGAAAATCTTTTGTGATGAGGCATGGAGACCACAAGCATTTTTCCCCTTTCCCTAATTTTGCCTTTTTCACTTTTATTTCCCACTTTGTGTCAGATTATCAACAGTATAGAGTAGGTGAGGGGACTTAACTGATCTTACTGCTTACTTATACAGGATCATAACACTGTAGATAAAATAAACCATGATGTTTATCCTAGAAATGGACCAAATGCTGCGTGTTCATTGGAACATCTGTGAATTTGGCTTGATGACAAGTCCCAGAGCAACACATTAAAGCCAACATTTTGTTCCTGCAGCTTAGTAGTGGTGATGTGTGTTTAATCAAATTAATGATAAGAGGAACGAAATTTAATAAAAAATTAAAAAAACACAAATGCAAACCTAAAATATGAAACTGAATTTTCATTATGAAAGTTAGCATGCAGGTTGAATAACAAAAGAGAGAAGTTATTATTAGCTTGCTTTCTGATCTTTTGAGCTAATCTGAAAAAAGAAAATGGAACAGATTGTGTGTTTTTAGAGGTTAAATATCTTTCTGCTGGTTTCGTAGTGTTTACAAAGATCAGAGATAGGAGATCAACATCATTGTACTTTGGGAGACACACCACAGTAATGCGCTGCGGAAAAGGTTTGATTTATTATAGTGAATATGATTCATTATTTAACAGTCTAGAGATTTATATATGTTACTGTTGCTTAATAACTTCAGCAACATTTCTCAATTATATATGGAATATAATGCTAGGACTGGTAAATATTAGAAAGATTGCTCCAAGGCGGAATTCTTAAAGATAATACCTTTCCTTGTGTCGCATATTTCATCCTTTGCTGGTGAGGTACATACTGTGAGAATAATTTTGATTTTTCTGTACCAAAATAGAACTGGTTCTGCTTTGTCTATAATTATTTCATTCTTTACAATCTGTGTGTTGATTTTTTTACTTAAGTGAACAGACTGCAAAGGAGAAAGGTGTCCGTATAAACATTCATAACAGTTGAGCGTTAATTTGTTCTTCTATTTTTATAAGTACAAAATCCATTGTAAAGCTCTCTCCGCTGTGAGATGAAGGCACAGCCCAGGAAACCAACAACTGCATAAGCTGGAACTTTATCTCAGAGGTTTTTGCTCTTTTACCTTGCAGTTTTACCCATCATAAATCCTTCACAGCCTGTTTTCAGTAACAGTGAGCATCTAGAAATCCAGGTATTGCCAGTGGGAGTTGCAGGTATTCAGCATATTTGACAGTCCTCAACCTCTGTCTCTGTTTTTCCTACTGTTAAATGGAGACAGTAGCTTCTTCAGAGGGTTGCCATGACAGTAATTAGTTATGAGCTGTAAAGCACTCTGAAGAGCAAAATGGCTAAGCAGTGTTATTGCACCATTTTAATGTTTAACAAATTTCAGCAAAATTACCTCTTGTTTTTGGAAATACTTATAAAATATGAAGTGTGAAAAATGACTTTTCCTAATTTGGTTACAGTGCTTGGAAAAATCATTATTGGTCAGCGTACCTCAAATGCTTTATAGGTTTTTATGTAATTGTGAAGACGATTGGGGAATAATACAAAAACAAGGTTGTTTTTCTGACTCAAGGCTTTTGTATGGTACATTTGCTGTGATTACCATGAATCTAAAGAAGACAGTTTCAACACTTAGCTTCTTAACCCTCAAATGCCAAAGTAAACAAAATAATTTAAATATCCTCATGCTTATTTTTGGTAGACATTTTTAATGCAGCAGCAATTGCCCATATCCCGTTGCTGAAAATCTTAAACAATTGATAGATTTTGAAGCACTTTAAAAGACCAAGTGTGCAATAAAATATCATGGCTTTAGTCCATGGACGCACTGTTTGTGTGTATTGCAAAAAGCAACACACATGAAAAACCTGATCAGTCCATTGCTTCCATTAACTCTATATAGCTGTGAGAAGTTGAAGACTCATTTTTCCGCTATTCTTGTTTTTCTGGTTTTTTATCTGAGTTCCAAACTGTGGATGAAATGGGGAGGGAGGGCTAGAAAGACCAAGAGTGTGCCATCAACAGCTCCATTTAGACAAATAAGATCATGATCACTCCAGCATCCCAAAGGGATCCTTGAGTGGAAAACATGAGCTTCAGAAAAAGAGAGTTTGGGGAAAGCGAGGGAAGATCTATTTGTGCGTGGATGGCTAGAAAGCTAGCTGCAATTGCATCTCCTCTGTAAACAGAGAAAGTGAAAAGAAAAGGAGCGATGTACTGCCACTAAAAATAATGCCTAAAACCATGGAACAAGAGATAAAGATGTTGGATTGAATCCTATGAACCCAGACAGATTAAGACTGAAGATGTACTTTTTTAAGCCAAGATAAATCAGCAGAAGCAGTAGTAGATACATTTAAAAGACAAAGATCTCTAGCACCCACTTGTATTTTAGAAACAGCAAAAGTTCCCTAATTGAAGATCACTTGTAGCGCTTCGTAGGAAAACACACAAATAAATTTGAAGAGAAGAATATTTAATCAAGGCACTAAAATGTGAGGCCGCAGTGAACAACTCAAGTACACAGCATTGCCATAAGTGATAGCCAAGAGAATGACCACACTGGTGGCTGAGTATCCTGTGCATGTCCTGGGGGGTGCAGCACAGAAAGACAAGACAGAAAGAGCAATGAAGGGCTTCCTTTCTGAATGCTACATCTTATCCTAGGAAGAAAGCAGTGCATTTGTATGTCTGATTTTTCCTTTTAATTGTTTTTTATGTTATCGGTGATTGTGTGATTGGGAATAGGTGGTGTTGCATTGGTTTTTTATGTTAGACTGAGTTATGCCTAAAGTGCAGCCTAATCTACCTTTCATTAGTCGTAAGAATACATGCTGTGGAGATACTGGTGTCCCAGCCATGGGAAAAGTTTCAGAGAGTATGCCAGAAGGTGTGGAAATTTGTTAAGGAGGATAGATGGCTCATCTAGATCAATTTCCCAGAGCACATTCTTGAGGTTGTAATTAGTGAGCTCTCTAGTACCTGGTATAAATCATGTAGTGTTCTGGAAATTGCTGATGAGGAATGATGGCTTCTTTTCACCGTTGTGTTTGGTGGTGTTAAATCACTGGTCGCTGAGCTTACCTGACAAATTTTTCATCTTGATACCACTGTTTTTACCAGGTGTAAGTATGATACCCATCCTTTGCAAGATTCAAGTTCGTTCTTCAGTTCTTTCACCACAACTAAAGGGACGCTGTGGGTTGTTGGGAATTACTGAGAATAATCCCCAGTCCACCCCAGAAATTTTCCAGTCTACACTGAAACAAGCAATGGAGGGAAGCATGTGCTATAAAATATACCCCACTTCATTGTGAGTGTGAAAATAGGTGGTGTTTTGTTTAGATTCTGGCTCTTGAAGTGATATGAATTTCTGTTTCTGAAGATAAGCTTGAATTTTGGCACTTTACACAGAAGATCTTAAAAATAAGGAATCAAAACCATGCATTAGTATTCCATAACTTCATACTTCATTGATATCAAGACCAGTTGGCCTTAATTTCCTTAAGTATACAAGGTTATAATCCAGAAATCAAGGGAAGCAAATTTGTAAACAAAAGAGTAAATTGTCAGATATCTATGGACAAAGGAGAAACATGCTTTTTCCGAAAACGTCACTAAGTTCTGCTGAATGCTTTTGATTTACTCTCTCTTCCCCAATGCTGTTATCTGAGAGTTTACCTTCAGATGCTGCAGGCACAGCTGTGCTCATAGCTGCCTGTTGGAATGCATATTGCTTTGCTGTCCGAAGTCAGAGCTTTGGAAATCTATTTCCTATATATATATATATGAATATATGCATATATTCATTTTCCAGTATATAAATGTAACTGAGATGATTGAAAAAAAGAAAAAGTCACTGCATATGCTTTTTTGTAGCACAAAAAGGGACTTCCTGCAGAAATTCTACCTGTATAGTACGCGAGCTGGCCATGTAAACACGACTGCCATGCATCTGTGCCTTAAGGCAGGAGTTTAGCCAGATTTGCCATAACTTAGCAAGATGCATATGCTTAATTTGCATGAAGCCTGAATGCTAAAAATTATTTAAATGGCTGTCTCTGAATGAATTTGTGGTTAAAAAAAGATATGTCATTTGCCAATCTACCTCTAAATTGCTAAATTAACATTTATAAATATTAAAAAAAAATCCACACCAACAAAACCTCCTCATTTTTCATTATTTTGAACTAGGTAGATTTTGTAGTGAAATAAACACACTTGCTTTTTTTCTTACCTGTAGAGACACTCTGAATGGTCAAAACAAGTTTCAACTACTTAGATAAAGCTTTTTGGTGAATTCATGAAGGTAATGCAGAAGTCACCACTGCTTAGAGGGTGTATAGCAATTTATATAAATTACTATTCCAAGATAAACCACAGCTGGTCTAGCACCAGTGGCAAGTCTGATATCAGAGAATAATCACATCTCTCATTATGCCATGTATCTTCTTACCTTTGTATTACACTATTCTGTTAAACAAAGTACACCTGAGGGCTGTTTATCCCTAGATAACAGTCTCTACTGTTAAGTACTACTTCATCAAAATGTTTCTTTCTGATGATGTCTCGCTGTAATGTATCATGGAAGTGACAACTAATATATTATATGATAAAGTAAAATATCCCCTGACTAAGGTACAGGGATGATAAATTATGTTAATCTGTTATTCCCATTATATTATCATCAGTCAGATGATGATTTAGTATGATGCATCATCAGAAAAAGATAATCTAATAGTTTATTACTCAAAACTTTATGCCATCTGGGGAAGTCAAGGAGTAAATTCAACTGACTTGTAGGACAAAAGGTGCCACAATTCATGAACAGCCTAAATTAAAATATATCAAGATATAGAAAAGAAGTGCAAAAGTCTAGGAAATGCAATACTAACAAGTGTCACTATTGTAAAGGTCAGAAGCAGATTCTCAGTGTCTGTAAACCAACATTACACTAGTATAAACACTATATATTAAATTGGCATTGCCATTAGTATGACTGGAGCTACCACCATAAGCATTAGTCAATGCTTTGTCCTGGTAAGCTGGTGATGATAGTGAAATAGAAAGTAACTGACGTTCAGTGCCCTTTATTCAGGCAGCTGACAGAGATTTAGTTGAACATGGCTATCTGCAGGAAGACTCAACCACATTTCCGTGCCAAACTATTCATCATCAAACAGATGGTTATCCTATTATTCAACAATTTGCATGCTGCCACGCTGCAGTGATCTATGGACGATACCAGTATGTCACTAAACCAAATAGAAATATCAGAGAAGCTTTGTTGTGAAGCAGCCCCTAACTTGGACTGAAAACTACTCTCTCCTGTTCATTTCTTTGTAATTTTTTGGTCATATGCTTCATCCATGTTTGTGCAGTTGCAGTATGATAACAGCATGTTGTAACTCCTGCTGTAACAGGATACATTCCTTCATCAGAGGATAGGGAAGAATTTATTTCACGACAAGCGAATTTATGAAGCCCTATGTCCTAGGACTCCATTACGTACATCAACTACATTTTCATGCTACCATTATCCTAGTTCTCAGGCTATCTTCTGCAGCCTCAATAACATAAATTCCAGTCTTCTCAGAGTCTCCCCATGGCACCTTCACAGCACCTCCAGCCTCTTGCTGTGCCCCACCAATTTCACTTCCCTGGCAAAGCTTAGATCTTCCCCGTGTCCCTGTGGCCTCATACAATATCAAATTACTCATAAGCCCCTTCCACATCCCTATGCCTGTCTCCCCAGTAGCCCCAATGTTTGCCTAGTTTGCCAGCTGGGTAAGTGGCAGCGTGTTGTGCCCAACATTTTGCTGCCTGATCGGCCACCAAGCCGCTGCCTTCCAGTTGCTGGCTGGTCCAGAAGAACAGCAGCATACTGAGCTCTTCTGCCTTTCCATCAGGAGAAATACTGTGATCTCTCTCCTTTGCTTAGATACTGTTTTTCATTAAATATGTTGGAAATCGGGAAGGGATCAGCTGCCTAAATGTAGTGTCTTCTGAGATATCATGGGGAACTTGAGATCTCTGCACGGGACTGGCAGACACAAGACAGACCTGCATTTTCCTAAAATGACAGCTAGCGAGCAAGTGGCAGTGCCTAAAGGGACAGTAAACACCGTGTTTAGGTGATTTGATCTAGCCTTTGATGTCTTTCCTGCCTCTACCTTTCTGTCACCCATGCTTCTTGAAATTGCCAGCGGTTCAAAGCTCCTAGCCTGGAGGTTGGCTGACAGACAGACATGCTGGCAGTGCAGTTGTGGCTCATACACTTTATTTCTCTGGACAACCAGCAGAGCGGCGCTGGAAGCCTTTTGGTCTAGCACAGGAGAAACGGCTGTTACCCTCCTCTGTTGTCCCTCACTGCCCACCCTGGCCTTGGCAAGCCATGCCTCGCCTTCGTCCCTCCCTGTCCCCAGATGGGAAGGCAGGAGATGGTGCCCAGTGTCTGAGAGGTCCCTTGCCCCTGTTGTGCTTCTCAACCCATGGTCCTGGGCTCAGCTGCTTCACCTTCTTCAGCATCTGTTCTCCTATCTGTCCTGCAATATATAAACAATATTTTAATGCAGTATGTGGGCTCACTTAGAGACATGAAACTTGCATGCTTCTCAACAGTCTACAAATACTTTTATTGCCTTTTTCTTAGTAAGTGAAATTATTTATTGCTGATAAAAGATATGAGACTGAAATCTGTCATCCCTCCATGGACCAAACATAAGACCTCCATGCACTTACCCAATAGCCAGGGCAGTGCTTTTATGGATAGCGGTCTGCCAGTTTATCTCCCTAGTACTTGGTCCTTTTTCTGTTGCTGAGATCCCCCTCTACTCTGCTCTGGTGAGACCCCACCTGGAGTACTGCATCCAGCTCGGGAGCCCTCAGCACAGGAAAGGCATGGACCTGTTGGAGTGGGTCCAGAGGAGGGCCACAAAAATGATCAGAGGGCTGGAGTGTCTCTCCTATGAGGACAGGCTGAGAGAGTTGGGGTAGTTCAGTCTGGAGAAGAGCAGGCTCCAGGGAGACCATATTGCAGCCTTTCAGTACTTCAGTACTAGAGGGGGCTTACAAGAAAGATGGAGAGACGCTTTTTACTAAGGCCTGTGGTGACAGGACAAGGGGCAACAGCTTTAAACTGAAAGAGGGTAGGTTTATATTGGACATAAGGAAGAAATTTTTTATGATGACGGTGGTGAGACACCGGCACAGGTTGCCTAGAGAAGTTGTGGATGCCCCATCCCTGCAAGTGTTCAAGGCCATGTTGGTTGGGGCTTTGAGCAACCTGGTCTAGTGGAAGGTGTCCCTGCCCATGGCAGGGGGAGGGGAGGGGGGGCTGTATGATCTTTAAAAGTCCCTTCTAACCCAAACCGTTCTGCAGTTCTATGATTGTATGATATCAGTCTTGAACAGTGATAGCTTAGTACAGGGTCCTGTTATTTTTTATGTAAAGTTAGGAGCATTTTATTCTGTGTGCATCGCTTTATGACACTGAATTTTGTGCCATTTTATCACTTCGCAACTCAGTATCATAATATTCTTTGGCAAATTTTTGTGGTCAGTCATCATCTTTACTACCACGGATACCTTTGTGTTGGTACCACAATTTTACCTGTTTGCTGTCCAGCCTGTATTGTAGATTCTTTCTACGTACACTACCAACAGAACATAGGAATTGGTCCCTGGAGGATGCCACTCTAGAAACTGACCTTTTCTTTCTGACCATTTGTTTCCTGTCTTTTGACTAGCTACTTATCCGTGAATTGACTGAAACTTAAAGAACCAGCAAACTCCTTCAGGAGAAAATGAGAAGTGAGCTCACAAAAATGTGAGCAGAACATTTAATTCATCAGTTACTAAGATATTAATTCTCCTTTGCACTTCCTGGGATGAAAACTAAAGCAATGATACTTGCAGAGTAGCTCAGCCTCATAATAATTCTGAACATCATCATCATCTGTGTATCTGTGTGTGGCACTGTAACTCTCAAAAGAAAAGCCTAATTTTTGTGATGTTTCTGACTCCTTTCTAGAACAAAGTTTTGATGAAGGCTTTGATAAATAAAATCTAGTGTACCCCAGAGCAATCTGTATATGAATTCACTATCTAGGTTCCTACATTCTCTAGTACAGCATCCCGAAGAATGGAATGTGGAAAGGTATCCTAGAGACAGTACCATAGCCTATATGGTGTTAATTTTGCATTTAAATCCATTTCAGTTTGTCCTGAATTTTCAAGTTTCCATATGCTTCTGAGTTTTTATTGACCACTTCTAATTGCATGGTGTGGAAGGAATTATGGCAGGGGTTCAGGGACAAGACAGTGAAGTATGAATGATCTGGGCATTATGGCAGCGCAGAGAGAGAGCATTTGATTACTGAAACACAGGAACTCTTTGTTGTGCATGTCAACTAGATACACATATGGAAATCACTAGCTGTGAAATCATTAATGATAGTTAATGACATAAAGTGTTCAAGTAGTGCATAGTAACAATTTCCTTTTGGTCCAATAATAAACACTTCATGAAGCCCTGGGCAAATCAGGGGCATCATTTCAGAGACAGGTCTTCATTGATGCTTTTAAGAAAGCATGGTGCCTAGTAAATTTTTTTTTCAATTTAAATTACTTGTTTTTAGGGAAATATTTGTATTCAGTAACTCAGTTCTGTTGTAAGAATGGACCGTGTAGTAAATTCCTTTGTTACAGAGTTGTGAAACGTAAGGCATCCGTTGAATAAGCATCTCAGAACAAATCCTTTTCACCTTTTCCATTGACTTCAGTAGGGCTACTTGTGTAAGCAAAGTAGATCGGCTCTGGATGTGCAGATTGAAGGACTCTGTAGGAGTAACTTTCAAGAAATTGGTTACAGCTGTAATATGAGCTGTGCTGACACAGCTGGCAGATAGCTTGAAATTGATGCTCTTGAAAAGAGATAGATCTTTGCCAGAAATTAGTTTCAAGAAAAATGACATTTTTTCCGATCATTACTGTCAAGTAGTGCTATAGTTTCTAAACTGGATTTGGTAGAGATGCACGGTTCTGATACTTAATTTCAGAAAAGGAAAGGATTTCTCTGTTATTGAGGGCCAAGCACCTAATACTGTAAAATTCACTGGTGCATTTTTAATCCTAGAGAAATGCAAAGTCTCACTCTCTAAAACATTATGCGATTCCTCAGCCCCACCAGTCTATGACCTTTTGAAAGACCAGTCTCAAAGAGGTTTTGCAAAATACTTGTGTTTATCTGTCTTTGTAGAATTGTCTAGTTCTTACCAGGGCTCTGAGGACACCACCAGTCCTTATTGGCCTGCCTGGCCTCCCCTGGGGCTTCCCTCCACCCCTGCCCATGGGCCCAGGGCCCCATTTCAGCTCAGCTTGGGGCCATCAGTCCCTGCTCCAGTGACACCACAGCTGGCCAGCCACAGCCTTGTTGGACTGGAGTTGTTTGGATTCACTGGGTTCACCTTGGCCTTGGCTTGCAACCTTGCCTTCACCTGATGCTCACAGGATGTTGATAGCACCCATTGCCATCGCCACCCCGCTCTGCTGATCCTCCCAGGCACTGTGGGGTGTACCCTGTCCACGAGGGCATCACCCAGTCTGCATGGCAGCTGCTCCCAGCTCCCCTACCCTTAGGGAGCAGCCCTGCTCTTGCTGCTCTCTGACAGCTTTAGCTGTCTGCAATGGTGTGTAAAGCAGTTAAATTCTGAAAGTTAAATCTCTTTTTTTCTATTTTCTGTCTTTCCATTCTTCCTCTTCACTTTCTCTTCCCTTCCACTTCCAAAAAAAGTGCACTGAGCTTTCAGCTCTGGAAGAGTGGGACCTCTGCCCATTTTCAACCACGGACCCCTTTTGCTCTCTCTCTGGAATGAACTACTTTGTTCATTTAAAAACTAAACAAATGTATGTTCTTAAAATAAATGGGTAAAAGGTTTGGGTTTCTCATTGAGCACCTTGTAGATGAAGGCATCATGGCTAAGAAGAAAAGAGGTCTGTAGTCCACTTAGGTACACAAACAAGAGACGATGGTATCAACCACTTCTATTTGGTAGTTTGCTGTATCATTGTCATTGTATAAAGTTCTTTAAATTGCACTGTCAAGAAAACATGAATGCAGGACAGATGTACGTGGCCAGAAATATTCACTACCATTTCACTTACATGGATTTTGAGGGTCAAAGCTATGCATTTTTATCAGCCTTTTTATTACCTTTCAACCCAAGTGAAGATCGGTGCCTCAGAACAGGCAAGGAACTGCATGTTGAAGTGTTTTGTTTCAAAGGAAATGCTGCTCCTGCTACTAATGAGAATCCCAGCTGTTTCAGAGAGTGTTCCTGATTTCATAATTCTTCAATTTTTAGCGCAGTAATATTTCAATTTTTCAATTTTTGAACTAAAAGACAATAGGGTAGGATATATCTGTTTTTCTGGAGGTTTTCTGTTTAAGTATACCACTAATCAATTCATCTTACTGATGACCTTTAGGAAGACAAAGCAACAGGCTGGGTGGAGTATTTTTGAGAAGCATCCCACTAATATTAATGCCAGTTAACACAAAGTGTTTCTGGTGATCTGTGGACAAATGTTTCATCTTGGCTGTTTTAGTTCTGCCAGTATCTTAAGCACTGATTCTTTCCATCCATCAACAGCTTTCCCCCTTTTTGAAGACTGTAGGGGTTAATACTCACTAAAATGACATATTGTCAAAATCATAAAAAACTTGTTCTGAAAAATTGGAATGCTAATTTTAGCATTGGTAATCAGGATATTTGAAAGAAAATGAATATTGTCCCAGACATTAAAAGAAAATCCAGTCTTTTTGAAAATCAGGGGGGTTTGTTCATTTCAGTTCTGAGGGAAATGAAAGACTGGTAGAACTGACTGGAATTGGGCAAAATAAGAGCGAATTCTGAAATGCCTTTTCAGAGCAGTTTTGTTATTTTGCCATGTAGTTTCTCTGATATTCCAATAGACACTAGAGAAGACTGTTGATAATGCTGAATAGTTCTAAATTATGATTTGAGTATGCTAAATTCCTACTATTTGTAACTTTGCACATGAAAAATTTGATTCATATGCTCAAATAAAAGTATCGCTCCACTAAAGTGGCATAAGGCTTTTGTACAGAATGATGAATTATGTCCAACATTTAAAACTAATCTCTCTCGTTACTTTTGTCTCTCTTCAGTCTGAAGTTCTTTTTTTTTCCCATTTCTGTCATTTGGGGTGGAGAAAAAGACAGATACTACACTTGTGTCATGGAAAATTATTGCACGATTCAGTAACATCGTACATAAAGGAATAGTAACTGACAGATGCATAGGAATTCCTGTGCCAGATTAGACTAATGGTGCACACAGTTCAGTACCTTTTGTCCCAGAAATAGACAGTTCTAGATGTCTGTGCATCTGGAACTGATGGGTGTGCACCTCAGCATTTAGTATAACTGCAGCCAGCTCTGTGACAGTCCCTCTGCAGTGTCTGTCATTCAAGGAAAACACAGAACAGGCTTTTCAACAGAAACAGGCATTGTTTCACATCACTGTGAGTTCTGGGACATCGTGAGTCTGATGCACTGTGTTTGCTTCTGGCTGCTTATGTGTATCGCTGTCTTTGCACGTCCAGTAGGAGCTCATACATCTTACCTTCAATTTTATATCTAAGGCTCTCAGCGGTATTACTCCTCACTTTAATTAGCTAGCAGACCATGCCAAAAATTCTGGGCATCTAACAGGCTTCCTTCTTTGCTTCTGTGCCCTCTCTGTCATTCTGCACATCAAGCATTTTGAGCTTGCTCATACATCCCGACCTTCATCTTGGTAGAAATATGGACCATAGCTGCCAGTTACCTTGTTCTGCTGGAGTTTTAAAATATGTTTAAATATTTAATTAAAGAAACTGTTAATGACTCTTGTTTTTTAAAAAGGTGTCTAACATGTAAAATTTAAAAAAATGAAATAAGAGATGTCACAAACGCAGTTGTGGCCTATTGGACCATATATAATGTCAGCGTCAGTTGCCCCACCGGGGTCTTTTCACATAACAGATCATAAGCACATTTTTTTGTGGTAAGCTCAAAGAAGAGATGGCATTTTGGGAAGACTGTCTCTCTCCTGCATAGCTTGAGGTAAAGAATGAGGCATTCTGCAACATGTAGTTCCAATTTTGTCTTTAAATGTGTGGCAAACTGTGTTGTTGCCAACTCTGTAGCAAAAGCAAGCGTGGGTGTCAGTGTGGGTGGGCGAGGGGGTGAATTTCATTTCAAGGGCTGAACTCTAAACAGTTCTACAAGCTAAGCAACGCGAGCCTAATATTCTAATTCCAAGGGGACTCTTGACACTGCATAGCAAAATTGCTTATTAAATTACAATCAAGAAAAAAATCAGGAGATAGACACTATTCAGCTGGCAGCATACAGAAAAAAAAGGCTGAATTCTAATTATTTGAATAGCAGTGTTAGTGTTCTTTTACTATGTGAAAATAAAATTAGCTTGTCACTGATATCATTATTAATGTATGAGATGAGGCAGAAATACAATTTGGTTCCTAACACGCCTTCCTCCCCTTCCCCCCACTCCCCAAAAGAGAGAGAATAACCTAAAAGTAAAACAGGCTTGCATAAGGGCTTTCTGATACAGCAAGCGGTGACAGATTTCATTGCTACTGTAGTAAAATGTAGATGATTTGTAAATTATCTTAATTTGAAGGTGGGGCATTGTGTAAACAGTAAGTATTGCATTTATTATTTTCCCAGTTAGATCAAAATGTAAAAAGGCATTTCCAATATCAGTTACACTGTTTATTACTCTAATCAGAAACAGGAAATATATTTTCATCTACTCTAAACCTTATGTGTTCTTTCAGTATGCATGAGCTGCTATTACTACTGTTCAGTCATATACGTCTCTTAAGGTAGTCATACTGCAATCTGTGCCTTTAGAATGGCTTTCAAATAAATAAAACAACCTTTTTGCATAAAAAGATATTCTGCAAACATAGTTAAGTATTGAGATTTACATTTTTATGAATATAACATCTTAATACATAAGATGAATCCATTGTAAAAATTTTAGAGGTTTTGCTTCACTTTGTCATTAGATCCAGCAGAAAAGAATTTTATTTTACAACACTGAACACATCTTATGCCCTTGAATGTGAACTGCCTTGAATTTTGTTAAGACTGTTCTCCATTCTCATTTTCACACTCAATGAGCCACTACTGTTTCAGTACAAAAGGGATCAGTTAGTAAAGCTGTATCATGAAACTAGTTGTAGAGTCTAATCAGATTCTTTAAAACTCATTTACATTTAGCCAATAGTAACAAATCTAGCTTCAAATGCTGCTCAAGATGTAACCTCTTTTTTGAGTATAGTTTGGGAATACATAATCAGATTTATGAAAAGAATACACTTTAAAAAATAATTTTCCTATTACGTTATCCATATTATGTTATAGATATTAAAAGTAAAATCTATAAATATCCAACTGCCTTTTATTTGCATGTATAGATTTTTGTTTTCCCTAAAAGTAGATATTTAATTATTAACATAAGACTTTTAATTAAAATTAAAAAAATAATAAACTATTAAGAAAAGTCTCCAAAGTAGAAATGTATTCTCATAGTAAATTTGTTGATTCATCAGTTTGTCTTGATAAACAAAGTCTTACAGCAACACAACCATCTAAACTGGGAGACTTTTTTTCCTGTCATATCCTGAGATCTGTGATAAGGAAAGAAAATATGGAATTTTTGTTTTGCATCTTCCCTTGAATGCTGGTGTGGCACACCAGAACGTATCTTGAGTGGACATAAAACAAAAGGCATCAAGGGGGATTGCTTGGTAAGATGAGGTTCAGTGAACTCTTGTGTTGGAACAAGTATCTCACCTTCTACTTCATTTGTCAGCCAGGACTGATACGCTGCTGATGAGGAAGGGCTTTTAGGGTTGTCAGGGCAATGTCTCTTGTGATATGAATCAGCAGGAATGCTGTTGACCTTTTTAACAGTGCATGGGTCCAGGTCCAAAGAAGGAGTTAAATGCCTACCACGACCCTGTGACTTAGGCCAGGAAAATATTGATTGTCCCCAAAAATCTGCAGAAGCCAGGGATCTAAGGATGGAATTACCTAAGTTTGCCAATAAAATGTTTAAAAATAAAGGACTAAAACTGGTCCAGTAAAAAGGATAAGGCCCATAACTCTGTGGTGTGAAGAGATATTTTGAACTATACTCTGCATTTAGACCCTAAAACTGTCTGTTTCTCAGAGGACACGCCCTTTTGGTCAGACAGCCCAGTGTATAGTGTATATTTGGGGCACTGAATATCTAAATCTTCTAAATCTTGCTCAAGAAGCTTGGACTTGCATATCCCATAGAAACACCATTGCAACCAGACTGTGAGCTCAAACCTCAACCACTCTTATCTAATTTGTTTAGAAGGTTTAACTATTCCCTGGGGAAGAGACAAGAAATTAAGCTGATCTTTCCTTGGAGAATGCCCTATCACAAATCTCCTTTGTCTTCATTCTCATACCCCAAAGCACTTGTAATTGCTTCCCAAGTGGAAGAGCTGTTCCAGGAAGGGACCAAGAGCACCACTCCCTGCAGTGCTGGTTAGGGCAGGCTCAGAGATGGCAGCGGGTGGGGCATAAAGTTCTTTGCATCGCTGACATGCCAGAGGAGTGATCTGATCACCAGGTTATTGGATTAAAAAAAGGCATTAGGGGAGGTGCTTGGGCAAAAATACAAAAGTATTACCTTTACCTTACAACTGCTAAAATCAGTAGGTGGTTTGCCTCGGACCTCAACCACAACTGAGCAAGCAAAGGCTTTAAAAAAGGAGCTGCAAAAAATATAACATACAAAGGACATCTTGGCTGCTATCATAACTATCATACAAAATAAATGTTAGCCATACATTTTTCATCAGCAAACGAGACTTGGTGATGAGAAGTTAGCTTACTGGCACAACACTACAGGCACAGAGCTTTGCTTTTGAACACTTTTTGGTAGAACAAGCATCTTCTCAGTCAGTTGAAGTAAAGCCTCAACAACTCACAGACAATTTTTTTTATATATTCAAAGCAAATTAACAGAGATTTACATACTTGTTTTTAACTGTAGATTCTCTTCAATTGCCAAACGGATGTTCTAGTTCATTTCTTCTTTTGTTTCTGTCAGAAATGTAATTATAACGCCAAGCAGAATCTATTACTGCTTGTTGAAAGCAACTACTGCTCAGTGAGCTCAGCTCTACTGACTGCCACCTCCTGCCATCTAGTGGCACCTTAAGCATACTGCTCTCTCTCGCTACTTAGTTATACAGAGAATGATAATAAATGTATACTTTTGAAAAGAGAAATGTATCTGCAGAAGAAATACTTCGTTGTGAAAAGGGAAAACAGTTTTCATACATAAACTATTTATGGGAGAAGAGACCAGGTTCAATGGTATAAATTACTAATGTCAGAGAAAAATTCTGCATACTGCGGTCTTGCAAAGAATAAGTCAGATTTGTTGATTGAATTCTGAAAGACTTTTTTTTTTTCTTTCTTGTGGTAGCACTTGAATTTTAAGTTGAAAGCTGCAGAACAAAACTATTCAATATCCTAAGGAAACACCTATTAGAAACACACTTGGTTTGCTATTTACCTGGATATTTAAAGGGCACAACAAAAATGTAAAGATATCCTCAAGAGTAAAGAATAACAGAAAGGTTATAGTTTCCTTTCTGCCTACATAATTTTATTAAGTGCATTCGGTGCTCCATTTTGCAATAGATGTTTCTATTTCATTTAAGGAAAAAGAGATTAAATGTCAATGTACAAGGAATTTCAGGCTTGGGATATTTTCAATCAAAAGGCATGTTCTGACTAATTATGTGACTCTGAACAAACATGAATCATCTAAAATGCTTTCTGTTCTTTGAACTGAGATTTTTTTTTTTTTTCCACAAAGTGCTGGGTTTGATGAATTAGACTACAAATGAAACCAAATTTTTATCAAATTCTGAAAAAGGTGTATTTCTTCCTTCCCACTTGCAGCAAATTGACAGAAGGCAGAATGTAGAATCTCAGCATCCAGGATATATTTTGTTTTCTTTTCTTTTAAACATTTTCTGTTCTGTATTCTGGTCATATTGATAAATTGTCAACATATTTTCCAGGGTGGAAAAATCCCCATAAGGTGGACCGCTCCTGAAGCTATAGCTTACCGGAAGTTCTCTTCGGCAAGCGACGCGTGGAGCTATGGGATTGTAATGTGGGAGGTGATGTCCTACGGTGAGAGACCATACTGGGAGATGTCCAACCAGGATGTAAGTACTGCTGAGGACTAATCTGCAAGTTGTAGAAATGTTCCTTGAAAATTATTGTCAATCCCTGCCCTGCTTTGCTTTCTCATTCACTTTCTAGGCTGGAACCTCAGCTTACTTAAATCAGCATAACTCTATCAACTTCAATGGGACAGTTAATTTGTGAAACCTGAAGACCTAGCCCTCGATAACTAAAACCTTGACTAGCTTCCTCCTGTGGATTAAAGACATATTACAGAGAGTCATAGCCAGCTTGCCAGGTTCTGATGCTGACTATATGTGGCTTTCACCCAAATCCCTGGGAATCTGCATCAGATATGCAAGTTGATACAGTTCTCAGTCAAGCTATAAATCCAAACTTGAGGGAATATTGGAACTATTCTGATGATAAAGTTGGTCTATTATCTCCAGTACAGTCTGACAGTACCCTTCAAAGGGCATACATGGTTAAATTCTAAAAGAGTTATGCTGCCATGAGAAATGTATTTGCCAATTTTCCTTTCTAAGAATTAAATGCATTCTGTTTTCCTTAAAAACTACATACTATAGGCTTAACCATGGTGCATGAAAATAGTCCTCCCTCGTAACGAAGTTATGCTTTCCTCTGACTTTTTTTTGCAAAAGTTGTGGCCAATGCCTTCCAAATTAAAAAAAAAACCCACAACTTTGCTTCTAGTAAAATTAAAGACTTGTCCTAGAAGATGAAGGGAAAGGGGGAATGCTTTTTTCTCCACCACAATTTAAATTTTCACTAATTCTCTTGTTTGATGGATCCCCATGACAGCTCAAACTGGTATACTCAGTCTTCACACCAGCCATCAATCTCTATGTCAAAATGTAGAATATCAGCCAGCCCACTTAACCTCTCACTTATATGAGCATAGAATACCTCTGCATTGGTTCTGAAGAGTTGACAACACTTTTCCCAGATGGCCGGTTTTATATTGTTGCTAAGTTATTCAGCTGTTCAAGTCTGGTTGCTCGTTAAGGCTGATAGGTCATTTGGGGATAAGGATCTGAGAGGGATTTTTGCTAAAAAAACCATCATTTCAGAGTGTTGCAAGAAGAAAAGAAAGAAAGAAAAAAAAAACCCCAAACAAACAAACAAAAAAACCCAACCAACTCAAAACAGAAAAGACTAGCAGAACTAGTAAAGCCTTATTTCCTTTACATTTGTACTCTACAGCCTCACCAGTACTATAATCCTACTTCTCTTCAGCATTTCTCTTGTGAGTTTAGCCTTCGGAATTAGACCACCTCTCCTGTACATCATTCTCCCCTGACAATGCCTACAGCCTCCATCCCCCCTCCACTCATCTACTTGCCGGCAGCCCAGCTCCCTGCCGTGCTCCTTAATTAACACCAGCTATGGGACAATACATTCTGTGCCTGGTTTTGAGCTACGCTCCTTTTGATTGACCAGGCAGTGGTGGCTGGTTGCCCATCTGAAGAGCACAAGCAACCACTGAGCTGAGGTAGACCTTTTTCTTCAGTGGAGGCATTATTTTGGTACTATCTGAACTATAAACACATCACGGATCTACTGTGAAATAAGCAGATAACCCAGTAGGCTCAGTTCTGTTTCCCACAGCTAGCAATCCGTAGGCATTTGAGATGCTCTAGAGTAACTCAGATCTCCACATGTGGCTGATGCAGGACATGCAGGAAACCTGAGTTCTTCTGCAGCAACAACTGAAGGTCAAGCAGGATGCCTTGGGGAGTCTAAAGTTAGATACCTGCGCTTAGACAACTGAATTCAAACTACTTTTTCCCTGGGGCACAGTGTGAAATCATCTGTATACAGATTTCTTATATATTTAAGTTTCTGTGTCTTACAACCAACTTTATACCTCTGCCAGCTGCTGATTCTTACACAAGTTATTTTATTTGATTCAAGTGGGCCAATGGCTTCAAAGTTAATAAAAGAGGATGAACAGGCAGACTCCGACTAACAATATGAGTACCCCAGCTAATTCCTTGCCTGAATGGAGAGCAATTTACTGGCTCCTGAACTACCATGGCTTGCAAACACCAACTTAAGGCAAACTGCCATTGTTTTCCTTAAAAAGTCCCATTGTAAGATGTAGTGGTTTAGGAGCTGATTGCTAAGGAGTTGGGACATCACTTCAGCCTTGCAATAGCAGAGGGTGCTATTCTTGAGCTAATCTCAGAAGCAAAGCCGAACACAGCCATGGCAGTATCAGCCTTTTCATCATTAGTATGCGGTTGCAAAACCTGATTACTCTGCATTGCATGGAATGCACTTTGTATCAAAATGCACATATAGCCTCAAATTTTCTGCCTTCCCAAAATAATAGATGCAATGGTTAGTTTCACTGCAAGCCTTCTTTTAAGGGGAGATTGAACAGAACAAGGAACTGGGAAAAAGGTGCTAGCAAATCACAGAATCACACAACAGCTGAGGTTGAGGGACCTTTCAAGATTGTCTACTCCCAGCCTCCCCCCCAGCTCAAGCAGGGTCAGCTAAAGCAGTTTGCTCAGGGCTGTCTCCGATTAAGTTTTGAATATCTCCAAAGATGGAGACTCTGCAACCTCTCTGGGCAACCTATGCCAGTCACCTGTACAACAGAAAAGTGTTTCCTTACGTTTTAATGGAATTTCACAGGTTTCAGTTGTGCGCATTGCCACTTGGCCACTCAACACTGTCTGAGCAGTAAGTACAATGTCCACATGTGCCTTTACAAGCGAGGCTCACTGGGCAGTTACTTTTTCCCTTCCACTCCCATTAGGACTACCTGGTTGAGGGCCTGCACTAATCATAAATGCAGCAGTGACTCACTGTCCTTTCTGCTGTTGCCCCTGTCAGTTGCCACTGGCACATCCTCTGGGCGTATCGTGGGCAATAGTCTTTTGCCTGGCTTTTCTCACCATATAATTGGTATCTCGTTTCTCCCTTCCCTCTGCAGCACTCCGTTCATGGCTGGGTTTTTTAGAGATTAAAGCAGCCCATGAAGCCAGAGATACTCCTGAACAAAGTCAGCCCTACCACGGTGCCTGGCTTCTGTGCAGTGCCAGTGCTTCCAACTGCAATGTCACCTCTCTGTAACTCTGCCTCTGCCCCTCATCTTGCCAGTCTGCTTATCTAGCTGCAGGTGATGGGCAGCTGGTAGTGACTGCAGCTTGACGAGGTGGGGGGAAGAAGATGCTTTTTTGCTGTATCATCGTGCCCCGCTGTCATGCGATCTTGTGCTACAACACGGGGAATTTCAGTCTCTATTCCAGTTGTGAGTGATTTCATCTGGTGTTGGGTCAACTCTCTATGAGGAACTCAACTGTCATCATCTCTTTTACTTCTCCTGTAATCATTATCCTTCACCTCACATCGGCTCCGTTACCAGCCCACCCTCTTGACCCTCTCACTGCTGTTACTGCTAACTGGGAATGGGGGGAGAGAGAGACTTTCTATCAAGTCCATTCGGCCCCGCTATTCACATCCTGGGAAGAGGGTTTGAATGACTGGTAGGACCCTCACATAGAGTCCAAGTCACCAGGTGAGAGTAGTGCACAACACAGACCTTCATTCCAGCTGCCTCTCCCTTTCTTTGAGGCTGGCTTCAGCCTGTCCTCTTCCCCTCTATCAGACCCTACGACATATCTTTTCAAGGCCATGCCAGCAGTGGGAATTCATAAAGTGACCCCTCCATTTAGAGTATATTAAATATTCCACTACAGCATGAAGATAGCAACATTTAATTACTCCTACATCCAAAACAGAAGTATCTGTTAATACAGAGTAATGATGCGGGCCCTCTGGATGCTGCTTGTGCTAATGATGGTGACTCCGGGGGCTTTCCCTGCAGTTCAGCAACGCACAGCACAAAGGACTTCTTTCCTCCGGAGCCCTACCCACAGGCTTTCAGTGCCAAAATGTTAACAGTGAGCACCTGTGACCTTCTAAATGCATTTAGTAACTCTAAATGTCATTGGGAAATTTCAAGTTATTAGACATATTGTAAAGCTTACTTTGCTGGATATTGGGACATTTCTTTCAGTACAATAAATTACCCTGAATTCACATGAGCTTATTTTGCAGAAATAACAGGACTTTCCCAAAGGTCAGTGATACTGCACATATGGCAGGGAAAGTAACAGTAGAGGGGCATGCACTAAACAGATCTATAAAAAACACATTATGCAAACAACTGTTAATAAGGTCTTACACAGGTATAGTCAGAGGTTCTGCTACAACAAAATGTCTGGCAACGTTATTACAACACTTAGTGTGTTTTGATCATAATAAAACTCTTCGCTAGTTAGCAATAAAATATTTATTGAATTGGGTGGGTTATTCTAAAGTACCAAAAGTATAAACTCCACAGAGCTGGGCCTGTTTTTTCACGTTCCATCTTACGGAATCATGGAATCACGGAATTTTCAGAGTTGGAAGGGACCTCTAGATATCATCTAGTCCAACTCCCCTGCTAAAGCAGGAATGCCTAGAGCACATGACTCAGGACTGCATCCAGGCGGGTCTTGAAAATCTCCAGAGAAGGGGACTCCACAGCTTCCCTGGGCAGCCTGTTCCAGTGCTCTGTCACCCTCTCCGTAAAGAAGTTTTTTCTTATGTTTGAATGGAACTTCAAATTGCTTTTCTAATTAAACAACTTGGGGTAATTAATTCACTTTTTTAGGCCATGGCTAAGTAATTGGTGTTTTGAGTGGCTGCCAGTTAAACGTTCATTTCTTAGATGGATAACATAGAAGCCAACGATATGCCCACCCCAACCCAAAGGGAGGCAATGCTAGGAGAGGTGAGTTCAGGGCTGCCTGACGTGGTGCCTATTTGCCATGTGAACACATCTTCAGTCAGATGAACAGTGGGGCTGAACTGAGTCTACCAAGGGTCTCTTATTTGACCTCTCAGTCACAGCAATCAAACCACGAGGAGCCAGCACAGGTCGCACAGAGTCCCAGCTGATGTGAAGAGGAGTGTTAAACTGATACCTCCCACATAAATAAACCCAGTCTGATTTTCAGAGACTACAACTCTTCACAAGTACCCATCAGGTCAGTGCAAGCCAGAGAGACTCAACGGCTCTGCAAACCTAGCGTCCCCTGGTCATATTCCTAAGCAGGGATTTGGAAGCTGAACTTCAGGGAACTGAGTTTGAAAATGCCTCTCATAAATTTTTTAATACTGTAGACGGTGTAATGTAGAGGCTTTAAAATGTTATTAACTTTGAGAAATGTTCTTGTTAAGTAAATAACCATTTTGTTATTGTGGTAAGTCACTTCAGACCTGTGTTGGTGCTGATTAATGCACTTCTTAGATGCGTGGCAGGCACCAGAGGTGTCCATTAATTAGGACTGCTGCACAGTCTGTCATGTCTTATTGCTTAATTAATAAACATTAGCTAGGATATTGAACTTTCCACGGAAACTAGTGTACTGATGAACAGATTGTGCAAAGAGCCTGGCTTACTAATGTTCATGTGAGGAAAGGAAGATTTATATTCTGTGCATTTGGTTTGTAGAACAGCTGTGAGTGAAGTCTACTGGGACACCTGTTAGAGGCCACTGTATAAATTAATGCATGTTGCAGAACTACAGTATTCAAAAAAAAAAAAAAGAATATTTAATGGATTGTAAACAATATGCAAGAAAACTACCGTTGCAAACAGAATAAAAGTCCTTACATTTATGAAAGTTTCTTCTAATAGTAAAAATAACTTACCCTAATACAGTTCTTTCAACCCTTAGATATCAAAACACTTGGCAGGCATCTGGAATTGGCTCCGTACCATGAGGCACAAGCAGCTGCTTCTCCCTCCTGGTAGATTCTTCAGATGTCAGCAGGACACAGGGACAACGTCCCTCTGGACTTTCTTCTGTCTCAGTCACATTAAAAAATCTGTCAGTTATCTTTCGAAAGCAAAAATCTATGTTACTGTTAATAATGAAACTATCAGAAAGATTACAGCTTAATTTTCAGATGACATTTTTACCAATTTCAAATTATTTTGAAACTAAAAATGCATAAATTTTATGTAGAAGTCCATAAAATATTTTTCAGATAATTTTGGTGTCATAATTAATATTTAATATTAACTCTATCTTCAACCCTTGCAGCTATTTCTAACATCAAACAAAAATGATAAAGTGTATTTAACAGGCTCCAGTGTTTAATATCATCTGTGTACAAAAATATATAAAAAGAATGGTCCCCTTTATAAACGTAAAAGCCTAAGCATTTAAAAAGCATGGAAATAATTAGCTATGTTAACTGTAAAAAAAATTCCTCTTCCCTTAGAGTTTATATTCTCACCTGCCAAAAAGCGTTAGTTGTAAAAATACACCCCGCCCATTTTACTCACCTTAATGCTGACCCACAAGACCTTCTAATGAGTTCTAAACATTCTCATCGCTGAAAAGAAACCTACAGCCTCTTTCTCAGTGTTTGATGGCAGCATGGCATATTTGCATGTTTTCTTCCTTTTGATACCTATCCTGTGTTTGTCACAAAACTAGAAATAGAGAGCAGTAATCAGCCTTTTTGTTACCAGACTCAGGGCTTTGTATGTATAGAAACTAAGCTAATATTCCTATTCTTTGGGGTTGAAATAGATGGGACATTGATTTGCCAATGTGGAAAGAGTTATGCCAATTGCTAGAGCTGTTGCTATATCCTTCTTGTAGATACAGATGTTTAGACCATTTCGCTATTAATGTGGTGCTTCTTCAACCTTAAACTGGCAATGAAAAAGGCATTTAAAAGATGTTAACGTACATAATCTTTACATATTATACAATATATAATTTTATGTTACCAACAAAAATGTAATACTCCTTCCCTTTTAGGTATATGGGTATCTAATTCCTCTGTGCAGAGATAGGTGCTATGCAAGTAGCAAAGCGGGAGCTAAAATAAATAAATAAGGAACTAAAAAGCTCTAATTCTTCCTTTGAGACTTGATTCCTACTGCAGTACTAGACATCACCTCTTTATTCTTGCTTCTTACTTGCCTCACAAGGGATACTAATGAGGCAATATTTGCATTTTATTTTTAAAATGTTCTGGTATTAATAAGAAATTATAACTATCCCAGTACCAGCTGGCATTTCTCTTCATACTGAAATGTTCCTTTTGAACAAGAGAGGAAACAAAATGCACTGTAACTTCTTTTCCAAAGATACAGTAAAATAGAGCATGTCAGAGAAAATATGTCTGGAAAATTGTGGTTGCTTTTGGTTTTTTCCTGAATAATTTATTTCAGAAAAACTTCATCAGCTCTCTATTGTTGTATCAAGTGAGTGCTCTATGTGTCATAAAAGTAGAGAAGCTTTGCCTTAGCCTTAAAAACAAAATATGTTTCAGAAATTCATCATTTACAATAGGTACAGTTAAATGTAAAGACTATGATATCTGCATTTTTGGGCTGCTAAAGATTGCCTCTTCAGTGACAATTACCAACTAAGCTATACCCCACACTACCTATGTCTTACGAAGCCACTTTGGCCAGACTGCTTGAGATACATGAGTTTCGACGGTTTTGTGAATAAAATTTTATGCACATGGGGTTGAATTTCACCCATCCTGACTCTGTAACAGGAGCAATCTGGGGGGCATAGTCATCATTAGGAGGCAAGGCTTTGGAGGAAATATTTCTCTGGCAATCTCATGGTATTTTTTCCTATAGCAGCCATTTTGGTAGCCCAGATTTTGGACCACTGAAGTAAATCCCAGAGAGATGAACAAGTAGCCAGAAAGGCAGGTGGTAGAATTATCATATTAATGTATCATTTGCTGCTAGGTATCACCTCTGTATGTGCGTGGCCAGTCCTGTCTGCACGTATGTGATCTGTCAGTACTCACAGGTGCATAAACTTCAGAGATCCTTACGGCAAGTAATGGTGCCTTTGGAGCAGGCTGTACTTGCCAGTGCTGTTGCTGATAGGTCTGAAACTTACCCCAAGCAAATCCAATGCCCTGCCACATTGCAAACACTTGTTTTTCACGCATAGGTGTTTCTGCCAGGATAGAAGAGGGCTATACACTGTAGGACCAAGTCACCCAGCTGTGTACAGCTACAAAAGTCTTGTTCCATTTTCTACCATGCCATGAAGGGAAGCTAAGGTCCTAATGTAGCTTCATTACTCTTATTTACTTGCATAATGCTTGCAGCATAAGCATTAGGCATTGCTAAGCAGAGCCAACAACATTAATTCAGAATTCAAAAAGAGAATGAGGATATATTCCAGAATAATAAGACAGAATATATGGAAGTTACAGCTAGTGCTATAAAACACTGATTTGCTGTAAACAGTTTAATGTACCCCCTTGCAGCTGCATTAATATGTCTGCAGCATGTACAGACATCAGTGTGAAAACGATAAATGTCTCCTTAAAGCAGAGTGGGTATAAATGCAGTAGGTATGTTTCTCACAAGTGCACTGTGTTATTATAAATATTGTGTACAATCATTTGTATTTTAGAGAACTTTTAGCACTGGCTGGATTTTTATGTGGAAGGGTTATGTGTGTGTGGTAGGGTTGGTCTTTTTCCTAGCTTTGTTTTTGATCAACAGCTTATTCTTTCCATTCTTTCATATACAAGAAATCCTGACTATGTAATTTCTATCATCATCCCCACTGCTACCAGCACTCATTGCAGAACACAGTAACCTTTCCTCTTGCTTTTTAAATCTTGCATAGAATGAATCCAGCCAGCTTTTCATGGACCTTACCTACTTTTGCTACCTCCTATGAGACAGGGTTACTAATGTCCTTTTCAGACCATGTATTTTGTTACCAGTGTTACTAAAAACAAGCCTCCCTTCAACTCTGATCAAATGCAATTTTTCGTACAAGTGATTTATCTGCAACATCAGATCTGTTTCTTCCCAAATCCTGACCAAACACGTTTTCCACATCTGCTGAATCACAAAGTTTTACTCACTTTAGGGTATAGGGTAACACCATCATTTTATTAACTTTTGTTTATGCACATGCAGCTTGGACATCCAGGTTTCTGAGAGGCTGTGCAAAATAATGTTGTGCTTCACTGTAACACAGTGTGTGGGACATTGCCAGAATTAATCATACTCTAACGATCAGCAGAAACATATTATCACCAAGTAAATTTTCCAGGTGCTGCAATGTGCATTTGTAGAGCTTGATTGTATCATGATATTGCCACACACTAACACTTTGTCAGGATACAAATATTAGAGCATCCCAGTATGCAGTGACCATATGAGGTTAGTTTGTGGCCCTGTGACTCCATTCAGTACAACATCGACCTGCAGGTGGATGAAAAAGATAGTGATAATTGTTAGTCCTTTCTTCTCCTCCTTTCTTGGCTGTTTGAAGAGGATGGCCGGAGAGCCTAAAAAAGTGCCTGCTGTGTTTTATATGCCTACAAAATACTTCGCATCTCCTCTGGTCACACTCCTGTCAGTCCCAATTCCCTGAGTGAAGCCCCAGCAATGCATAAAGTGAGGGTAGCTGTACCATTAATTGTTATCGCTGGTTTCTAATTGTCAAATTTACACTGTCCTTTCAGCATTTAACTCTAATGCCCAGTAATCATATGCATTGTATTTCTTTAGGTTATACTGTCTATTGAAGAAGGCTACAGGCTTCCAGCCCCCATGGGCTGCCCAGCTTCTCTTCACCAACTAATGCTTCACTGCTGGCAAAAGGAGAGGAACCACCGTCCAAAATTTAGTGACATTGTTAGCTTCCTAGATAAGCTGATCCGCAATCCAAGCACTCTTCATACCCTAGTGGAGGACGTCCTTGTGTAAGACTCTTTTCAGTACTTTTTTTTGGTACAATACATGGTAGCTATCATTAGATATTAGAGTGATATAGTAGGGGTGGGAGAGAGCCTCAATGTTCTGAATTCACAAAATTATGGGGGTTCAAATAACTTTAAGCCCTTTTAAGGTTTGCTTTATTGTTAGTAAACTGTTGTATTTTTTTCTTAAGTCATGCAGATTATATTAGGCATTTTTCTTCATTTTTGTCTGAGCTTTGTTTGTGCACTGTCTATCCTTCATCTTTGTGCATCTCTTTGTTCTTTTTTTTTTGTGCTTCTCCTGTGTGCTTTTTTCTCTTTGTAATTTTTTTCTCTATTCAAGACCCTGTCTCTCCATCTGACAGTGCTCAATCCATTTCTGAACTGCCTTGGAATACTTTCTGCAGAAAGCAGTTGTGTCTTAGCTTGCTAAATCTTTATTTATCTGTAGAAGTATGGCAATGGTGACCAAATAAAGAGATTATGCTATTACCATTCCACAACAAATTCTTGATGGTCTTGTCCAAAGTTTTTTCCATTAATAATATTACAGAAATGAATGCAGCCACAGGAGAAGCAAGGTTGTGGTGGAGGAATTTGTCAATTTTTGTAGGCTTATTGATCCAAGCTGTCCCTGGATATCAGCTGAAATCAGTGAAGGTCCAGGTGGTTTCACTCTCTTCATTAGCTGAAATTCACCTTAAGATAAAGTGCTTTCACAGAGACACCCTGGGTTTGTAAGGGGTGGGTCTTGCTCAGAGCCTCAGTGAGTTAAGAGGTTTTTGATGTGGTTTGGAGAAAGGCTGAGCAACAGGGCAAAGACTGATGCTTGTATCTTGCTGCAGGAAAGGCCGAATGGAGAGGTTACTAGGAAAACCTAGAGTTAGGGCTACAGCCATTTCATCTACCACAAACTAGTGGGACTTGGGGGATTTAATGCCCGTGCACTAGAGTTAGTGATCTCTGTGTATATAAATATATATATGACTTGCTACCCATGTCACTTGATTTAGCATCAGACTAATGCATTTTTGTCTATTCTTATTTTAAAACATTACTTACAATCTAAAAACTTATGCCTGTTTTCTTCCAGTTGAGCTCTAATTGAGCTCACCTGCTTGGGAAAGTTTTTCCATTCATTTGGGAATGCTTGATGCAGTCAATCTGAATGGTTATTCTGTTACTGTTAACTTACGAGGTCAGCAGTTATTCTATAGAATTGTACCATCATAGAGTAATTCAGGTTGGAAGGGACCTTGGTAGGTCTTTAATCAAGGATTGTACTTAGCAGTGTTCTCCCGTCCTTCAGTTTCTCTCTCTGTCATTTTGATAATATGAATGGAAATCACTAAGTTTAATGTATTTGAATGTGTGTGGTTGAAACTCCGTATGTTGAGATATGAGGGTGTGTTGCTTCCTACGTTCTACATAAGTCACATTCCATCAGTTAATGTTGGCTGGCTTTTGCTGTCCAAATTTTCATTTTAAATAAATCATATCTTTCTCCTAAAGGTTATCTTAAAGCTTTTATAAACAGCAATGTGTGTTTTCTGCATTCTGTTCCTACAGTTTCTCTACATAAAATGTACAAAGTCAATGGAAGTTGTGAGCCCTCACCAGTGCAGTACACAAAACAAGACTGGAAATATATGCCCCAAAATTGGAAATATTTTTTTTTTCCATCTTTCTGTTTCGGTTGTGGTAATATCAGGGGAAAGAACTGAAACAGAAATGTGACTAAATTAGCTCCTTCATTTTTATTTGCTGCTCTATATAATTCTATGTAAAAGATATAAAATTTTATTCTTTTTTGCTTCTTTTAGGGTTAGTTTTAGGTTTTGAACACTGTAATCAAAGTGTCCCCATTGCATAATGGTACAGGAATCAGGAGCCATTTGGGGGTTTTTTGTAGATAAATGTAAAAATCATCTCACAGCGTTTTAATGTTTTTAAATTGTATCTCATGTTAAATTTTGTTTGTTTTCTACTCTGACTACTGTATTTACAAATTATTACCATCCTGAACACATAAGATCTGTAAAGAAACACTCTGTGGGAACAAAAATAAGAATAGTGGGAGAGGTCTGTTCCCCGGTTTGTTCCTGAGCTGCAGTGCTTTAAAAAAATGTATTGTCTAAGTAGTGCAACTTGGCAGACTGACATGATTTGTAAGTTTTAGACAATGGGTTAAAGAGATCCTCAGTTAAGATCTGACCTTTGCAGCTCAGGCTCCTCTCTCATGCCTTCTGTCTTTTAATAAACACAATGTCTACCAGAGTAAATCAAGTGTCATATTTTGTACTGCTTTGGTAATCTTTGCATTTTGTTTTTACAGAATGCCAGATTCACCTGGTGAAGTTCCAGAATATCCTTTGTTTGTTTCAGTCAGTGACTGGCTGGACTCCATAAAAATGGGTCAGTATAAAAATAACTTCATGGCAGCAGGTTTCACTACTTTGGATATGGTCTCAAGAATGAGTATTGAGTAAGTATGTAATCTGTTATTCCTACAGTGACTAATCAATCTGAATTTCTTTGGATGCTGCAAGGATGTGATTATCGTGATGTATGGAACAGTGCTTTCATTTCCTTTCCTACCTAAGCTAATAAAAGACAAATACAGTTTTTTACCAAAACGATGCAGGAGAAAGGTGTGATTAAGAGACCAAGAACCAACAGTTTCATTCGGTGACCACACCAAACACTGCCAAAGGTCATGCAAAGAACATCCTTAAATGTTTCTTGGGGAAGCAGTTTTGATCTAGACCACTGAAATCAGTGGAAAAATCTTGTCTTACTTTGTTGTGAAAAATCATCAAACCCACGTCAGTCCTCACGTGGAAGTTGTTCCACACCTTGCTGCCCTTCTCCAGCTATCTCTGACTCACCTCTATCATTTTTTAAATGAAAGCACTGCACCCAGTGTGTAAGGGATTGGGCAAACTATAGATTAATACAGTCACATAATGATACGATCTATTTTGTTCTCTATTCCCTTCCTATTAATTCCTCATCTTTTATTTGATGCTGGGACTATCTGTATTCATAATGGTAATAAACACTTAAGATTCAGTAATTTTACATGTGAAGTTAGGACTGGCTTTCTCCCGTGTGTATCACTTTACATTCACCTACACTGAATTTCATCTGCTGCTTTATGGCATAGTCACTTAGTCTAAAAATTTTCACAGCTGGCCCTTTCCCTTACCGCCCTGAACAATTCAGTCTCACCAACTGACTTTTTCACCTCTATGCTCACCTGTTTTTCCAGGCCATTTACTGATTTGTTGAACAGTAATGTTCGACATTATGCCAGTGTAGGTCCCTGCAGGTTTCCATTGATCACTACATTGTAAAACCTGACAACTTATTCCTAACCTTCTGTCTTTAAACCAGTTATTTAGTCATGCAAATACCTTCTTATGCCATAGGTCCTTATTTTCCTTACAAAGCTTTGATGAGGAATCGTCTAAAGCTTTTGGAAATCCAAGTAGGGTGTATCAAATGGATTGTCTTCATCCATACGTATGCTGAGTCCTCCACTGGAAACAAGTAATTTTATAAAACAGGACTTCTCTTTGCAAAAACCATAGTGATTCAAGTAGATCATTTATGCAAGCATCCAATAATTCTGTGCTTTACTGTATTTTCTATTATGCCCTGTAATGATTTCAGGCTCACAGGTCTGTAGTTCTCCAGATCTCCCCTGGAAACTTATTTTGCCTGGCACCACCCTCCATGCCTCAGGCACCACGAAATTTTTAAGCAAGTGGAACAGAGCTGAAACCTTCCTCTCTGACATCCCTGTTAGTAATTCCACTACTTCATCCTCGAACTCTTTTAAAACTCTTGGCTAAATATAGTCTTGTTCTGGAGGTGGGTTGTTGCTTGTTTTTTCAGTTTGTCCTATAACCTCTCCTGCAGTCACTTCAGCTTCGGATAGATCCTCTGACAAGTACTCCATAAAGGTTCTGGCATGGGAGTCACTTCAATTTCTTCCTCAGTGAATATCAACTCAAATAATTGGTTTAGTCTTCTGCCAGTGGCTAGTCCTTCAGTGCTCTTTTATACCCAAATCATCATTAGACTCTACAGACACTCTGGCAGGCTTCTTGTACCCTAGTGAGCTTGCAAAAATTTATTATGAGTTTTATTATTAGGTGTCTTTTTCTAGTTGTTCTCCGAGTTCTTTTTTAGCCTGCCCTACTGTGCTTTTACAGATAATCTGCCTAAGGTTATCATCCTTTCTACTTTCTTTATTTAGATACCACTTCAGCTTTTTGAAAGATTGCTTCTTTCTTCAAATAACCTCTGTTACCCTAGGCCTGCTGGCTTCTTTCTGAGCTTTATCAGGCCTTCCTTGATAAAGGTTATGCATTTCTAATACCAATCCCCCCGGTAAAGGTTTATTCTTTTAGCTGACTCCTTTTAGCTTTTAAGATGCTCAGTATTTTTGCATAGTCCCTGCTGACCTTAAGTGCTGTGTATCATGCCCTATGTGGATGTTAAGCCCAAGTACATAATAGTTGCTGCTATCCAGTGGCTCTTCATCTGGAGGATACAGAGCTGGGTATCTTGAACTGCAAATCTGAAACTCAGAAAGGTCATGCCTTATCCCATGGACTCCCTTACTAGCTATATCGTTAAACAATGTTTTAGGGTATCTAAGCAGGTGATGTCTATGCTATGTCCCAGTGTGGGATTTGCACAATTGACAGGGCTTATCTGAAGTTTCCTGCCCTTGCCGCCTCTGTGATCTTTCTCAGCATATTGCAGTTGGTGGTGTTTAGAAAACAACTTAACTAGTGGATTGAGCTGGATGCTGAGGGCTGTTAACTTCATTCCTGCCAAAAATTGAGGCTCTGTGGGTGAGCTACCCACTCTGGGGTGCAGGTCTAGATGAGATGAAAGGAAACAAGGAGGGAAATCTGAGTTGAGCTGGAAGATTCACTGCTATTCTGATCTCTAGACTATCTCTCACCACCATTCCCCAACTCATCAGAAGCACAGCCCCTGTTATTTCAGTTTCAGGACCACAAGAGTGAGTGTATCAGCCCTGTTCCTTTGCAAGTAGGAGTGGGAAACATTTGCTACTAAGGCATTACTAAAACTGGGCTATTAGAACCCACCTCTTAGGTTCTTCCTCAAGATTTGGAAAAATTACTTGACTGTATCACAACAGATACCACTGCTCTAAGATATTTTTTTTTTTCTTAAATGGCCATCTTTAAAAGTTTGGAATTGACAGGTGCAACTTGACTTGAACTTGTTGACTTGAACATTTGTAGTTTTCTTATATGTCCCAGTCAGGAAGGTAAACTGTCCTGAAGTGCAGCAATTCACCATATATTTACGGTCTTTTGTGTGCAAGACGCTTTACTATACTTGCATCCAAGATGAAACTTTTTATCTTACAGTGACATTAGAAGAATTGGAGTTGTACTCATTGGACACCAGAGGCGAATAGTCAGCAGTTTACAGACTTTGCGGTTACACATGATGCACATACAGGAGAAAGGATTTCATGTATGAAAGTACTAGAATCAACTGTGTTTTGTGCCTCAGCATTTCTAAAATGGAAAAATATTCTCATTCTTCCCTTCTGCTCTTCCCAACTTCAAGAACTGCAGCCTCCTCTTCAGACTATAAAAGTACTTCTATGTTAATGCTTCCAAACTGGAATTTTTAATCACACTGCATAGCTCCTCCGCCAGTTACCTGCCGATAAAATCCTGGCCTACTGCAAGACTCTTGCTACACATTGATGAATAACTCAGCATGGATGTGTAACTTTGTATAACAGTATTTGGGAAACTTTCATGAACTTCCTTGAAAGTAGCAATCTATTTGGCCTGGTGTGGCTTCTTTATTGATGTATTTAGAGTTTGCTGGTAGATCAAAAAGTATTTGACTTCTTTCATGTTCTGTGACCATGTAACTTCCAATACCAAATGTGCAATCAAGAAGTTGTTTGACATAAATATTTATTTTATCTCTTAATTAAATCCAAATATATGGATCCTATCATTATATTACTTTATAATAGTTTGAATGCTGGTAAGCCGGTGCCTCAAAACGTTAGTATCGTTTGCAGAAATGACTGATGATTTTATGTAGCGAGTTTTCATTGTGTGAATAATTGAGAGGATAGTGAGAGTTTGAAATCTTAAGGTCCTTGATTTTTAATTACTTTAGCACTCGACACTTTTTATGCTTTACATTTTAGATTAGGTTGGAAAATTTGTTCATCCTTGGGATTCTTCACTACCCTAAACCTTCTGGTTTTTTGTAATACTCAGCATTTGCTTCTACTACGTGGCAAATTATCACTGGAAAACTGATTGTAACTTTTCCATAACGATGTGTAAAACATGGTTGTCAGCTATATTGTGGCCACATAGACTTCAGAAACCTTTCTGTTCCAAAAATGCAGGCCTCTGCTGCTGGAACTTAGCATCATTTCCACCAGTGATAGTAGACCTTAGAGGGCCAGACATCAGTGGGGTGATGTGCTTATTCCCATGGGAGCAGGCTGGCCATATCATCCTCCAGTTAAGGGCAGTGGTACAACCACCAACTAACGCTGGAAGTTACACGCTGCAGTATTCAGTTAACTTGTACATAGGCAGAAAAGGAGATGTAGGACAGCAGTGTAATAATGTGTTGCCTTGAGTCTATTTCTAACTGCTTTTAGAAGTAAAAAGCAGACTGCTGAAATGGAGCTCTGGTTACTGTGGGCTAGATCTTCATTTAGTACAGATATCTAAATGACATCGAAGTCAATTATCTTTAGAACTCTTCAATAGCCATATTTACATGCAAGAAAATGGCTGCAAAGGCCTAACATAATATATGTACCTCTCTAAGACTTAGAGCTTTCATGTTTTATTCAGACAACTTACACAGACGTGCTGGGCTACATTTCCAAACTTTTGCATGGGATATGCGCTACTGGGAACAGGGGAATGAGCGCATGTCTGCATGCTGTAGAAGTCACACGCAGATCTACATGCATGTCACGTGTAAACTGGGTGCAGATGCTTTTGTTGATTTATACATAGTTTGGAGGACGTTTTTGAGTTATGTGGCATTCCAATATACTCAAGCATTACAACTCTTCCATTAAAACATGCGTTTGGGTAATTAATATAATATATGCCTATATCAAAATTAACTAACTACTTTATGTAATCATAATGATATTTACTGCTTAATTTACAGCTTGTAAATCAAAATGTATTTCCTAACTCTTGGAAAAGGCTGCCATTGTATACCGGTGGCAAAGAAGGAAAATCAGAAAGCAACTCAGAAAAGATTATGCTTCCAACCAGTTCATGGAGTAAGACACTAGATCTGATTCACTGTTGTCACTTTATGTTGGAACTGCATTAATTTTAGTGGGATAACAGTAGTGCATTAAGTAATTTTTCCTTTCTTTCATTAAAAATAAACAGATTTAACTGAGGAACAAGTTTTCTAAAGATCAGGATTCACCGGTGTTCTACAATGCCAATTTGATGAGCTTGTTTAAAGATGGGCAGCTCCAGTCCTATTCTAGCTACAAAGGTAATTTTGCTAGCATAAGTAGTCCCGCTGAACTCAGTAGGACTCTACAGGCATATGCATTTTGCAGGATCACAGGCCTTTAGTGAGAAAAAAAAGCATTTTTTCTTTTCTGTGACTGTCTTGAAAAATTCTGCCCCAATTCCACATCCAAATAATTTTTTGTAAAGGTTCTCTTACAGAAAAAAAAATTGTATTTACCTGAAGCCTTTTAAAAAACATATTATCATCACAGAGTAATTTAAAAGTTGATTTTCCTTTATCATTTTGTTATCCATTTTGCCTGTCACTGCTTCCATGGCCAGCAACGTGATATCCATGGAAGGAGCCTCTCTCACAATTTAAATACATTACCAAGGAGGTATGAGTCTGTTATTTGTTAATGGGGTTTCAAAATTACTCATAACTAATCCAAACCATGTATGTGCACTTTTAATTCTCCTTCGCATGTTTTTTCATTCCTGGTAGTATGGATGCAGAGCGGCATGTTATGTGCACACAACCTGGATGTATTTCATAGAAATTAATTTCCAAATTTATCACACTACTGAAAATATATTTTCAATAGAAAAAAAAATTAAAACATTTATTAATCAGATATATTTTTTATATAAACAAGAGTTTGGGTAACCAGAAAGGAAAGAATAAGGGATTCTTTGAGTGAGGACATTGATTCAAAACATTGTAAACCCAGGATTTTGTGAGTTTATACGGCTTGGGGGGTTTTTTTGTTGTTGTGGTGTGGTATGACACTTTTATAATAGTTATCTTTATAAAATTTACATTTTCCCCATTCTGGAAACATTTTATTTGTTCTTGCTCTGATTCCAAGCCTACTCTTGTCTTGTTGCGGGGGGAGGCGGGGTTGTGTCCTATTTTGTTCAGTTAAAAACAAACAAAAACCCAATAGGGGTTCTTTTTCAAATGTAAGTTTAATTCTGTGCAGGCCACAAATGTATATGTGAAATTAGAGTAACTTTCTTTGTGACAGGGGAAACTTTCTTCAGGTGAAAAATAGCTCCATTTAGTTATCCTGCATATTGCAGTGTGCAGTTAGAGTTTAAATTTAAGCAAATCTAGTAGGCTGGTTTTGAGAATCTGGCCCACATTGCAGAGCGCTTCATGACGAAAAGTACTCATTGAAAGTTCATAAATAAAGTGCATAATATGCAATCCAAAAAGAAAAAAAGGCATTAAAATGTGGACATAAGGACACGTAATATCCATGTGCAGATTTTTCTCACAGATGTGATTGTCATTAATCTAGAATAAAATTCATCCATCTGTACTGTTACCACTACACGTCTATCACTTAGGCCTCCAAAACACAGCTTAAGCAAGGGCCTTGACTGCTGAGCAGGACCAGGTTAGTGTGTCTTGGCCGATAAGTGCACTGTCCCAGCTGTCCATCATGTGCTGACGACAGTGCTTCCAAAGTTGACTGACAAGCAAGTTGGATGTCCATGCAGCCAAGTGGAGTGCTCACCTATCATGGAAACCATATCAGTCATCCTTACTCAGATATCCCCAGTTGTCAGTCAGAGCCCCGAGACCTATCGGGAGGAATTCTTCTCACCTAATGTTGGATGTCTGCATTTGAGCCAGTCATCCGAGGTTCCCTTTTAATCAATGAAGAGGACTGGGCTCTTGTAGAATGTGAGTCATCTGACAAATGTAATTATTTACTTCTCGGTTAGATTAATTGTGCCAAAGAAGCACTTGTTTCTTTGCATTCAAAGACATCAAAATGATTAGCTCATATCCAGGCATCTGTGTTTGGTTAGATGAATCTCATGCATTGATTGTATCCTGTGAAAAAGAGAGGATCTAGTCCATAACGCTGGTGTTAAAATTGAACAAGTAACAGCAAAACGTTTAGTAGATTTTGCTCATGAGGTGTTTGCACATTGGAATTACTGAGAAGCAATGGGACTCCATGAGGTGAAAGAAAGAGAATTGAGCTACGCAATTTAATTTTTTCTTAAACAAAAGGTACCCTTTTTGTTTCCCGTGACTGTAAATTCAGTGTCTCTCCAATAAAAGTTTAGACACGTTATGCTTTAAGACATCAGCCAAGACTTTTCAGCATAAGGCAATCCTTTAATTGCAAATAGTGCACTCAACAATAAATTCAAATAAATTAGTTGCTCTGGACAAAGCATTCTGTGTCCAACATTGTATTAGGTATTAGCTGAGTTATTCTGACATGGAACTCATAGACTGTAGTACTTTGATTTTTCTGTAATTTAAGACTGAGTATCCATTTTCCATTTTCATATGATGAGCCTAATACTGGGCTCCATTAATTTCTTTTTTAATGCAGATTCATACAGGATCCAAAGGTGGGTCATAAGTAATGTACAGATGCCCTTTATTCAGAAGCAGTAGAGATTTACTATGTGGAATAGCTGGGACTGTGGAGGTACCCAGTAAGACTGTATTAACCACACTAATTTCCATCTTAGAATGACCCCATGGGACCATATCAGCCACCAAGGTAAAGCAGCATAGAACGTACTTTAACTTGTATTGAAGACCAGTTGCCAAATTTCAGCTGGCCCCATTGCAAACTGAAGCATGTATTTAGCTGTTTTAACTCAGCTGATGGAATAGTTCTACAGGACATGGTCTGGCAGCTGAGAATTTCTCTTATGAACACAGGGTACCTGTAACTAACTCATCATTGGCTCAGTCTGTCTTGGAATATATCCTGCAGAGAGTGGAAAGGACGACTCACTTCTAATCCAGTCCAACACATCTTTTAGAGAAACAAAAGTTAGAGTCATAATAACAAATCTGTCTTCCATTGCATCTTCCAGGAAAAGTATTAAAAATAGAGATACTTCACTTATGGCATTTGCAGATGGTTGAAGAGCACTGTATTCTGTTAAACAGTTTTCTTCTAGAATACCCTTGTTCACCAACTGTATTTGATCTTTCCTGAGTAAGTGGCAAAGATGATAATCTTTTTTTTTCCTTTTTATCATGGTACTAGTATTACTTTTTGAGAGAGAGGGAAAGATGTGTTGGGCTGGGCTAACACTTAGTAGGACAGTGATCTTGACATTTCCTGGAGAGACAAACGAACGAGCACTGAAAAGGAAAAAAATCCCTAAAGCCTATAATAAGGTGAAAAAGGCAGAACTGTCCATATTGTGCGAAGGAGCTCTAACAAAAAACAAAAGAGTTGCAGAAGACAGTTCCACACACTTACAGCTCACAAGTATCTTCTGCCATTACATACTGTATTTATTAGTGCACAGTGCTCATCCATGAGTGCTATGGTTGTATATAGTTCCTCAGATTATGGACCAGGATATGTTGAGCACATTATGGATATAAAGTATTTGTCTATATGTACATAAAGAATTGTAAATATAATGTATATCATAATGTCTGAGATTTTTCAAACCTACAGAATTAATCATCTAACTCCCAGTAACACTAACGGGGTTGATTTGCTCCATTGGCTTTTAAGATATTTTAACAGCATGCACTGTATGTGTATAGTACTTCCAAAACTTCCTTGGCTTGTTATCTGGAAATGGACAGCCTCCCTTTTCCTCCATAGGCAGAAAAAACATTTTCAAACTAGCTTACAGAAAGCTGCCTGGTCACTTGATGCTGACCCTTCTACTGCCACCACACCAAATGCCTTTCTACTGTCTCTTTTCCGTACAACTAATTACTGTAGAAATCGTCAGTGATCATAAAGGGGAAGCAAGGTCCCCATGAACCAGCATCTCTAGTAAGATGTAGTCCATGCTATAAAAAGTTTGAGTCCCTCTGCTAAAGTCACCAAAGATGTTTAAACAGTATATAAATTATTTTCTTTTAAATAGCCATTTATAGACACTTATGAGATTAAAATGAGGGAAATTTTCAAGGGAATATGAGTAAGGATATGCCAGTTTATAGCATAAAAAGATGTGCTGAATTTTAGAAAGAAAAGCCAACAAAAATTGTTGATGAAAAAACATGAGGTCAAAAAATGGATTAGAGTTAAAATGTATTTCCATATTTTATATGTGAAATAATATAATGCCAGTTCAGTGAAATCCATTTGTGTGCATGTTTCTTTAAATATTCTACATGAGTATCTCTTGTCTTTCTTTCCTGCAAGAGATTTCCCAAGTACACCTCTCTTCCAGAAATGTTTAGCATATTACCTGATTTGTCATACCTGTGTAATTAAACTGGAATAAAAAATGCCAAGTCATGACACTGAAGATATGGAAAAAAAAATATTTAAAAGATCGGTCTCAAAATCATTTGAAGTTTTCACAGCTGTTCTACTTTGTTCCTGTCCAAAATTTTGACCTATATCTAAGCATCTGAGCACTTTGACTAGTAGGTAACTACACATGTGGCTCAGTAATAATGTATGTACTGTGCCATGATGAGAAACTCCTGAAACAGTTACACTTATGTGTTTTTGTGGCATAATTTATATTAGAAGGCTGATTAGAAATGGGACTATTTACATGAGTAGAGTTAGGCATAAAGGTCTTGCAAATCCAAGTCCCTATAAAATATTTGTAAGGCAGCATGAGATAACATTATTTTGTCTTTTTTTTAACTTCAGTACTACATATGGTTTCCTTGAGGAGTCCAGTATATTCCTTGATACTACACAAAACCTCCTGTGCATATTGTTCTTAATATGTGAGGAGATAATGCTGGCTTTTTTCTTCATTTGGAAAATACTACACATTTTGGGGAATATTCATCTCTAATGTGTACATCAGCAAGCTGATTACAAATTTGTGAATAAACCATAATATTATACTGATACTTCTTGTTATTGACAATTCAGTGAAGAACTGCTAAGCAGCAGCATGTATGTTGAGCAGTAGATAAGCCAAAACCCTGGGACTCAAAATTCACAAATCAAAGAGAATTCTAGCTGTCTGTATTATAAACTGTGTGATGCCTGGGGCCTTGGTTGTATGGAAAGTAACCTTGAATCTAGGATCTGGAAAATCAAATTTGGGGAAAATATACATTGGAATCCCAAATATTCATTTCTGGTTGTGAATGATGAAAAAGTGCCCATTGAAACAGTCTAGGGAGTATTTTCATAGTATTATCACAGTATAATGCTCTGAGTCTCCTCTACAGCAGTGACAAGAAAAAAATCTATTTGCTGGTTTTTCAGGGTCCAGCCTATGACAAAAAAACAGGTACAATTGTCACCATTCAGATTAGAACCTCCAGTAGTCACAATTCTGTAACTGAAAGACTCCTTGTTCTTATTGTTGCATACTGGCATTTTTGACAGAAATCTAAATAAACAGTAAAGAGTAGAGCTATCCAGTTAAGAGTGGCTTACAAACTGAATTTTCAGTTTTCTCTCATTCAGACTGAGCTCTACTTAAGAATGATTAAGAGGCAATAAGGAAAAACAAAATGGGATTATTTTTTTTAAGCTGAATGCTCTGAGCTGTTTAACTTACCATCACAGTCTGTTTAGGTACAATAGGATTAGCTGAAAAATACGAAGTGCAGCCAGTGTTTCAAATCTGTAGATTATTTTAGTTACTAAATGCCAAATTCACAAGTTCCATTTTTCTCTTGGAAAGGTTCTGCTCTAAAACACCTGGGATTTCCAAGTCCTGCTGAAAGATTTTAATAAACTTCTTGATGGAGCAATTCCTGGGACAAGGATGTAACCGTGAGGAATTAAATGTTTCGGTGTCAATAGGCACGGTCCTGCTGTCCCCAAAGTTCATGAGAGTTTGTTACTAACTTCAGAGGCAATGGGATGAAGCCCTATGTTATACATACTGTATGTAGGATTCAGCTCTCCAAATAGATTCTCCTTTCCTGCATCCCACTACTGTCATGATTGATTAGTTGTTAGAGAACCAGCACTTATTAGGACACATGCTGTCTCGTCATTCAAATGTATCACTAAAACTTTTTGCTAGTTTCAATTTCTCTGTTGAGAGTTTCAGGTTGAGATGCAGGTTGGTCCTTCAGGGGCATGATCCAAAGTCAGTTAAATCCATAAGAAGATGTCATTAGACTAAAACAGATTTTGGATCAAAGGTTTCTATAGATTTGCATGGAATGGATGGGTTCACTTAATAGGGGAGAAGAGAGTGCACTGAGCACAAAAGACAATGCTACTACCTCAGGGACGTGATGAAATAGATTATGGTTACCTTCAACATGGCAAAGCTAAACTGCAAGGCACAAAAGGTGGTTGCTACACTTCTGTTTTATCTGGAATGCATTACCATCTCTGAGTTTGGAATAAGTATTTAAAAAGACCTACACATCTAATAGTGTATCTGACAGAAATGTTTGGTTTGGGTTTTTTTTCCCCTAGAAAATTCCCCAAACTCCTAGATTTAAATTCAGGATAAAACCACCATCCCTGTCAAACAATCAGAAAAATAGAATTTGTCTCTTCCTTCTTTCCTAAACATACACCATTATGCAACATGATCTCCCCTTCATAATACAAGTTCTAGCTGATCATTTGCCTCTGTGAACAAGTTGTTTCATACTCCTAGTGCATTGCAGTGTAAGTTTTGAGATTTGCCAGTTAATGAAAGGCACAGTAGCAAATGAAATAACTAATGCCCTCCTAGTGGTTCTGTTTACTGGACTCTTTTGTTAATTGCCTATCTCAAGAAAACCATCCTACTCTAAAATTCCTAACACGTAAACACGGACGCATTTTAAAGCTTATGGCCATGATTCCCTATCTGCCTGTCCCCAGGAAACATCTTTGAATTGGCAGTGTAACATTTTTAATACCATTTCTTTTGCAGCAATTTCTTCTCCCAACTTTTCTACATAAAGGTAGAGAGGGCTATTTCAGATTAAAAGTGGGAAAAGTTGTTTCTTGGTTAACTCTGGTGAAGGAACTGGATTCAGTCAGTACTTCAGTAATATATATATATATATATATATATTCAGTATATCTTACCTACAGCCTTGCATCTGTTTCTGTTGAGGCCAATGTCAAAATTCTCTGATGGTGTCAGTTAGCTCACGCACAGTGATGCCGTGACTGAAAACCTGGAGACTAACAAAAAGGGCTTGTTCTTTTTTGGTATGGTATAACTCCTATCGACTTTGGTAACAACAACAGGTACTCTGCAATTCTCAGGATTGCATCTGCAATTTAACAAGGAAATAAAATTTAAAAGATCATGTGAAACCCTATTTACTGAAAGGCAATAGTTTATTCTCTAGCAAAGCAACCTTCATTGATCAAGTTGGAATGAATTGTTTTAATTTTGTCATCGTTTTTTTTAAAAAACAAATCACTTTGACTTACAGAAAAAATACAAGAAAAATATTTGACTACCTTCCAAAAATTAGCTTTGATTTACTCTTGGAAGATAACATGGTTGGTATGTTTTCTCAGGATAGCCTCCATCTATTTCCGTGTGTTGGTTTTAAATGTATCTGAATTAAAAGGGGGTTTAATCTCTGTCTCTTCTGTGAAATTAGATTGTACACAACTAAATATGACTGCTCTTCATAGTTTGCTGTTCTAGCATAGCCATAAAATGTATCAATGTATGTGTATATATGAATAACTATTTGATGACAGACACTTTAGATTATATATTTAAGCAGCCAAGTCAAAACTTTAAAGGTAGATGGCTTCAAAAGTAATGGTATAATCATAATACTCGCAAACTATTTTACAAACAAACTGTGGCCTCAGCACAGATCTCATATCCTTATCAGTAGTCTGAAACTCACCTTTTCTTTAAAGACCCCAGATAACATTTGTTTTGCTGTTGCTTCTTTTCCTCTTACCAAGATGTGTTTGAATAATGACAGCTACCCGTGACTCAGTCTTCACCATTCATCTCACAGAAAGGCAGCCTTGGTACTGTATCTCTAAGTTGCATCTTCATCGGTCTGAACTTGTGTGGCATTGCACACAGCAAGCACGATCTACTCATTCCGAGACTGAACATTTCACAGCTGGTACTGTTGGTTTCCCCCTGGGACTGCCTCACTGTTCAGAACGACTTTTCTTCTTATAAAGTATCTCCCATACATGTTCCCACTGCATTTTTCTTTCTGCCTTTTCACCAGTTTATAACTGTATTGTAGGAATAGCCATGAAATAAAAAGCTTAATATACTGATTTGCAGTCCCAAGGGGAATTTACATTAGAAGTGAAGTTGTTATTATTTATTGAAAAGTGGTGTTATCTTTATTATTATTATTATTATTATTATTATTATTATTATTATTATTATTATTATTATTATTATTAATTATTATTTTCCTATGATAATATGACGTTCCATGTAAATTTTCATGTGCTGGCATGCCTACAAGTTAATAGTGTAATAGAATGCTCAGCTCTCAACATTAGGGTGTTTTTAAGGTGAATTGCATTACATATGCCATCTCTTTGCAGAAAGAATATGGGGTTTGGCAAAGCTACCTGCTGAGCAACATAATAAGATTTTTGTACAAAGTACAAGTTACTGATTATTATTGTATTTTATTTTTCTATTATTTCCTAAGAGGCATTATCAGGTCTTACAGATGGGGTAAGCCTGTTTATTAAGATATTTATTAGCAAATAAAAGTTACAGTACTGGTGGTTATTTTTGAGTTAATGGTGTTTGTTTTGCCTTAAGTTACTAATATGATACACAATGAAGCCTGTCATACATGATCATGCAAAACCCCAGCTGCTTAACACAGGGTGGTGTACTAATAAAGATGGACCGGCAATATGTTCTAACACTTGAGATTATTTAAGGTGTTGTTGTTTTTTTTCAGCAAAAGAATGCTTAATTATAGTGGCCTTTTCTGTGCTTAGCACTGAGCATTTATCCTCTGATAAATGCCTTGTCAAAATACACATACAGTTAACATCAGGAAAAAAACTATATGCATTAAAAGTTCCAAACAACAGCACTCTCTCCTTCTTGAGAAACACCAGGAATCTGAATTTTAAACAGATTTTAATGTACTATTAAGATTCTGCAGTACTGTTTGCCCTCCTTACGGTGGTTCACTGAGCCCTGCAATTCCTTTCATTCAAGTCCTTCTCTACGTGTTTTTCAAAACTCTGACAAATGCAGTTTTAAAATTGATCGTATTATGTAAATAATGCCAGGGCAATAGACAATGATTCACAAAGAAGTGAATGCCATACACAATAATGAGACCCTACCTCAAAAAGTTTAAAATTAAAATTAGCCTTTCATTTTGTAACATCATATGCATGCAATACAAAACTGAACGGAAGCTTGTATAGATTAATAGGAAATGAATGTCAGATGTGCACTGTCCATTACATCCTGCATATTTTACATGGGAAGAGCTTTCTCACTAAGGACTGTCAGGTTTAACATGGGGTCTATAATGAAGAATGAATATTTCATTTTAGATCCAGTTACAGAAATGCCTTTGCCAGTCTTTGTTCTTCATTGAGTTTAGAACTAGTTCTTAGATACGGACTGATTTCAGTACAAAAAGCAGGAGGTGACACCCTCCTCTAACACGTATTTACCCCACAACCTGATTAGCTTTTAGAAAGTGCTTCAACCCAGAATTTCACTGTGAGATTTATGCTACTTGATTTTCCTTTAATGGCTCAGAATGTCACTATGAGGGAATCTCATCTTTTAGTCAGAACCTTTCTGGGTATAGGGAAATCATGAAATCATGATTGCAATTTACCTCAAACCTTTAATAATAATAAAAGCAGCAATGAGAATTAGAAAAGCCAAACAACAGACAAAATGTTTGTTGTATTTTTAATCTGTGAAGTTTAACGTCAAGCGCATTGTAACTGGGAGCTTCTGACTTGGGATTTTTACCAAAAACAACTGTCCACATTGCCATGAAACAGTTATTTCTACTGCTCTCACTCTTCTCGCCGGGGCAGAGGGTGAACCAGTAGACTGAAAGCAGTGTTCAGTATAGGTGAAACTAGATTAGGGTTCTTCATAACGAGGGATGTAGCTCTGGGAAGGAAAATTGCTTCTTCAAGCCAAGGAGCACTACAGACCTCCTTTTGGGAAGCAGAGGAAGAATCGTGCACTCCCCCCCAGCATTACTTACCTTCTGTTTAAAAGTGAAGGGCAAACCCAAAACTATGCTTAGGATCTGGGACTACAGAAATACCGCATTGCAGCGAGGGGAGTGTAAAGGACCGAGTTTCTCCAGCTGGTTGGCTTGCACCACCAGTCTGTGAAGGATGAGCATGGGACAGCATGCCGAGCTCCTCCCTGCCTCAGCTTCTGCTTGACCACATAGGGTCTCGTTTGGTTCTGCAGTGTAGGGTGTCGAGCTGAACACAAGGAGTGCTACACGAACCATCTCCTACATCCTATGAATACCTCCACAGGGGTGAGAGAGTGAGGAAAACTCATGCTACTGTTCCACATAAGCTCCTGTTTGGAGCTCATTTTAAGTGATTTGAGTAATTTTGTGCAGCAGACCTAGAACCAGTCTGACTGGACTATGCTATATGGCAAAAAATTACCAAAGTGTATTTCCAGACATTGTGTCTAATCTAAACAAGCTGCCTTCTTCCCAAACCCCAGTTGCTGTAATTACCTGAACAACAGGTGGGATTAAGACTTTCCCTGAACATTGTACTCCACCAAACTGCCTGCTTAGGAACAGGAGTTGCTCTGAAGACCTTTGGTCTTGCTTCTTATTAGGCTTTTCTTCCTGCAGAGGATTCCTCTTGACGCGCGGATCAGACTCTACAACTCTGATAGAGTTATAAAGCAGGTATGTTTATTCAGCGCTGGGTGCGTGGGGGATCGCTCCTCCAAAGTACACGCGCACCAACAGCACATTTTACCAGAAATTTATACAATAAAGATATACATATTCATAGGTTTCAACATACATATGCATTAGCGTAGGTGGGATTACTACAAACAGTTCTGGCGTGGGCGTGACTATTATAATTCTTTCCGGCTAATCATTATCATAATTCTCCTCCTCTTGCCGCATGCGCACTTCCATCCGGTGGTCGTGGGCTGGGGTCTTTTGGAGGAAGGCTCGTAGTCTTCTTCACCGTATACTTTTCACCTTTGGCCTAGAAAGCTGAGTTGACTGGGCTCCAAACCGCAAGACTGGTTTTAACCAGATGGTCACTTCTTGCATACAACAATGATGCTGTTAGCAGCTCCCGTTATCTATACGATTTACTTGCAGCAAGGTCAGGTTGTTCACTCCCTTTGTCTGACATACCAGTCCTTGACAAATGCCAGTCCTTGACAGATAGCAGTCTTTGGTAAGTGAGTTCCAAAAGAACGTTTAAAACAAACAGGATTGTTAAGCGATTTAGAAATTATAAAGTGGACAGTTAGTTCCCTATATCACTCTGACTCAGTGCTCCTGCTGCAGCTGTGCCAGAAAGGCAGCGGAGCAGCAGTCGGAAAAAAATTCCACAGGCGTTGGACACGGAGGATGAAATGGATGTGGTCCATACGTGTGACCGGCATCCAACTCCTGCTCGGTGTACGTGACAGGCGCCTGGGCACAGCAGACACAGCAACATGCAAAGCTGCTGGAGACGATGAGGTTCCCGAGCAGGGGCCCGTCTGCCCCGGGAGCAGCCCCGGGCAGAGGCCAGGCCAGGCCAGGCCAGGCCAGGTCAAGCCGCCGCCGCCACCACCGCCCCCTCAAACCCGCCGACGGCCGTTGGGCCGCCACAGAGGGCGAGGTCTCGCGTGGGGCACCGCCCAATCGCCGGAAGGGGCGGGCAGGGGGGCGGGGCGCGGCCTCGCCGGGGAAGTGATTGGCAGGGGCGGGGCGGCGGTTTCCTCGGCAACGGCGCAGGCGGCGGCGGCGACTGGGCCCGGCCGACATCTAGGGGGCTGAGGTCGGTGCTGTGGTGGGGAGCGTGGGGGTGGGTACTGCCGGGTCTCGGCCTTCCGTGGGAGACCCCTCCCCACCGGCACGGGTCTCTCTGTGCTGCCCTGGGCGAGCGAGGGTCGCACTCGCTGCCTGTTGCCGCGGCCCTGCCCGGGGCGGCTCGGAACAGGAGCGCCGGCTGCGAGGGGCGCTGCTGAGGGGGGCTCGGCGGCGGGAAGGGAAGGGAAGCCCCGTCCTCCTGGCAGCGGCGAGCAGCCCGGCCGCGCAGGGGCTTCGTAGCTGCGGCCCCAGGCCCTGCTGGGGACGTTCTGGGCCCTGGCTCCTCGGCCGCTCGCCCCGAGTGCGGCGGGAGTCGGGCGTCCTGCAAAAAACAAGTAAACAAACAAACAAAAAAATAAAAACCCAAAACCCAAACAAAAGAAACTATAGCTGGAGTTTTAAACGATACTAATCTGAAAGGGCCTCCTGTGGGCGGCTTGGGCAGCCTTGGTATCTCGGCGTTTACGTTTGAGTAATCCACGTGAATTAAATGGACTTTTAGTGTCGTTTAGTTTGGAAGGGATCCCCGCAGGCCCCCTGCTCTGACCGCCTTCTCAAAGACTGAAAACCGCGGCGCGTACAGGACTCTATGGAGTGTCGCTGTCAGCTTAGCGTGCCGGTGATTTGGAGTAGCGGGTTGCGCTGTCTGCCTTAGCAGCCAGCGGAGAGAGGTGGTTGCACCTCTCCGGGGAGCCTCCGCAGAGCTGTGCGGCTCACCTGGCTCTGCTTCCTAGCAGCAAGCCACTGCTGCCAGAAGTGCTTTACGTGACTGGTTTATCTTCAGGAGTTTTGCAGCCTGGTTAGTCACAACAAAAGTTAATCGCTCATGCCTCAGACAGGCTTACAGTTCTCGACAAAGGCTTGTGGAGTTTGATAACAAGCTCCTAAACCAAACTTTATCCTAAATAATTTTAGGACATGTCTAATGTAAGCTATAAGTATTTCAGGCTAAATATCAGCTGGCAAAAAAAAAAGGAACCTGTGCCAGCTGTAGCTGCTGTTAAGTCTTCAGACCTGAGGAAACGAATGGGAGTAGAGGGGCAGGGCAAGAAGTCAAGGGTACATTTTTCCGAGTTGTGTTCTTAAATAATGGCTTTGCCAAAACTCCTAGAAAAAATGGCTATAATTAAAATGTTGTTAGAAACTGTTGTTAAGGAATGTGTATTTAGGCCTTTGGGTTTAGAAGTGGACTATCTCTTAAGTGCTTGCATTTTCTCCTTCTCCATTTTAAGTGTACCTGCAAGGTATTTTTTTGGACCTTATCATCTAGAATATATAGATAAGGCTCTCAACTGGACTAGAAAGTAATGTGTTTTGGAGAAGGGGTTTTTCAGGTTTATTTGATAATAAAGAGTAAGCTTCAATCTGCTTTCAGAGTTGTATGTATGTTAAAAAAGGAGTGGGGCATGAAACAAAGGGATTTAGAAAAAAAATCATGACCTTTTTTTCTTTGAGGGAATTGCTTTAACTAATGTTGGGCTTGTTTAATCTGGTGACAACTGTGTGTAGCTGTTACACATACAGCCACTCTGTCGATCACTACTAGTCTTGAATCAAAATGCACTAGATAAAACTTTCAAAAGGATCTGTATTAAAAAAGAAAAAATCATACTGTAAACAAAGGTGATGGCTTACATGACTTTATTAAATTCAAAGATTTCAAAATTTCTATTAAAATGCAGTTAATCATCATTTTGTAATCAGTTAGTGAAGAAGTGAGACCAAATACTTGTCATTGATGTTTTTCCTCTTCTTCCTCCTGCCATGATTTTCTGGGGTTATTAAGATCACAATCTGAGTTGTCCAGTGCTGTGTGGTTTTTCTTTATTAAGAGAAAAAACAACCTTCACCACTCTGTAAAATTCCTCTGGCATTAATTAAATACTTTATTATTGAATGTGTCACAAACATTTCAGCTATCTGATTGCTGAAAGTACTTAGTGGAATTCATTCAGCATAGACGAGGGTTATTCTCTTTGCAAAGTATGTTCAGCCAGGTACCGCAGGGGAATGCATGATGTAAGCGCCTTTGAATGTGCTACTGCCAGGTAACTTCAATCAGTGTCTAGGCAGGAGTAAGAGTTTGATATCTACCTGAGGTGTGGGTGAATGTTATGGTGTCTGGCTTCATGTCTGTTGGATCTGTTATAATTGGTTTCTATTTGTAGTGAATGAGTTCTTAATTTATACGTCGTAATATCAGCAAAGCCTGTTACAATTAGAGTTTGAATTGAATTGACAGAGGGTACTTTATTTACTTCAGGGTTCAGTAAATTACGTATCAGGTGCCGAAGAAGAGAAATAATATTTTGCTTTGTTGTCTAAATCATGATGACTGACTGGACTACTGACAATTTGAAGTGAAATGTAATGGTCTTCCTTTTTTTTCAGTTTGGTGGAAGGTAAGGAGGCATTGCAGCTGTGCTTCTATTCGGACAGCTCAGAATGACAGTAATATTGCTACCCAGTGAATCAAGGACATTGCGTTATATAGACAGGGCTATAAACGGCCAATCTACTTTTTGTATCAAGGCTTCTTCGCTATAATCAGCTTACACTCCATTTGCTTAGTATACCAAGCAAACCTGCTGTGACAGTGTTTGTATAGTGTCTTATTCACACTGTCCTTTTAAAAGTTTAAGGACTGCTTAGCCACATGCCCACCTACTGCGCTAGCACTGCTGACATGTAACGGTTTTCCAACAGCTATTTCCTTCCCTGATTTTCTGAACAACAGGTGATCCCTGTGTATTTAAGCCAGAATTATGGGATTGTTTGACAAGCTAGCAGGATGGCTTGGGCTGAAGAAAAAGGAGGTTCACGTTTTGTGCCTTGGCTTGGACAATAGCGGCAAAACAACAATCATAAATAAACTTAAACCTTCAAATGTAAGTAGCCTACTTCGTTCACTGTTGATGTCTTTACTGCAGAGCTGATGTTTATTTAAACTGTTTTTGCATGCTGTTATACTAAATGTGACCATGGAAAAGATGTGAATAGCTTTTTGATTTAGTACAGTGGAATAAATATATATTTTAAGAGTTTCCAGCTAAATAAAACTAAATGTAAGCATCCGCATGCATATTATGAAAACATTTCACAAAAGACCACTGTTAATGTGGCATGTCTTTTTCTAAGATCACCCAATAAGGAAGGGTTTGTGACGGCTGTAAGCAGGATCTGAAACAGTTTTCTTAAGTCACTTAAATAATTGCTACAGGATTGCAATTACAAGTGATGTGTTGAACATTTGGGATTAATACAGTTGTGTAACAGCTTGTACTTGTCTACATTTATCATGTTTATTTTAATATCTTCCTGAGAAATAATAAGTATATCATAAATAATAAAATAGAAAATAATGAGAAAATGCACACTTAATGGTGACTTTAGCATTTTTAAAGCAGAATAGCTTTCAAAACAAGTAGCATTTATACTTGCAGTTCATTTTTCCAGTGAAAAGGCTTTTTTCAGGCCACTAAAGGTGCCTAATATTCTGAGCAAAATTTAAAGTAGGATTACTTTGTTTCTAGGTGTGTTTATGGAATAGAAATAGGTGAATTTTGGTAGTCATGCTCAAAGCCAGAGGCTTATGCATCTGGGAAACCATGATTTCTGCAGTTTACATCAGGACACAGCTTTTGGGTTTTAACTTCCATTCAACTTTTGCTGAAGAGTACCACTGGACACTGTTTAAAAAATGTAACATGATAAAGAGTCTGCTAGTCTTCCTACCATTCCCAGCAATTATTCTTCCACTGGAAATTAAATAGATTTATAAACAAAGACTATAAAATGCTTCCTCTCTGCTGTTGATCATTTGGGGGAAATGTTACAATTTGTACCAGGCAAATTATATATTTATGTAATTTTCAAGACCTTCATTGTATCAGGGTTTTTATGTCATGCCTTAAGCAGTAAAGGATTCCTAACTAGAGTTGAACACAGACTTCAAGATTTATCACAATAATAGGTATTAGAGAAGGTCTCAAGGGAATTACACAAGTAGAATAAATAAATTTGTTTGCTTTACTGTAAATTGTGTAATGAGAATTTACTTCTGAATGTTTTAATTTAATGTGATGCTTTAGGAGGGTAGCTTTGCATACAACTTGTGTAAGTCCTATCCTTGCAAGATATGACAAATTCTCAAATGTGCAACAAATGTCATTAGATCAAACTTGATGAAATTGTTTATTTTTAGTAAGTTCAACAGACAGATGATTTTGAGCTCTGGATCAACCCACCCTTCTTAAGAAAATCTGCTGTTTTGCCCTATGAGCAATGTATTTGTTGTTTGGCAAATACAAGTGTTTCTCCATCTGTTTGCAGTTGTTTCTTCTGGGCCTAATAAATACATTTGAAACAAATGTTAAAGAAATAACACCTCTTCTACTCTGCACAAATTTTCCCATGTTGACAGGAACGGGTGACTAAACTGTTCATGATGGTGGAATGCCATTTTGTAATGAAGCTGTAGGCGAACAAGCGAAGCTTGCTTCAGTTGTATGTGAGGAGTCAACTGTTTATAGACAGTGTTTTTAATAAGGGGCTCTAGAAAGTCTGTAAAAGGATTGCATGTCACTTTCTCAGACAGCTCTGTAATCTTGAGGGATGTGACCTTTCTCTCTGCTCAATATGGATGCTCCTTAAAGGAGCTATTCTGTTGTACCAACTTAGCTGATAGGTTCCTTGGCTAGCTCAGCAGTAAACCTGGTTATCAGACAGACTTATTAATAATGCTTTATGTTTTGGCCATTCCTCTATGGTAAATGGTGATTTCTTCCAGTGGTCTGGTAGTTTGAATAGAAATATGGTTACGCCATTGTGTAATGTCTGCCATGTAATTCCCAATGTCAAGTAGACTCCTCCAGGTTGTTCATACAAGTTGGGAGTATGGCCAATCTAATATCTTGATAGAAGCATACCCTCTTTTATCTAAGAGGCTTGGGGTATTGTGCAGACTTGTTTGGGTTGACGTGATTTCCAAAGTGCACAAATATTGTGAACTCTGACCTCAGAAACTGTTATCTTCCGTGTTAACCTATCTCCTATTTATTTCATAGGTAATATCCACACATATGTGTACACACAGACTAATGTAAGCGGTGAAATCTCACTCTTAAGGCTAAAATGTCTTCAACTTCAATGCTCTTGTCCAATAGAATTCACTGTATTTCCTAGAAAATACAAAACCTTGGTTTTGAATTACTGTACTTTTCTGGAAACTTTTTTAAGATAAAGTATCTGGACTTGGAGAAAGTTTTTGTATTGGACAGTTTGGGGAAAAATACTTCTGTAACGTATTCATGTTTCAATTATATTTATTTACATTTTCTAACTTGGTTTTAAAATTTGTACTTTCTTTCCTTTAAAGGCTCAAACTCAGGACATCGTTCCAACAATAGGATTCAGTATAGAGAAATTCAAGACATCGAGGTAGTAGTTTTCTTTCGTTTTCTTCATTTAGCATTATTAATTAATATACAATAGTTGGACTTAATTATCTTTTTCAGTGGGATGTAACTGAGTATAATGTGTGGTGGTATCATGACATGACATGTGGTTTGCTGAAACATTGTAGTACCCAGGAGTCCTAATCATGATCCAAGACTGACTGTGTGAGAATATATTGTATGTTTTGTGCTGCTATAAAACTCTGTGTGTGTCTGTTTAAAATAAAAAAAAGAAAAAAAAAGTATAAGCATCTGATTTCTCTGTTGAGAATTTCAGAACAGGGCACTGTTACAGACTTGAGGAGAGCAGCTGCTTAGATGGTAACCTATATTTCATGAAGCACTCTCACTGGAGGGACTCTGCAGAGATTGCAGTCTAATCTCATTAAATGAAAAATGGTGGCCACAGCATTAGCAGTGTAAAGACGGTAGAGGCAAAGGTGAGGAAAAGGAGGAAGAAAATCATTGGTTAAATGAAGGCTAAGACTTAGAGAAGGAATGTTGTGAGACAAAGATATTTCAAGCAGGTAACATTAGATATTAATTTATTATTCTGCACCATTCACAGTGTATTTTTAATGGGTGCAGTGAGTCTTCAAACCAAGCACCACGCTCCACTGGACAAGAGATCTGCAAGAAATTTGTTTATTCCTTCAGCTGACGTGTGGGATTGATATGTTTCATATTTTTATAGGAGGCTCAACAACTGTATTCTGTCTCAGTAAAGTATATAAGGCAGGTTTAGGGTTTGGCTGTGTGAGAATGTAAATCAATTTCTGTTGCTTTCCTTTATTCTGATCCTGTAGTAGGATAGATGACCTGCAAATACACCATGCAGAATGACTAAACAAAACAAAAAAAAAAACCCCAAAAAAACAACAAAACCAACAAACCCGCAAACCCACCCCTGCCCCAAAACCTCATTAATCAAATATTACAATCAAAACATTGTTTTGGGGTTGCTAATAACTTTATACATGGCAGAGCAGCTAGTCTAGAATCAGATAATGTCTGGATATAGAGTGGAAAGGATGTTTGGAGAGCTTCCTTTTCTAAACCTCCACATTTTGGTGTGGCCTCCACTTGGGGAGCTATTTGGGACTACCCAAAACAAGAAAGCCTCATAGTGAATTTGATGTTGCCTCTACAGACGTTTCAGGATCAGAATTTTTTGTAATGTTCTTTCAGTTGACTTGCTGTATTTAGAGTTTGGGTGAAATCTCAAAGTTGTGAAGACTACTCTTTGTAACTTGGTGACCTGAGGTAACCAGTTATTACCAGAATGTGATTTTTTTAATTTATTTTCTTTTTCCCCGAAGATGGAATTTTTTGTTTGTTTTGCTTTTTTTCTTTTTTTAAAGCCTTTTATTTTGCATACAGAAGCCTTTGGATGCTATTGGTGCCTGTCTAGGGACAGAATTTAAGACAGGCTATGGATTTTAAGTCATTTTTAAGTCATGGCTCATCTAAATTTCATTTACTCAACATCATAAACAATATTTGATACTAATGTGATAAAAAGAGAGGCTGAATGGGAACTTATTTTGTATTTGATGTAACTTTTTATAACTTTTTTATTGATTTCATTCTTTTATTCGGAGAATAAACAAACATGTTTTCCATCGTGAAATATTTCTATAATAAGATCGCAAAACCGGGTAGGATAGTTTGAAGGCAGATAGAGTAACCAGAGTTCTTTTGGGAATCTTTCTCAGTTGATTAGGATTCAAGTTGATCTGGCTTTTTTTCTGTCAGGGTAGCAAAGAAAATAGCTTGGGTTTTGTTCTTTGTTTCTATGCCTCATACAATTCTTCTCTTTGCAGTTTGTCTTTCACAGTGTTTGATATGTCAGGTCAAGGGAGATACAGAAACCTCTGGGAACATTACTACAAGTAAGCCTATCATTTATTTTAAAGCATTGCTGTTCATATTAGCTGTTAAACAGAAGCATGATAATATCTAGTGGTTAGAAATGATTCAGAGAAGACTTACACCTGGTGTTTGACAGAAGTTCATTCTGGATAAATACCAGTTTTCTTTCTGTTCTAAAAAATGAAAAATTTTATATGCTGTTAATCAGTATGCTTCTGGGGACATCTTGTTGCCTCAAAGATTGGGGGAGCATACTAGAGATGGGATTTAAATGTTGAAATCAGAAAAAACAATCCTGTAAGAAAGGACCAAGCTGAGTTAGGATTCCTGTTTTTCTGTTCTGCTGTAGGTAAGTGCCTTAAGACCCAAAAGATAATGGCTGATGGCTGAGATTTTTAGGGGTGAGGGAAATCAGCCTCAGAGAATGAGGCACATGTAACTAAGAACTTAACCAAGTATTCTTAGATGTTATTTATTAAGCAGGATATTAGCTGTACTTTGTAACACTATGGTATTGTCTTATTGGTAATAGTCACCATTTTCTGGTTTTCTGGCTTTTAATGAAACTTGAACCTTTGTTTATGTTGTCTCATTGTTATTCTGTAATACCTGATGCTGATGTAAATAAGATGAACAGTAGTAAACCAGGCATAAATAGCTTGGCGAAATAGAACCGAGAAATTCTGATTATTATAATATTGATTGAATATTAGTATTTAATGTAACAGAGCCTAAACTATTCTTTAACTGAGGATTAACACTTCACCTCCTTTCTGTGCAAAATGTGTTAGCAATTTGAAAACTTGTTTTGTGGGTAGATCTTCATTGTTCAAGACTGTTAGATGTATGTCTCCCAAAACTTCTGGATTTCAATAACTTTAGGCTGCTCTCAAAATGCTGACTGAGTGCTTCATGAGCAAATACTTTTTCTGACTGCTGTATTTAATGCAGTAACTCATCCCTTGTGTGGCATAAACTGCTTTTTCCATCTTAACAGTAAGGGAGTTTATTGGGTAATGCTCACAGTGAACTGTGCACTTGTACCCACCTCTGTTCCCGATCCAGTGCAGTAGTCACATATTTAAGATTAACTTCTGAGAATAATATAAAAATAACAATGTGCTGTTTAGTTTATCAAGTTAAGCAAGATTTAATTTTGCAAGAATTGCAAAACGGCAATCGAATTGGATCAAGTATCTGTGTCTGAGTAGTTGAAGCTTGCCCTTTTCTTCTTTTTGGCTTGAAACTATCTTCTAGGATGTCCGCAAAGTACACTTGTCTTAAACATATGTAAACTCATGTTGTGTCCCTATTACTGTTACTTGTTTATGAAGTTATTTTTTGGTATTAAATACATGCTAGGACTCTGATTCCTCTAGAAAAATGCTTTATGCTCATAAAAATTACTTAGGCATTCTCAGCTAATATGCAAAAGAGTTATTTTCTGTTAAAGTTCTTCTGTACTCCAGAAAAGAATGAACCTTCTTATACAGTCTTAGGCTGGTCAAATTATTTCTGTTTTTCAGTAGGTCTAGGACTGTTTCTTATCAAAATACAAAGGTAGATGGTGCTGGGGGGGTGAAGAATCTGTAATGGTGTCTCAGAGAAACGTAAAACAAAGGAGAAGTTAATGTTACATTAAAAAGTAAATTAAAAATACTTTTTGTGGGTGTATAACTATTCATCTGAATTAGTCAGACTTTATTTTCCTTTCAAATAAGTTTCAATAAATGGAATATCAAGTCATAAAATATCAGTAATATCCTGAAATAATGAGTTGAATAGTGTGTATATATGTTGTGACTGTGGTCATATTGCCAGCAAAATGTCTTAATGACTTGAAATAGTTGAAAGTTTTTACCTGTTATTCAAAACAAAAGAAAGATCCTGTTTATGCAGACTTCTGTAAAAGTTAAATTAATCTGCATATGCCTAGTTGTTAAACAGTTGTGGACACACAGTTTTTTCTAAAAAGGTGATTGACCTTTCCCTAAATAAACTTGTTTTAGTGTAGGAAATAAAGAATTTCTACAAAAACCTGTTTTGAGGTGTTCTTTGCCTGTCTGACCACACTGTCAGAATAGCAGTTGGTTACATGTTCAGAGTTCATTTTTCAGCCTCGGTAGTGAAATCAAGCTTTTCTGAAGGGTCTGTGTAGACTGAACCTTGTATGAGTCACGCAGCTAACAACCTCATGGCTCAAAAAAAAATTATGCAGGTTACCAAAAGGTTGAATTTCAGAAATAGGACTAGATTCAAATGTTAATGGTAAATAACAACAAGAAAAATGACAAAAATGGTGTTTCTTCTGAAGCCTTTTCTTGCAGTTTAAGAGAACCTATAATTTGACTCTCTGCTTTTTTTATGTTACGCAGAGAAGGCCAAGCCATTATTTTTGTCATTGATAGCAGTGACAAATTAAGAATGGTTGTGGCCAAAGAAGAACTTGACACCCTTCTGAATCATCCAGGTGAGGAGGCTTTTTTCCCCTTCTGTCTCCATGTTTGTTACGTTGTCTTAAGAAAAGCCCTTATCTGACACATTCTGCATTCCGAGTACTTCACAAATATTTTAGCCATTCACGAATACTAGAACAATAATAGTCTTCAGCAAGTTTGGGGGGGGTTTTTTATACCTATTCGCATTTACAAACTGATCACACTTCAGCTGGCTACACGAAGTTGGACTGGTCTGTTATTAATCAATATAAATCGAAAGTTGTATTGTTTTGAGGAAGAATAGACTGACACTTCGGAAGTTGGAGACCCTGTGTGTGATGACAAACGCATATAAAAAAAAAGTGTCTCCCTGTCTGGATTTTTCCATGAAGACAGCTTATTCCTTTAACTTTTAATTACTTTTTTTCATCATCATTATCTTTTTTTTGTTATGCTTTAGACAGAAATAATGATGGGATGAATAATTATACCAGTCAGTTTCAGTTGCCTATAAAAGGGTACACGGGATGGAACAGGATGTGAGAAGATTCATGATCGGGGGGTTGGTTTTAGGGTGTGTGGTTTTTTTTGTTGGGTTTTTTACATGAGACTACACTTTTTTAATTAAGTTCTGAGATCGGTAAGTTCTTTGCTGCTTCGCCATATAGCCAACATTATTGGAATGTTTTTGTAAACGATATGCAGTTTTGACTTTCAGTACTTTACGTAGTTGCTCTGACTAACCAGATTATAAAACTACATGCAGGAAATTTAAAAGTGAAATAATCCTGTAATATTTTATTAAGCTGTTAGAGCCTTAACTTGTGGGGTTACCATGCTGAAAGTAAGAAAGGAGACGCTGACTTATATTTCTAACCAAGAAAAATAGTATGTGATAGGGGCAATTATGTAACTGTGATTTTTATTTTCCAAGAAGACTGCATTTAATACCTTAGTTCATTAACAAAGATGCTGTAGCTGAGTATGTGGGAGCTGGCTGGGCCCTCTTAATTTCATGTTCAAGGGTATGGACTTCAAATGTCGACACTGAAAAGACAGTCTTGCAAAGGTCAAAGGGGAGGATGAGGTGAACCAAAGGCTACAAGTGGATTACGTAGAGGCCAGGGAACTTTGTACCAAAGCAGTTATTAACCACAGTGATAAAAGGCAATTCTATTGGTAAAATGGAATTATAGGACCAAGGGTGGGAGGTAAAGACTGTGGTAATAAGTTACTGGTTTATTACATGGCAAAAGTGAAAATGTTAAGACTGAGAAGATGCAAGTGTAGGTGGGGCTTTTCATTTAGGCATTAATAGGTTATTAATGCTGACCTAGCAGGTCAGCACTGTTCAGTTGTTGATATGTTTGTGTCTTCTATTTCTGAAAGACCACGGCTATGGCCATCTAGTATATTCCCTAGAACCCAGAGCAGCTCAGCTCAAATGCAGCAACAGTGTTCCTGTTTTATCGTTTTGGATTTTGATAGGTCATATCTAAGAGAATCAAAGAGAATAAAAAGTTCTTCTAGTACTAATGTTTGATAAAAGTAGCTGTTAACTGAATCAATAGATAACTGTTTTACTATATCAATATTTTTATTTGTATTACTGTTCTGCTTTTCTTCCGGCAAACCCTGCTTTCTCCCCATCTATGCTTCTGCCTCTGTGAACCTCCTGGAGTGGCTTAAATTTACATTTTTACTTAAGGTTTAAATTTATGCAGGCTAACAACCTTGAATCAATTCCTGGCTCTGAAAATCTTAGCAATCCGTCAATAAAGCAGTTCCTTCTCTTTTTGCCAGACTTTGCCTGAGGTTGTCAGGTGAAAGGGAATGTGTACTGTGGAGCATTAACGGGGTGAGAAGTTGTACTAGCTGGGACTGTTTTGTGAATCAGAACTATAAATTATTTTTACTTATATAAGCGGACAATGCACTCTACAAATAACGACTTCTTTAATGTTCACTGTTACCATATTATTTTTTTAATCAAACTTCATTCTTCAGCATTTTGCAAGACGGTACCCTGTAGAGTACTTGTTTTAGATATTGACTCTTGGGTCACTTGACCTCCAGCACATGCTTCTAAAAGAAACTGAAATTCCTGTAAATTCGAAATTCTTTGCGTAAAATTACACATCACACACATCTAGTGCCCAGGATTTTTTTTACTGTGTTAACTCATAACTACTTGCATCTAGAAAATGTTAGCTTTATATTAATAACTGTAAAAAGTGCAGGGGGTAAATACTGCATAGTAAAACAATGTCATAAGGTAGGATATAATGTAAATTTCTGCAACTACCACTTTATTTAGCAAACATCTTTAAGTGTACATTTATGAGACTGTGGGTAGGTTGTGCCCCTTTTTAATTGCTTTAAAAAAAACACTGAAAATTCCTTAAGTTGGCTGTTTGCATATGTGATGTCAACTACTTTGTGGTTTTAATTTATCCATAACCTGCAACCTGTGGGTACCAGGGTTGATTTAATTATACTCTAGATTAACGTACAAGTTTCAATCAGGAGACACAAAAGCTGTTCAACTATGGAACCAAAACAGAGATTTAATGATACTCTGTGCCTGTATTTTGAGGCCTTTGATTTGTGCTAGAGGATATCAGAGGAAAAAAATGGATCCGGATAGGGTAAACAGTTGTGAAAACTGTCAGCGTTTTGGTCAGCACTTGTGATCTCTGAGTATGGGTAGATAGTGTTATCTCCACTGATTTTTGTGGAAGGGTTCAGTAGGCGGTTTGAAAAGAACATATTTAGGAAGGTTCAAACCACTTAAGCATTGATAGTTTGTTGGGGTTGTTTTTTGTTTTGTCCCCTCCCAGCAGGGGCAGCTGGCTTATGTTTGAAGTTTTAAAATAAATCCTTAGCTTGTTTCCTGTGTGAAATAACCTTTTAGTTTTACTATTTTAAAAAGAGCTTGTATAGCAATTTTCATCAGGGAGGGGGGTTAAGTTCTTTTGCCATCAAGAATTCATTGATAGACTCAAATCTAGATTTTGTCTAATCCTGTAATTCATCCTTTGTTTAAACAATGTGAAGAAAAAAAACAATTTACAGTTAGTCTTGGTGCTGGTAATTTTTTGGCAGTTTTATATCTGTCAGGTTGAAGAGAGTATACTTTGTTTCTTTCCAATGACTCTCTAGTCTTTTGTGGTAATCAGTGAGGCGTATGCTTTTGAATGTGTGAGTATGCCAGAAATTGCCATTGTATGTGGTTTGGTCTGTAGTTCTTACTGCTAACTGAGAACAGCTTCTGGAAAAGAAGTCCCTGTTCAAGTGAAGGTAGGGTAAGGGATATCCAGACGTGCATTTTCCTATTTTGTGAAGTCATGGATGTTCTCCAGGATGCTAAAGGATAATTCAGACTACCCCTATGCAACTATTGTTGTGAGGTTGTGAATGAACACAAATCATTTTTCTGTCCATCTTACACAACCAGTCCTCACTAAGCAGAGATGTGTAGCATTTGTAGACAGTTCTTTGATCTCCCGTTCTTTAGCTTCACCAGCAATTTATACCTAAAGCTTTAAATGTATGTATAAGGTAGGGGCAGCGGGGGTGGAAGATCCCAAAACCTGCTAGAAAGTTTGTGAGCATTCTTGAAGCATGCATCAGAGGCCATGTGACCCAACAGTGTGCATCTTGGTAGGATACAACCTTCAGAAGATTGCAGTTACAGGTGAGCAAAATATCTTCCTGTATTGTTTGTAGCTTATTACTTGTAGAGATTAATACGTGTTGCATAATGTCGTGATAGTTCTATTTCTGCTCATGCCTAGATATTAAGCACCGTCGACTGCCTATTCTCTTCTTTGCTAATAAGATGGACCTCAGGGACGCAATATCATCTGTGAAAGTATCTCAGTTACTGTCATTAGAAAACATCAAAGACAAGCCCTGGCATATCTGGTAAATTTCAGTTTTTCTACTCTTTTATTGCTGTTACTTTGTACATTGATACTTTAGCACTCTCATGCCACTTAGCGTTTTATAACATAAATTAAATCAACCAGATAAAATGCTGTGCCGCTACGTGTGGAAACAGTAGTAATATTACAATACATGCTATGAAACTTGTTTTAAAGGCACAGTGCATTCATGTAGACTGTGTCTTGAAAATTTTCACAATAGAACTGTTACCCAGATAATGAAATGGAGGATTTCCAGTGAAATCAGAAAGCAGCGTTCTTATCAGAATAGCCGCTATTATTTTTTGCTGTGAAATTAAGTAGAATTGTTATCAGGGTGCTGCTGCTAGTTTGTCTTGCAGGTTTCAGAATAGCCGCAATAAAACCTTTAGAGTTTGGTTTTTTTCCATTCTGCAGATGCTTTAGTAAACTACTGTTGAAAAGCCATTTATTAAACTGCTCTTGTGTGAATTCAGAGGGACACTGTACTTGTACTATGTAATATTTGAGTGTTTTTTCAGTTGTAGGAGCTAGTGTCTTTTCTTTCTGAAGGATGTAAGCTTTCATATAAATAGAAGGATTTTTTTGTCAGTGTTCACGAGGAAAGAACCTCTCATTTTATCAGAAGTGTTTTATAGAAGTTAGATTTTTGTCTTATTGAGGTCCTCCGATACTAGAAATAAAAGTGAAATCAGCAGCTAAATGCTGCTGAAGACTACAGTTTTCATTTTAGGCCCTTTAATATTAAACTTGATTACCTGGGCATTGTTTTGGGGTCGCTGCTTTTTGTCTCAGAAATTACACTGATGAATTCCCAAGCACTTTGGAAGATAATTATATAGCTAACCACAGTAACAGTCCAGATTCACTGCTGTGCTAGTTTTCATAAGCTGCAGAATGAGAGGCCTTTAAACTGTTATACCCCTGTGATTCAAAGGGTAGATTTACACTTTCTCAGTGTAGCTTAATATTAATATATATTAACAGATACTCCTAGGGTGGTTGTTACAATGAAGTGTGTACACACTGTACTTTCTTCCTCCAATACTCCAACATTGTCACTGTGTATAGAAACTGCGTGGGAGGAGGAAAGGTGCTGCTTCATCGCTGCTGTTGTAGGTAGTAAACATCTTTTTATAGCATAGTCTGAGGATGGAGTTATCTAAGTGGATGTGCTGCAGAACAATGTGGCTGCCTTGTGTGGGAGCTCTTCTAGAACCCCTCATGTTCTAGGAACAATTCCTCTGCCTTGAAACTGGAATTAAAATAGATCACATCTTGAAATGGTGTTTTTCCATATTGGGAAGGTACTCTAGAATATATCATTTGAGAAGCAGCCTTCTCCATGTGAAGAAAACTTAAGTAAGCTGTACTCTGCTACTTTGCAATTCTGTAAATTACAAGTATAGAGATGACTCCACTAAAACTGATTTTTACAACGTTTTTGTAATTTGATTTGTTTTTCAGTGCCAGTGATGCTCTTAAAGGAGAAGGATTACAAGAGGGTGTGGATTGGCTCCAAGGTATATCATATGTAATTCTCTTGCTCTATTTTCAGTCTGTTAAACTTTTTCATTTTGTAAGGTTTTTTCTTTATTATTTCCTTTGTTTTCTTTCTGTCTACTTCTGCTGTCAGACCAAATAACACAGTGAGTACTGATGCTCTGTCTCATATAGGCCTTTCATTTACCTTTTTAATGTACACAAAAGATCACGTCAGTTTCTTTGACAAAAGTGCGTCCCATGAAATAATGCATATTCTTGCGAACAGTGTAACACTTTCTGTAAACAATACTAATACCAGATGCTCCAGCACTTCAATTTATTACTGTGGTAGTTCAATTTGTTCTTTAATTTATTCTTACTGTCCTGTCCCAGTTTTACATAACTTAATGTTATGTATCAGGAAATAGTGAATAAGCAGGCTAGAAAAATAAGCAAAGTATACAAGTACACTAGTTTTGGTTATTCAAATTCAGTTCTTTAATCTAGAGCCAAAATAAGAACAGCTTATATTATAACGATCACAGCATATGCAGACGCTCATAACTACATAGAAAATATCAGATGCAGCTTAGATGATGTATTACAGACACGCTTTTAATTATAAACTTGGTATGGTGCTGTATATCCTTTTGTTGTATGTTTGTAAGGATCTGGTCTCTTTTGTCCTCCTGCGTACTGCTAAATGTATAGAATAGTGAAGTATGCTATTGTTTTGGTAGACTCATTCTAATTTTAGCTCTCTAATTTGTGTTGCTTACATTGTGAGTGTATTAGGTCCTGTAGTATAATCTGAATCTGCAAGACGGACGGTGTCTGTTTACCGGCATGTTCTGTGCGCTGGCAGCCGCCAGATGTCAGCAATGCTCCAGAATCAGTGCCACTAAACTAATTTCTTTCAAAATGCAGCTAAATAATATCCAGCATTGTCCCCGATTTAACATGTGTCCACTTATCTATGGATACCAGACTGTCTTTTCTACTTAGAATCCTTACTGCTAATTAGAAAGAGATGGTTTATTTTACTGCGTTGTTATAGATTACAAAAACACTTGGTCATGTTTTCAGAGGAAGGGATCCAAAAGTTTGTCTTTACAAAGAGATTTGCTACCCTACAGAAGAAAAGTGATGCATCCTCCACCATCCTATCATAGAGGCAGATTCCAAATCATGTATCTCTTCCTAGTTTCAGGCATAGTTCTGATTTTTGTAATGTTTTCCTGTTATTTTCTGCTTATCATTGAGGAACCTTGTAAGTTTTGATCCCCATTTTGAGTTGATGGTTTTCTGTGTAGCTTCAAGCTACTTTAAAGCTTGTCTAAGTATTTTCTGACAAAATATTTAAGTTGTATATGTAGATTTTTAAGCATGGTAAGCAGGTTCTTCTGCTGTCACTCACTCGCATAGCTCTTCATAGCTATTAACTTCTCATGGATTGTTGTACTTCCTAATTTTCTGAGCTGAAATTCTTCATCGATGGGCTTTATCTAAAAGAATTTCCTTTACTTCCCTGCCGTGGTGTCCTCAGAAGCTTAAGAGGGGTTGGGTTTAAACTCTATTGTTGCCTAAGCACATGCGGTTTGGTAATTATACTTTTAATGGATGAAGACTGATATTTCAAGAAAAATTTTTACTATGATTCTCCTGCTCATTCCTAGAGCACTGGAGGGAACAATTTGGAACAACTCTTAAGTTATAGTGGTCCCTAAATCACCAGCCTGTGGGTGCTATAAAATTCAGTGGAGGAAATGATATGCACAGTTCTCCTTGTCAACAGTCACGCTTTCCTTAGTTACCTTTTGCAGACTGATTACAGGTAGTTCAGAGATTTGGGGAGGCAGGGGCAGGAGGTTTTGCCTTTTTTCCCTAGCAAAGGCTGGGTTTGCATACTTTCCCATTTTGTGTTTTAACCAACAAATCTTCAGTAGAGTAAAACTAATGTGTCTTGTAACAGTCTGAACCCAGCTCACGTTCCCTATTAGCAGGGGAAATTGTGCTGATTTCCACATTTTGTAATGGGGATGCAGTCCATCTATGCTAAAGCAATGTTTGAAGTGGATTTAGAAGTGGCAATCAGGCAGCTTTATGGAGAACTGTGGCTACTGACAGCAAAGAAGTTTTGATATGAGTTATTCAAAACCAAACTAAATCCCTGGCTGTTGGGGAGTTAGTTCATGTATAGTTCTGTGGAAGCTGAAAGGTGTCCAAGGAATTGAAATGCGTCCTTCATAACTTCCAGGCCTTATTCTTATAAAAGTTTTTACCTTACAAGCCTGAAAAAGATAAAAATTGAATTATGTGGAAGAGTTTTCCTGTCTAATTAGCAACATTCAGGGGAAACAACATGGCTGTGGAGGAATTTCAGAAGTGGATGAGAGAGCAAGTTGAAAACAACTCTAACTGCATTGTCCTCCATTCTTGTAACTACACCAAAACATCTATTGGTGTAGTTCTGTAACCTGGACATACTGGGTTATATTTTCAAAAAGCAAAATACAGCATGAATTCATCTTACTTGTGTTAAGACTAGCTGTTTCTTTTTATTAACAGATCAGATCCAAGCAATGAAGACATGAGAGATAAATAAAAGGTGTATGGCGTTCTCTTACAAACTTTGTCAGTAGGTGTGCAAGTTCCTTGGAAAGGAAGAAAGATTTAAAGAAAATGAACAGTTCACCTAAAATGTACTGTGTTGATCTGTTTCCTCTTAGTATCTCTTCCAGGAAAACTGAATGTAGACAACATAGCACCTCAGGTATGCACAACAATGAATTAAATTGAATCTTGTGACTGGAGAGCATATTTTAAGAAAAGATTTGTGCTAATAATAAACATCTGCATTCATTTGAGTTTTAGGTGATAAATAGCCATCAGGAAATGTTCCTCTGTTTTTTGGGGGGATGCCTTTTGACCAAATGGGAATATTTATTTTCCTGAGAGAGAATAATCAGCACTTCCTAAAATACAGCTGCATGAGATGCCTACTGATTTTAGGTGCCCATTTTTAGGTATTTCTGGAATTTTTTATTGTAAAGTTTGGTGTTGGGTTTTTAGTAACCATCTGCAACAGGCTTCTAGAAGAATATTTTGATTTAAGATAGAAGGATTTGAATATTCAGTGTATTTGTTATAGATGATTGCAGATGTTTTCAAGGAACTGCTTTTAATGAAATGTTATGAATTGGTTTTGTCATATGCCATGGTTATATTTGCATTTGCATCAATAAAACTTCAAATATAAAACATGCCATGTTTTGGTTTTTTAACTTAAATATGTTCATTGATGGTCTTTACATCTTAGAGATTTTTTTTTTCTTGTTAGTTTCATTTGGAATTTGTCCCTTTTCCAATGGAAATAGCACTGTATACTGTAATAAAATGGTATCTTTTGCCAAGCCTTTTTTGATTTGTATATGTGTCTTACACTTTCTAATAAACTAGACTGCTCTTCCAGATATTTAAGGAGCATATAGTTGAAAGTTATATTTTGGAAACAGAGGGACAGTTCACTAGTTTACTAGATCACTAATATGAAATGTGTCTTATACTTCTGTTGTGTATAAAAACTGTTTTACTTTCAAGAATAATTTTTAATAAACTTTCTGACTTCACAGATGTACCATAGGTAACAAATTAAGCCAATGCTAAGAACTTTATTTGTGTCATGCCACCTCTTCCTGTTTAATTCCTCCTCCCTTGTCCAAGAAACAAGCGGACTGGCACTGGGAATGCTGAAGACTGTATTTAACTGAGTGATTAGCTGATTCCTGTGGGAGATGTAATATGTAGATCTTGTAAAAGCGTTTTTCCCCCCTTATTAGCATATAAAACACACAAATGTTCTATAAGCATGCCTTCTAGGGTTCACTTAATAGAGGAATATTTGGAGCAAAGGGACCACCTGAAGTGGTAGAGCAGTTTCATGTACTTTCAGTTATTATTAAACAGTTAATTTTAACTCCCCTGCTTTGCTAGAGGGAACCAAGTCTTACTATAAAAAAAAAAAAAAAAAAAAAATCTGTCTTACGGAATGCTACAATTCTGACAGTTCAGTTTGCCATGAAAGTATTTTTCATGTCTCTTTCTGTGACAACTCTGGCTTTCTGTCAACTCTGAATCTAAGTAACTATACAAAATCAAATACAAAGGACGAAAAATTGTATATAATTCTGAGATTTTTTTTATCTCTGAGTTGTGGGGCAGATAACTTTCTGATTTACTTTACATTGGATAATACAGTAGCAAAAATAATACTTGTTGGAAACATCTTTTGCTGAGTATAAATATTTCATAATTATTTTGGTTCACTTATGTGGCTTATTTAACTGAAATATTTAATTATAAGTTGGCAATAATTTTTTTCTACCAAAGAAAATCAAAGTTCTTACATAACATCTATCTGCGTTTCTGACTTTCTTGAATAATCTGGACCTTGATGGCTTTCTGATTATTTTTGTTTGTTCATGTTGGACTACACAAAGTGCTATGTTTATCTTACGGATTGCTTTTACTGTAATGGGAAGCGGTTTGAACCTACTGCTTTGTTCTTCCACCCACAAATCTGAGGAAAGCACCCCATTGTCTTTTACTTTTTCCTTTCTGATGTGGTTAGTAAGCCCTTTTTGAAAACAGCAGTTAGTTATTTACGTTGATTATTGTTCCCCTTCTTGGGTTTTTTTGGTTTTGTGTTTTCTTCAGCAGCTGTTTCTGTTCCTTTCCTACCAGGAGACTGAGCTGGATGGAGACCTGTTGGAAGGGGTGGGAATGGGGACAGTCCTGTTAGTGAAACATTTGATTTTTTTGGATTTTTTTTTTTTCCCTCCATTATTGCTTCAGCCATCACTTGTCTCTCACTTCTAGAATATTTGTGATTGTTCTGGGAACATAAAACCGATGGAGGGGTGTCTGCATGTTCACCCCTCCACTCCCCCATGGTGCACAGGCATACTTCCATAACATACACAGTTGCTACAACCTTGAGCCGCTCTAATAACGTTGAGTTTGGTGAAAGGGTCATACATTGCAGAAATGCCTCATGTGTCTGTGCAAAAAGGCTTCTTTAGAGTTGTTTTCTGAGGGCCCAGTGGCTGTTGGTCTTCAATGCTGTTCTTCCATTACATTTAGGATGTTAAAATAATTAGAGTAATGAGTTCTACCTGGATGCTCCAAGACAGTTTGCATGTATGAGTTCATTGCAGACAAGTTCCTTTGGAGGTTTAAACGACGCTTGCACAATATTCCTTTTTTTTTCTCTCCATGTTACTATAGGTGAATGCATTAAGTGGGAACTTAAAAGGCAATAGAGTGACTGAAAGAGACTCAGAGTTTGGTCTTGACACCCGGCACAATGGTACATGCGGTTGCTTCTGTGCACTGGGCACACTGCCCTCCTATGTATTTACGAATTTCCTTATACAGAAATTCATGAGTACATCTGCCTAGTAATGCATAAGACTATAGCATTTTCAGCTGAAATATGAGGCAATCATTCTCACAAAGTACTGCCTTTTACATCTCTTCTTTACAAGTGGGGGCTATCACGTAAATGTGTGAATCCTAATTCTTTCTAGCCTTGCCTCTCTGGTACTCAGGACAGAAGTCCATGGGAAACTTTGTTTAACCTGTAGCTACTTGCAGATATGCTGAGAGTCTCCATGGCCTGAAGACTCCTGGGCAATTTTCTGTTAAGCAAGTGCAGTTTTAAGTGTTAGGATGCAAATGTAATGGATCCTTCTTTTAATCTCAGCCCTCTAACTGTAATATGCTTGGAGTTTATTTACTAGTAAGAAGGATAAGCTGCTGTGAAAGGCTAGACATAACAGCTCAGCTGCACTGCTTAGTTGTCTACAGGAAGGCATTCTGATATGGTAATATGTGGACTGGTTAATGTTGCATTTCAGTGCTTCCTTAAAACAGCTGTGCAACCCTCTCTCAGAAAGCAGCTCATCCCTTAGAAGCTCTAACTAGGAAATAACAAAATAACATCTTGTTAGTAATAAGAAATAAAATCAATGTTGATTCAAAGTACTTGTCCTTAAAATCAAACACTTTGTATGCCAAGAGATACAGTTTAATCTTAGAAGTTTGTTTTGGTTTTGTTTTTTTTTTTTTAAGTTTTACTTGTTTGGGAAATCACTCTCCTTATGATTAATTTCTGTCATCCATTTCTTTAATTCTTCCTGGCTTGCCTTATTTCTGTTTCACAGAAATCCTTACGAGCCTTGCTCCTGAACTTTCTGGTCTGCTCTTTTTAACTTTTGCCGAGTACTCTGCTAGTGAAACTTTGCAGCTCCCTTCCCTGTTGTTTCTTTTGAGAAACAAAATAGGTAATGAGAGAAGGTCACAGAAGACTGGAATAAAAAGGCAAAAAAGGGGACTACTGAGAAAAGGCTTCAACTCTTCTCTTTCAGAGCAAACTTTCCTGACCTTTCTGAAAGGTTAACTTGATACACCCTGATCTTTTTTTATTATTGCACAGTCCACACTTGAGTGCTTAAATTTGTAAAAATGCACTGTTACTATGCAAAAGTGGTATTATGTGTACTAGCTAATCAGAATATAGGCCTTATAGTGCTGTCTTATAACAAATGCCAAGTGTTTTTAGTAATATTCTGTAACCATACTTTAGTTCTGAGGCTCTGTAGCTCCTGTCACAGTAAGTTACATCATGAAAGCATCTGTGTTGGTGTGAACCAGTACTTTATAATTAATTTACCAGTGTTCAGTCAGTTGGATTGCTACTTAATTGGCTGAATATTTCTAGCCATATGAAGTTCTTGTTCTCAGAAGTACAGTGCATATGTGATAACGTACTGTTCTCTTTCAGTGGATGTCAGGATCTCACCATGCGAATCAGCCATGTTTACTTTTTCCACTTTTCTAATGATAGCAAGAAACCCACTCTCACTACCCTTTTTCAAAATCAATTCTCAAAATGAAAGCTAGGCTGTTAATATCTCTGTCTACCATAAAATGATCTTATGTTTCACAAATTGTTTATCAGAAGATGAACTTAATTGTATTACAAGCATATTACTCAGGCACCAGCTCACAAGAGAGTGTAAGTAATTTCTCTGTGATTCAAGAGGCATCTTTGAAGATCAGGTTAATTTGTTCAGTAAAAGAAGTGTAAATTTAGAAACTTCATGTTAGGCAGTTTTTTAAAAACAATTTTGTCTTTGGAGATCAGGAAGTAGATTGTAGGCCTAGCAAGATAGTTATTTAACTCAATTTAGTTTGCTGAAGAGTTGCCAATCAGTTCTCAGTAAAGGGAAGAAAAGACTGTAAGGAAAGGATGGAAGAAATCAAGGAAATTGGGATATGTGGAAGAAGTTTGGGCTGAAGTACAGTCATGCTAATGCTAACGAATATTAAAGACACCCAAGCCTCTTGAGGCTCAATGAAGTAACCATGACAAACGATTAAAGTGGATGCTTGCCAATACAGACTCCCTAGTAAGAAGAGCAGTCCCAACAAACCGCTTTTGTAAAGCAAGATAGTTGGTGCCGAGGACCTGATGTCCCCAGTCTGTGTGTTTCTGAGTTTCCTTCAGCCTGTCTCCTTTCTGGCCCTCCAGACTGAGTGCCTCTTCGTTGTTGGAGCATGTTGAGTGCACTCTGAGCTTTCTACTGTAGTTTCATCCAAAAAGAATTCAGGTTGTGTACTCCCAGCCTACTTTGCAGTGTAAACAAAAGTACTGTTAGTGAGGATGATCTTTAAAGTACGCTCATGACCTGAACTGATGCACTAGCGTAGGCATGCCTGTACAAACTTAAGAGGGAAACAATCCCAAAGTTTTTAACCCATGGAATTGAAACCAGGTAAAAGAATAGCAGAACTTGGCAAGAGGTCTCCAGATGCCAAGGTTCCCCAGGATTAATTCCAGTGAAATACCTAGTAAAAATACAAGTTTGTAGTACAGTCCAGTCGGAACTGGAAAAGTTTATTCCACTAATAAAGGATATAACCATTAGACAGGGATTAAGCAGTAACACTTCCAAATTAGAGGAAATGGCATAATCTGACTTGTGAAAAATAGGCAGTCGTGAGTAAAAAGAGTTATCAGTTGTCAGGCTTCATTGCTGTTCCTGGAATCGTCTGTATTTATGATCACACAGGTTCAAAGGTGTTACTAGGGGAAAACTCTGCAATGCTTATTTTGACTTAAAATCTCACTCTGCAAGTAACTCTCTGTGTTTTAATCTTATCCACCACCATTTATTAGCATAAACTGAACAGGAAAAAAAGGTGTCTAAAAGTTGATGTAACAAAAGGGATTCAATGAACCAGGAAGTGTGTGTTGTTTTCAATAATAACAATATTCCAAGAATTTTCTCATCATTTATTATAATATCAATGGATTACATGGAAACAACTTGGTCGCAATTTAACATCTGTGTCTGTGACACATAATTTTGTTGGCCAGTACTTACATTCTTGCTTTAGAGGAGTAAGGATGGATGAAGGGTTTCTTCTCAAGGGTAGAATGTTTCTGCTGGGAAAGGTGATGCTTTTTCTCTTGTAGTACTTCCCCCTCCCCCCCGCCCTTTTGTTAGGGGATCTTTTACATTCTTAATGTAGTTTTCAAAGGAAAAGTGTTACTCTGTTTTGAGGTGTCTAGAGCCCACGTAATATTGCCTGTTTTTTTAAGTCCTCTGCCAAGGTTTAAATTCAGAGCAAGTTAATGCTCTAAAAAAAACTTTTGGCAGCAGTTTCAAAGCAGGCTGAATTGATCTATAAAGTAATCCAATCTGGTGGTTAGAAAGTATTGCTGCGTATTGCAATTAAGGTTTAAACCTCACTGTTTCTTTAATTGGCACCATTATAACATTTATTGTTCTTATTTTATCTTAAAAAAACAATTGCAGAATAGCCACTTTAGTGCTGACTTATCAATATTAACACGTGTACAGACCGTTCATGTTGTAGCATTATGGTTTCTGAAAATAAAGGACACATATCCAAAATCAACTAGTTTAGGCTGTGGGAATATTTTTGAGTACCAGATTTCCTTTTCACCCATTTCATAACTTCTAAAGTACTAATTAGTTCTCTGTCTACTCTGATATGTCATGCAATGGTTCAAAAAAGGATTAATCATAGAATGGTTTAGATTAGAAGGGACCTTAAAGATCACCTAGTTCCAACCCCCCTGCCATGGGCAAGGACACCTCCTACTAGACCAGATTGCTCAAACCTCATCCAACCTGGCCTTGAACGCTCCCAGGGATGGGGCCTCCACAGCTTCCCTGGGCAACCTGTTCCAGTGCCTCACCACCCTCAGAGTGAAAAATTTCTTCCTGAGATCTAATCTAAATCTAACTTCTTCCAGCTTGAAGCCATCACCCCTTGTCCTATCACTTCATGCCCTTGTAAAAAGTCCCTTGCCAGCTTTCTTGTAGGTCCCCTTTCAGACACTGGAAGGCTGCTATAAGGTCTGCCTGGAGCCTTCTCTTCTCCAGGCTGAACAACCCCAACTCTCTCAGCCTGTCTTCATAGCAGAGGTGCTCTAACCCTCTGATCATCTTTGTGGCCCTCCTCTGGACTCGCTCCAACACGTCCATGTCCTTCTTATGTTGGGGGCTCCAGAGCTGGACGCAGTACTCCAGGTGGGGTCTCACGAGAGTGGAGTAGAGGGGCAGAATCACCTCCCTTGCCCTGCTGGCCGCGTTTCTATTGACGTAGCCCAGGATACGGGTGGCTTTCTGGGCTGCGAGCGCACGTTGCTGCCTCACATTGAGCTTCTCATCCACCAATACCCCCAAGTCCCTCTCCTCAGGGCTGTTCTCAATCCATTCTCTGCCCAGCCTGTATTTGTGTGTGGGATTGCCCAGATCCACATGCAGGACCTTATACTTGGCCTTATTGAACTTCATGAAGATTCACACGGGCCCACCTCACAAGCCTGTCAAGGTCCCTCTGGATGGCGTCCCTTCCCTCTAGTGTGTCAGCTGCTGCACACAGCTTGGTGTTGTTGGCAAACTTGCTGAGGATGCACTCAATCCCACTGTCCATGTTGCCGACAAAGATGTTAAACAGCACTGGTCCCAGTACCGACCTCTAAGGAACACCACTTGTCGCTGCTTTCCACTTGGATATCGAGCCATTGACCGCAACTCTTTGAGTGCGACCCTTAAAAAACCCTTTCATTGGTAATAAGTGCCATACTTTTCCTTGAGGTGTCTGTTTTGTCATCATGTCATTTTAATAAATAAGTCCTTGATTTATGCAGGATACAAAATATGTATGTGCTTTCTTCAAGGCTGTAGCAATGCCTAAATTGTTACATGAATGACAGTTGATCTGATGTTGGCATCATACTACATAAGAGCACTTCAATCAGTTCCTAATATAAAGGCAAGTTTACAGCTTTATTCAGGGAACTGACTTAATGAAGAGATAACGTGAACCTTTCTTTTCAGCAGCAGTTAAGCACACCCTGAACAAAATTTGGAAAAACTGCTATACATCTAATATTTATGAGCTACAGTAAATGCATCCTATAAAATGCTATCTTCCGTTGTAGGGAAACCCCTTTAGTCTTACTACTCATATTTTATTGGACTAAAGCTGTACATTATGTACAGAAAATATTTCTAAAGAACAACAAAAGATAAAAAGACTGAGTTTCAGGCTTACATCCCCATTAGCCACACATTTCTTTATGATGGTGTTTACCTCACTGAAAAAGCTTTTCTTCTCAGATTTCAATAACATGAATGCTTGAGTGAGGAAACGTGGATTATTCAGAATTTTTGTTCTTGGGTATTAAGAGAAATCTTCTTTCCTCTACTAAAGGTTCTATTGTGTTTGGCTTAAAAAAAAGGGGGGGAGGGGCAGTATCAATTATGCTGTTACTTATCCAGCTAACTAGGCATAGTCTGATTAACGGTCACTTGCATTCTTACAAACTTGGGTAATATTTCTTTTTCACCCTTTTTCTGTATGCTATACATACTGTTTACTGTTATGTGAAACTTGTATGCCAAGAATTCGACTCTGTTTTTCTGTTTGTTCTGTAGTAAGATTGAAGTATTTTCTGCCTGTTTGGAATAACTTATGGATATAATTTGTATACATAAGAAAAGGTCCCTTTTTTCTTTTTTTTCTTTTTTTTTAATTTCTTTCTGGAAGCTTAAGTGAAGTGGAGAGGAAAAAAGGTTGTTCCATGAAACCAGATGGGATTCTGCAACATTTGCAGCCAAAAGCTTTTATGATTCTGTTTGGCTCAAATCTGTAAGAATTCTGCTTGTTAGAGACTCATGTACTTACGTTCATTTTTACATACAGAGTATTTTCAGTGTATTTCTCCAGACACTAAAGATGGTTCTTCCTTTTGGAATATACTAATACATGTGCTTGCTATGAATGTGGTAAGGATTTACTTTTTTATATATCTATTCCAATTTTCAAACATTTTGAGTAGTATTTTATAAAGGGCTCAGAGCAGTGGCTTAACAAGTATTGTGTTGTGAAATCCAGCAGGATAGACAAAGGGGTGGAATTGGTGCATCTCTGACAGTGTTTTGCAGTCAATGCTTCTAGGAAGCCTTGGGATCCAGGGACTAGTTTTAAGAAATCTTTGAAAGGTAACTAGAAAAGGCAAGTTTGCTGTCTGGAGGTTTAAGTTTACTGTACATAGGCTTGCACCAGAATTCAAAACTGCTTAGTAATCTGCAAACTGAAAAATGTACTTTTATGTACATGCATGGAAATAGGATAAGCCTTTAGAATATTAGTAATTTGATTTGATATTTGAAAGTGTGTAGGTTTGTAGAGAAAGGTGCATATTCCTTTTTTAACTCCAAATCTGATATTCAGAAGACATTCTAGATGGAAAAGTGTTAAATGAATGACAGTGTACAAGTTGTCGGTTATGTATTTCATGGATTTCCTTTATTTGCATGTAAGACACCTCATTTTGAAAGCTCTTACATTCTTCTGGACACTAAATTATTTGTTCTGCTTTTTACCGTACATAAAATATATGTTAGAAGTTGGATGAAATTACCTTACTGAAGCACTTTGTTTAACCATCATTTTTCTAGTAAAGGTGGTGGTGAATAGACAGATTGGCTTAGCAATGAAGCATAAACCAGAATAGGATGGTTTTACAGAGACCTCATTATATGAAATGCAGATTTTCTTGAGCTCCAGGTAGGGTAGGCTGTTTTGCAATGAGTAGCATTGGTAAGAGCACCAGTGAGTTTCATCTTTGTATTCAAAGATATGTATATGAGGTGCTATCAAAAATGTCTTGAAACCCTTCCAGACAAGCTGTGCTAAACAGCTGGAAGTTATCAATTCTTTTGGAATTAACAGGAAAGGATGTTGGTCCTCATCTAGAGTAGTTAGGTGCATACATACCACCATAGTATGAGGCTTCTGAATGCTTTTTGCTCCATGCCTAGGTGCAGTGAAAGTCTATTCTGAAAGAGGTTCTTTAGGCGTGTTGGTCATGTTTTACTTTGTTCTTTACAATTAGTTTTCCATTTTAGCACTTCTGCTACTGGGTAAATGTACATGTCACAAATTATAGTGTGGAAAACAAATAGAAGAGGCATTCCAAAAAGTTGATTTGAAGATTTTAAATACTACACTGAACTTCAGCCATAGGTGGCACAGTGTATAAATCTTATCCAAAATAATAAAGAAGACAGTTACAGCTCTCAGTTACTGCAGTTAACACCATGAGTCATTTCCAGCTGTCTTCTCCAGACACTACGGCATTTGAACAATAGCAGCTGACCGTGTGGCGCTCTCTTAAACCGTTTTCAGTAAATCAAATGGAGGAACTGTTTGTTCACAGTTAAAGGCTGAGGATTGCTGGAAGCTGTGCAGTGCATGCTTTACAGCAGAAGGTCATAGCTAGATAGAAAATATATCCTAGAAATCCTTGCTAACATGCTTCATCTGTGTAATAACATATCCAAGACCCAAATCTTCAATTCTGTTGTTTGCCTTCATTTTAGAATAAGCATAGATTAGAGATTTTAAAGTAATCGGTATTTGTTTCAACATCTGGACAACTAACATTGTCAAAAATGGCTAGGAAATATTACATGTTATGACTCTATTATGTGTATTTATTAATTCATGGTTTCATGCAACCTATTAGAAATCTTGCCATAATGTATTATATACTGGAAAGGGAAAAGGTAGGTAAGGGACCATCCATTATTAAAATACTACTGCTATTTGTGCCGCATGTACCTGTAGACATACTCTGCAAGAGCCTGGAAAGTGGGATTGCCTATTAACAAGAAAAAGTAGCCAAGACCACAAAATATTTTTATAGATAAATGCATTAGACATGTATGAAACAGTAAACTGAATTATGCTTTTGTTTAGCAGGGTTGTACCTCAAAACATAAGACCATTTCTTATTGTAGCAGTCCCACAATGCAAACAGTTTGAGAATGTTTTCTTTTTCATTTAATAGTGCTAAAATGTGCTTGCAGGGAAAACATTTAGTTTGGTCATTTTAAGACTACATTTCTCCCCTAATTATGGCTTTAGTGTATCAGAAAAGTTCTAAAACTGGGTGCGAGAGGAGGGCTCTTCATAAACCAGTACAATGGAAACTGGCTTTCCTTTTTGATATCCAAACAAAATAAAAGATTTGACTCAAGATTTTAAAGACCCATAAAAGGGAGGAAATTCAGAAAGCACAATTAAAATTTCACCATCTGCTCACTCTAAAGCAGTAAGGAAAAGGGGGAGGTTTCCCATATGCACAACTATTATAATCTGAATTGCAGCAGAAAAATAGCGGATGTGGAATAGGCACAGCGCCCTCGCCTCTCTTATTTGAGATCCTGATTCAAGTGGAACTCTGGGCAGGATGAACTACGAAAAAAACATATTGAGAGCCTCAGCGTGACATTTTCCTCTTCTGGGCCATTGTTTCCCTCTGCAACTGTGTTTTAATGGTTTCTCACTGCCTTGGGTGATGCAATATTACCTCGTACAGGCCACATGTGAGTACTCTAATCTGAGGCAGAAAGGAACCTCTTTTCCCCATCTGTTTTGGCTTGCAAGTGTTGGTGCTGCTGTTAATGCTGACAGCTGTGTTAATATGCGAGGCCACCTGCCACATGGTAGATACTGCATCTTTGGGTAAAAGCTTAACTTTTCTCCCTTTGCGGAAGATGTAGATGGCTAAAACTGGGTTCCTGTTGGCAACTCTGCTGGCAGTTCCCACTTTTATTATTTTAAATGTGTTAAAACTATTTACTCTAAGTCATGTGGTACTCAGTTACTCCAGGGTATGCAAAAAGAAAGGGATTATCTAACCTGGGCCACGTTCATCTTTTATATTGATATAGTTTTGCTACTTTGATTAGAATTTACTTATGTGTCACCAGTAAAACTGCCATGTGGTACATTTCTGTATTTTCTGCTTTTAGATGCAGTGAAGAGAGCAAGAACAGATTTGAGCACAAAATGTTACTGTTTGGGATTAGCATTTCTGATTAGGTTGGCTCTTTGTTCTTGGACGAGCGCAACCCTGGTAATGCTTCATGCTGCACTGGGGTGCCCCTCCGGGTGCCTCGCTGGTAGAGTGTGGACAGATTTTGGATGCAGCTAGGTGTTTTGACTGCCTCTGTCTCTGTGTGCAAACCACTCACCATATTATACTTAACTACATCCTGAGGTGGTTATGAGGATTAATTAATGCTTAAATCCTTTGAAGATACCGGATGCTTTATAAATGCTAATTATTATATTCAGGTTTGCTACAGCTTAGGGATTAGACTTTACTTAAGCAATAGGTAGGGAAGCTGTGAGATGTACATGGCAAAGAAGAATTAGAAGTAATGAACAGTCACTGAGAGCCTAAGCCTCCCTGCAGCCTGTTTGTGCAGTCCCATTTAATTGCTTTTAATAAATTGCCACTCTTCTAATTTGGTTTTGGAGCTTTAATTACTTTTATTTTGAATGTCAGGGGGAGTGTCTCTTCTGTAATGCTGCTACATTTTGTACTTTTAACCCTGATTGCCATTTCCCTGAGAATGGGCAACTATATGTAGGTACTCTCAAAATGTAGTGGGTTTTTTTTCTCTATACTGTTCTGGAATTAAACATGTAATATTTTTGTGCTAGGTTTGGGGCATCTGTATCACTGAGAGAATTGTCTGCTTCTTGTCTGGACACGGAAAACTAGGCAGGACGTGGTTGTGTAGTAAGTGCTGGTCCCCTGAATAAGGTTTGTGACTGGTAATTATACCATGTGAAAGCTACTTTTTGTAACCTGTGAAACAGCCAGCTAGTCCCAACTCAGACTGACCGGTGAAGATTTAAGTACATGTCCAATACCCACCTGTGTCTCTGAAAATCCACGAGAGCTATGTGAGACCAGAACAATGTGAGGGGGAGCTGTCTGCGCACTTCTGAAAGATTTTGCTGGTAGCTGAGGCAGTGGAAAGTAGACAGAAAAGTGGCCAGTAGTTTATTTCCAGGTTGTTTTATTGCTGCTGCTTTGCAGATGCCCTTAAGAGTACCAGCTTCATATCTACCCCAAGTTGCAGCCATGACAGGGTGATATTATGGTACAGAGGTAAAAATACAGACATACAGGCCTTGGGTACAGAGAAGGTGAACAAATGGAGAAGGATCTTAACAGAAAAAAAGTGAGCAGCGCCACAGGTTGCCCAGGGAGACTGTGCAGTCTCTGTCTTTGGAGATATTCAAAAGACATGGCCCTGGGCAGCCTGCTCCAGGAGGCCCCGCTTGAGCAGAGGGGTTGGACCAGGTGACCTTCAAAGGTCCCTTACAACCTGAGCCACTCTGTGATTCTGTGAGATGGCACGATTCAAAAAGCTGATAAAAAGGTGTGAGGTGTAGGCAGTCACAAAGAACAGCAGAGATGCTCATCAAGATGAGAAAGAAAGTGTAGTTCCGTAGTTAAAATCCTATCAAGGTTAGTCTATTTTACCAGTAATACACAGTCAGTGAACCATTATGGTTTTGCGGATCGGGATAAGACTTGTCAGCAGGTTGTTGCAATGGCAAGGTTGTCTTTTGGTAGGGATAGTTTGGTGTTAACTCAAGGGGAGGCCACAGTCCTCAGAGGGAGAAAAATGAAGGTTTCAGTATTAAAAGAAACAAACAACAAAACCTCAAAAACAAACACAAAACCCCCCACTCCTTTCTAGGAAGAGATCTTTTCAAAAGGCAGGAGAACCCCCTTCCTCCAAGTCACTTGTCATCAGCAACGATGGCCTGAACTTATCCCAAAGCGATGGAAGGACGTCAGTGGTCAAACAGCAACGCTACTGCTGCTGTGTAACTTTATTTAATGTAAATGTTTTTCTGTGCTGGCGTAACAGGCATGTATGTTACGTGGCAGCCAGACGGTGCCTGGCCCAGGACAGCGTGAAGCTACTTACTGACTTTGCCTTGACAAACACGTGTAGTATCTCAGAGTTGGCACAAGTTAAAAAACAGAGTCTAGCGTTGGTGCTTGCAGTCAGTCAGGAGGAGTGTAAATTCTCAAGGCGGTCTGTCATTTTTCTTACAGAGTTTATTTTTGCTTCTGATCTCTTCTCTTTGTTCACGCTAATTATGCCACATTAACTTAAAAAAAAAAAAAAACAAAAAAACCCCCAAAAAAACAACAAAAAACCAACCCAACACCCCTCCTCGGGAGAAGGCGGCAGGCCGCGTGTGGTGGTAGCTCCCTCCCTGCTGCCATCGCTTCCCTCCCGCGACCCTGTGCTCTCTCCAGGGCAGAAACTGCCTCCCCGGGCGTCTGCGGACGGTGGAGCCGGTCCGTGACCCGCCTGTCGCAGAGGAAGGACGCTGCCGGAGCACGGATCGTGGTGAAACACCTTCTCCTGCCCCAGCCTGTCCGTCCCTGCCACGGCCTCACGTCGGAGCCGCCCTCCCGCTTTCACGGGCGGCAGCTTTCTTCCTGCCCGCGCTGCGGCCGCCCCGTCGGCGGGAAGGGGCGGGAGGCGGTGGCTCCGCCCCGGGGGCGGGCGGCGGCCGCCCCCGCCGAACTAGGAGGGAGGTGTTTGCCGCCGCTGCCTCCCGGTGCCGCGGGGACTTGGTGCCGGGCGGCTGCTGGTGGTGTTTCCCGTCCCGTCAGCGTCCCGTCTCGGACGGCGACGATGTCCGGTGGGGGCAGCCGGCGGCGGGCCGGCCCCTCCTGGCACAGCACCTTCTCCCGCTTCTTCGTCAGGAGCACCCCCGGCGAGGGGGCGGCGGCGGGACGGCTGGCGGGCGCGAACAGGTACGTGGGGGACCGGACCAGCGCGGCCGGGCGCCCGCTGCCGTCCTCTGCCCCATCCCACCTGCTCCTGGCCGGGCAGCGTCGTGAGCCGCCGGGGCGGGGGACGCGGGACCGTGCCGGCCGCCCCGGTAGGTGTTGCGACACCAGCGGGTGAGGGAGGGAGAAGAAGCGGGTGTGTTCACTGCGGGAGGGTGAAGGGGGAGCGCTGCCCGGAGGTGCCGCGGCTGCGACCCCGGTGGTGAGTTGCCGCGGGGCGCCTCGGCCGGTGAGGGGGCAGGCGCAGGCCCGGCGGGGCCGGCTCCGGCTCTTGTGAGAGCAGCCCCTGCGGCGGGAGAGCGGCGGCTCCAGCCGGGGCGGCGGCTTGTCACAGGGAGTTCGAAACCGGGGGCGGGCGGGGGTGGGGGGTTGCGTGAGCCTGACCGCTGACATCCTCCGAGCTCGTGTTTTCCGTGGTGGCGTTTTTAAATTCAACGTAACTGCGGCACGGCGCGAGGCGAGGTCCCCTGTGGGCTTGGGGTTCGCGCGGTGGGACGTTAAGGGGTTTTGTGGGCCGTTGGCCTGACCGTTGGGCGAGCGCCGGTGCCCCGCCGGGCCGCACGGCAGAGTCCTGCGGGCGAGGGGCGTTTGCCGTCGGCAGCCGGCTGGGGGGCTGCTGCGCTGACCCGGCTGTGGGGCTGCTGCTCTGACCCGGCTGTGGGGGTGCGATGGGGGTTCGATGTCGGTGGCGCGGCTGCCGCAGCGGCTTGTTCCGCAGGTCGCAGCCCCTTCCTCGGAAACCCGAAGCGGGGCAGAGCGTGGAGGTCTGTGAGAGGTTTGGGGGTTTTTTGTTTGTTTGGATTTCTTTATTTGTTTGTTTGTTTTTCTTTTCAGTTTTCAGACTTAAAGTTTTCTTTTTGGGCTGGTGTAAATCAGATGTTAATGCAATATAAATATTACTGATGTGTTTAAGTCTCGATGCAAAACTTGTGGTTTATGGGAACCTGGTTATTAATAATTATTTTTTAGTGCAGGGAGACTTTACAAGATGAGAAGTTTTGGAAACTTCTTGTGTATTTGTTCCTCTTCCTTTTTTTTTTTTTTTTCCGATGGCTGATTTCTATGTGTACATAGGAAAGAAGCACAGATAAAGTTTCCTTGTTTCTTATGCAGCCTTGTTGTTGGCCCTAGTTAATTAGGATATTTTTGTGGTGAAAAGGTGCCAGCTGGCTAGGCCGTATTTCCTCGGATGTAGCATTTATTTTTTGCTTTTAACATGTTGGTTTTAATCTTTGAGTCATTCTTGATACTTCACAGGTTCGTGTTTAAACCGGCAGCCAAGTACAGTTTAATCAGGTAGATAGTGGATATCATGGTAGATCTTTCAGTCAAAAACTTCCAGATCTTGCTCTGCATATTCTCAGCAATCATGAAAAATAGCAGAGTATATTGCTGTCTTATACTGGCCATCTTAAGAGGTCTCATAAATGCACCATGAAGACTTTAACTTTGGGGGGTTTGTTTTACTTGTAAGCATTTGATGCACCACTACATCCCCAAGGATCCACCGGCCTTTCATGAGCACGAAGCATTGCTTTTTATTTCTGGGAGGGGAGGGGTGGAATAATTCAGGACCAAGGGTGCCGAATCAAGGGCATTTTTACAGGTGCAGGAGTAGTGTGGCTATTACATCTGGCAGGGGTGGTTAAGATACAGAAGGAAAAGGCTTGGATCTCACTGAGGACCTCAAGAGGTAACAGGAAAGGTTTCATTGGACTCCTCCTTCCCAGCTCCCTACATCTGTGGTTCGGAATAAACAGAAAATCATAGCAGTCACCTTGGTAAGGAGGAGGGTGGTTCAGTGGTTTGCACACTAAATAGCCTATCTGTAGGTTGCACTTGTGGTAGACCTGCTCTGCTTAACTTGGGGCTGGAGCCTATTATCTTTATCTAAATCACGGTTTCATTTCCTGCAGCCAAGAGCCTTTCCTTTATTAGGAAGCTGGGATAGTCCATGTAGATATGAAAAGGCTTGGGCCTCGTGGCCTTGTTTTTGAACTCCTAGCACGGTTAGCTGGAGGCTGGTAGCCATGATTCCTCTCTGGATTGGAAGCAAGCAAAAACCCTCCTGCTCTGAGGAGTCCAATTTGGTATTGTTAAGCAGCTTTTTTTGTTGTGCTGGGTTGCGGTGGTGGTGCGTTAGTCAGGAATGCTGATGTTCTTGTATTTGTTTTCCACTGGTAGCCTTCTTCACAGGTTAGCGTAATTGCATACATTAAACAGCGCTGGGTTGGGATGAGTGCCACAGGTTTGCTCGTCATGTTTGTTTAGTGAGCTTGGCTGTGTAGAAAAATGGATCGCCGAACAAAGCGTGTGTGTGGGGAGGGGGAGCCAAGGCTGCTTTGTGTGTTTACTGTTAAGGTGCGGAGTGCATGAGGTGAGTTGGGGAAGATGTCTTTTGTGAAATGTTATGAGAAATGTATACACCGGGATGGTTAATTTCCCATTCAAATTATCAGTATGATATATATTGGAACCACATCAAATTTGAAATACATAGAAAGAAACTTTTGTGTGGATATATTTTACCTGGCGTTGCCTTTCAAAAAAGCAGAACACCTAAGTGAAGGGGGCAGGAGAGGGAGCAGTATGTTATACAGGGCCAAATACACCCCGGGTGTACCTGCGTTGACCTCTGGAGACATACATCGTGCTTAATGCCTGTGCAGAACATGACCGTTTCCTAAATTTTAAAAACATGCAGAAATGAGCCTGAGTGTGTCTCAAAGTCATTCTCCATCTGCTCCCGCAAGTTAGGCAGCAGTGGCTGGATGGAAGCCCCCAGCTCTACAGCTGCCCCTCCGCTTGGCAGGGTATGGAGCTCCTGTCTTCTCTTGCTCCAGGCACCCTGTTCAGACTTGGCTTTAAAAAACCCAAAACCCAAACATACTATTGCCCTGCTTTAAAATAAGAGGAAGGGGAGGGAGGAATTACACTGTTTGTTAATCAGTGTCTTAGATTCTTCAGAGAACCTCATTTGACAAAGAGCTTATGTTAATAACTTGCCCTTACAGCTGTTTGTAGCTCTGATGAACATGAGAATTGCTGGAGGCTTGCTTGCTTGTGGAAAAAATAACGCATGCAGACTAGTTGTGAGTTTTGTGGCGGCAAAAAGCACAGCACATGCGCTAAGGGCTTACTTGGCTTTTACATAAAATGTAGACAAATGTGAGGTATCTCCCACCGAGCGCTTGCCTGCCTGAGTGTGTTCTTCAGAGTCGGGGCTGCTTTGAACAAGGGCTTCAGTGCATTTCATCCCAGTTCGTTATCATTAATTTCCATCTAAGACAGTTATTATGCACTACTCAGCTGTTTGCTGCTTTCAGTAATACAAAATTGATTATTTGTTACCGCGGCATTTGTCCTGGAGCAGTCTAAATCCCCAGGGTGAAAAAATCCCATTGAATTTTCACTATTCTAAGGGGAATCTGATTGCTTGCTTTTTTTTTTTTTTTTTTTTTAAAAATACATGTTTCTTTAGTCCATCTGAATGAAGATACAGCTTTTGCAGTGTAAGTCAATCCACTGCGGATTCTTTCAGAAATACGCAGCTTCTGTGGCCGAGCAATTGTTCTGTTGCGAATAAATGTGACCTTTCAGGTCATGTTGGAAGTTGCCAAGGAGGTGTGAAGCTTTCCACTGATCACTTTAACCCAGAGCTACCCCCCCAAAATCTCCTTTAAACTATGGATGTGTTTTATTTGTTGTTCTATATATTGTTTAGCAGGTTCATTTCAGGTTTATTTTTTTCCCTCCAAGTACTGTAGGTTGGTTGGTCAAACAACTACCCATGCAAGTGGGCCTTTGTTAGGTTTGTCCAGATATTTCTTCTGCATCACTGAAGTGTACCAAAGGCATCAAACATGGAAGAGCAACCTTTTATTTGGTTTTAGAGGGTTTTTTCTTTTTTAGGCTGAGATTATTGTTCCATTCATCCATTAGTTTCTAACTAAGAGCTTTTAGAGATGCAAGAACTTTGTTTACTCTGCCTGAGGAGAGATTAGAGAATCTCTTTCTTCCTCTGGGACTGCCAGTCATTGTTCCTGTTTACGAAGAAAGTGTATTTTTGTAGTTGTAAAAATTGTGCATTCAGGCACTGCTGGGAATTGATTCAGAGGGGAGTAATACATTTTAAACTTCTTTCCTCTGAAGTTACTACCTCCTGGCTGGTTCTGATTCAGGTACCATTAGCATCTTTGAAGAAATTCATTGTTTGCTGGAAAAAGCAATCTCTGCTTTCTAATAAGGAAACTTTTTCCTTCAAAAGGCAGAGCAGGATTTTTTTGTTGTTGCTAAATTTTAACTCATTTGTGAATGTGTATCAGGGATGACGGTTTGTGGAACCAGCAAGGGGAATACTCCAACCATACAGAAGAATTAAAATTAGACTTACCTAAGCAAGATGCATTATGCAGATTTTCTGTTCAGTTGTGAATTTGTTTGTTTCTTTTTGCTTCCTAGATTTTTCTATTCTGACTTTTATTGCAGGATAATTCAAAATAGTAGCAAAGGCGCTGATTCAGCAGGGTACCAAAGTGGTTGCCTATAATTAAATAGGTAAATAGCTCTGTGCACTATAGTGGGACTACTTGTTTGATTAGAATTAGACACATACCTAGATGTCTCATGGGGCTGAGACCAGAAGGAGCAAGCACAGCAGCTGGGCATGTATGTGTGGGACATTTCGTAAAAGAAATGTTAATAGAGTATTAAATATAATAGCAGTGCTTCTTGGAAGAAACAAAGCAACATATTCTTTTTCCACTATTTTAAATGTTAACAGCATTGCCCCCTTTCCAATTATTGGCATAAGTGCTAGAGTTAATACAAAAGTATTTCCAAAACAGCTATGAGTCTTTGGTTTTAAGGAACAGTTTTGCAAAGATGAAAACTCTCTGCTCTTCTCCTCTGATGAGCAAAAGGCTCACAGGTGGGGAAAAAAAAATAAAATTCATAAACATGTTACTGTGGGGATTGTATTTCTGATTATTGAAATTTCTTAAAAGGATGGAAACCCAACTGCTGCTTTTATTTTCTGATTATTTTTGGATTTCATAAAATTTGGTTAGTGTATACTATTATACTTCCAGACGGCAGCACAGCACTATGTTGCTTAGGCTTTCCAGGGATTATTAATACGTCTATTTTTCTTGTATTTTAATTTCTAAAATAATTTTTATAGATTCTAACAGAGTTTGCAGAATCACTTTTGAAGACTTTTGAGATCGGAAATGTGGATTTCCTTAGTCGTTTCACTTTCTCATGTCAATTTTGCAACGTGAAATATAGTCTCTAATTGTGTTGTGTTAATGAGATTCATGACGTGTCTTATTTTGAAATGGAGACTTGGTTTTCTGAATCTTCCAGTGTTTCTTAAATTGTCTAAAATATTTTATTGAAGGCAGTATGTCTGCTTGAGCAGTTTGGAGGTCTTGGAGCCTAAGTGTATGAACACTGTGGATCTGCGCTTCACCTATGGACAGTGTCATGTAGGGAAAAATGTAGGAGGAAGTATTTCTTGTGAGCACATGAAGAACAAATGCAGCAAGAATTCCAGTGACAACAGACCTTTTTTACTCATAAATTAAATGCTACAAGTTTAGCCATCAAATTTATTTTGGTTGAGTGGAAAATGCATGCTTTCAACACAAAAGAGGGAACCTTGATAATGACTGGAAAGTGTAGGATACTTCCTGATGTATATTCCGTGAGTAAAAAAATGGATGAACTGGAGAAGTATATTCTTGTGTTGAACTTGTACCATTGTGTGCCTCTACCAAGAGTTTTCTGATCCAGCCTGAGTAGAAGAGCTCGTTGCACTTTGCTGGTGACAACAGTCTCTCTTGTGTGTTTTTTCCTGGGTGCTTTTTCTTAATGACCTTTTTTAAAAAATAAAAATCTGTTGTGCTCTTTTTATCAGGAGGAGAGCAGTTTCTGCTGCTTTAAAGCTTTCCTGGATTATTTTTTTTAATATCTCCTATTTTCATACCATTTTTAATTACCATCGTTGATCCCCAACCCTGCAAGTGTGCCATTTGAAAACAGTTGTATAATGAGCTGTCTATTCTATTCTCTATTAATTCAATAATTTTAAGTTTAATAAACTTAAATAATTTATAAATCTATTTCTGATTTTATACCGAGTTTATGCGCTAGTGGCCAGTAACATATTTATTTCATAAGAATGTTGAAAACTTTAACCAATCAGACTGGCAAATATGGAGCAGATTCTACATTAATGTTGGTTACTATGCTTGACAGATGCCAGAAGAAAAACCTTGATGTAATCTAGTATAATCCTACTGCCCGACATCGAAGTAGGCTTTAATCAGAAACATTTATATTTCTTTTTTCTACATTTTGTACGGCTGTTCAATTCCCTCACATGTAAAACAGATTAAGTTATTCAGCAAGGGTGATCATGGGCCACCATACTTACTTCACTTAGTCCTAGCCTTTAAACTTAAAGGTACATGTTCAGTGTAAAGACTTGTTTTGATTCTTGCATTTTTCATGTAAATTTTCATTGTAAAATGTGGCATATCTATTATTTTATAATATCTCTATTTTCCATAGTATTTTGAGTTGCATTTTGAAAGAGGATTAAAAAAATCTGTTTTATACTAACTCCTTGTAGCTCACGTAGTCTATGTGACACAGCACTGCTAAAGCAGAACATGAAGCTGACCCAGCTTTGCTACACAAGCAAAGAACAGTATGTAAATAAACAACACAAACAAGTCTGAGAGGAAATACTGTTTTGGTTAAAACAATCTAAATTGCTTAATGCTGTCTGTAATGAAACTGGTTTCGAAGTGAAATAGTTTAATTGAATATAATACATTTCGTGCTATTATGCCACTTAATCAGCTGATTGTAATGCTTCTTTTGCCTAAGTTCCTGCCTCCTCCTCCTGGCTCCGTTTTCTTCTTCCTTACCTTTCTCTGCTTTCTGTTCCTTTTCCTCTACTTCCCTTATTTGTTTTAAATGAAATAGCAGCTTTGCTTTCCTTTGACCTTCTAATTTCAAACTCTGTAAATTGTTTTTATAATTTCCATTTATCTTAATGTCTTTACTGTTCCTCCCCTATGTGTGTGGCCTAAGCTTAAGCACGGAAGTAGGAGCTAGAAACTTCACATACAAATTTCTGTGCAAACACTCCCTCTCTCTTTATGACAAGCCCCAACAGCCTTGCCAGAGACAGGGGAAGACTTTGTCACTGCTACTACCATTTGGTTTTCCAGGAACAGGGTTAGCCTCGGGAATCTTGCTGAGAAGTTGGATAAAATTTTTCATTTTGAAGCTTTTCAAAAAGGAGCAATATTCTATTTTGAGGGGGAGGGGAACAGAGGAAAGAGCTCTTTATTTGTTATTATTTTCGGTTAAAATGCTAGCATCTTTATTTTCTGTTAAAATACTAATGTATTTTAACTGTAATTTGATACAGAAGGCAGTTTTTAGGAATCTTTGTTCATTTCCTCACAAATTTAAGATGCATCTTGTTGCCACTGGGCTTTACAATAACATTTTCCTTTTGATTCACTTAACAAATATTTAGTGTGCCCTTGCTCGTGTCATTCAATATACGTGCCAAAAGTTTGACTCTTAAAAAATTGTCTGACTTCTCTTTGTAGATCAGGTTCTGATAGTTCTGGCCGCACAGCACACGAATGGCTTTACAAGTGTGACATTAGTATCTAGAGTAAGGCGTTGGTATTTCACTTTTAAATCTATTCTGTTTGGTTGGATTTAAAGGGAAGGATTGACAAGTTGATTTACTAAGGATTCCAGGTGACCTGAGAAGTTAATAAACATGATGTTAGTCCTAATATCACTGGAGGATGGGAATTGTCAAATTAGGTTTTGTTAATGAGATTACAGCTTCAGTTGACAAACTGCTGTAATAGTATCCTTAGACTCTTTAAGACATCTGGCTTGGTGTTGATGCTCCAATTAAAACATGTGCAAGTGTAATGGCAGTTGGCTGACAATCAACATACAGAGGGATATAAAAAGACTGGATGTGAAAAATTTTCTACTTGATCTATTTGAAGAAAATTAAAAGGATGTATTTTTGAATCCATTCGTTTAGTATCTTCACAAATAATTTATAAGACAACAAAACTGTAGCATGTGAAGTTTGCAGATGACTAGAACAAGAAGTATGGGAATCACCATGTAGATGACAACTTTAAAATCAGACTGAGTTGCCACAGTTGACAGTCAGATGAACGTGAGCTGCCAAAGCAAAGTGGTGGCTCAGAGAGAAAACGTGGTTCTTGCGTGTATAAATAGCAAAGTACATGTATTCTGTGGATGAACTTTGGTTACTAGAGTACTGAGTCTAGTTGCGGTGTCCACAACTTATTATGAAAAAGATACTGCCAAAGTAAAAAGAGCTCTGAGAAGAGCTCCAGAACAATTCGATGTCTGGAAAACCTCCCTCACAGAATAAAATTAAGTAGCTTAATAGCGTTTAGTTCATCTCAGGGAAGATTTTGAAATGACAGGGTTACAGCTTGAGGAATGGCTGCCTCAAGGTGTATGAGATTTAAGTGCTTCATATCATAGAAGACCTGTGACTTGAAGCTGTTTGAACCTGAGGCCTTCGTAATCTGTCTCGTATAGGTGTAGGTTGGTTTCATAGCCGAGAGATGAGGCTTGACAAATCAGACTCGTAAGCGTAATTTTAAGTAGTGAATTTAGTAGTAGTTTACATGGAAAAGTCTTATTTACCAATATGGTGGATTTACCATTGGTTGATGGTTTTTAATCAAAACTTGTATCTTTTGGTCAGCTGTTAAAGGCTTGACGCAGGTCTCCCTTGGTGAAATCTCATAATCTAGATTATGCAGGAGACCAGCTTCAGTAATCATAAGGGTCTATATGGCAAGTAGGGCAACTAGGATATATAAAAAAATATTACTTAAAAGGTCTGAACTTTTAGCAGCCGTCTTTAATTACCACTTGGAAGTGGGAACAGAGAAGAAACCAGTACTAGCTAACCTATGGCTCTTCGCAGATGTATGCTAAAAGCTTCATAACTACTGTTGGTCTGTGGATGTGGTTTGAGAATCCCTATAATGTGCTGAAACTTCATGGAGATTTTGGTCTTGTACATCTATATTTGATGGTATTATTAGACTTGTGGTTTTCTACTCATTCACATTCTCCAGGGAGGCTCTCGCACAGATTGATTTTAAAGTACTAGGTCATGAGATCCTTGTTAGCAATCTTTCTGTTCTTCTGTTGAAATATCCTTCTGGAAGGTCACCACTGAATGTGCCACTGTGTTAGCACTAAGTAAAATTGGGAAGAAGTCATGACATGAAAACCAAATGAGGTATTACTTCCCAAAGAGGAGCATCAGTTTTGTTTGGAGAGAGAAAGGCAGGGGTCAGGAACTGGCATTACACCCCAGAATGCTGAAATAAACTGGCAAGAAAGGAAACCTAAAAATGATATTAGCCTCAGTAGGAACTCCAGAGGAGAGTGAATTGTCTCAACGATCCCCAAAAAACACATCGTCTTGAGGAAAACTGTTTAGAAAATATTGGGAAGGATACGTCACAAGTGATGTCATGAAACCTAGATAGATGTATGTATAGGTCAGGCTTAGTTTATTGGCATTATGTCACTAAAGCCAGATGTAGAAGCTTTTAGGTTAGGCATTGCGTATTCTCTTACCATTAAAGGTCATTGCATTAAATGGCTAAATGGTTTCTGAGTTAATCTGAATAGAAGACCAGTTAAAAACAAATAATGCTAGCCTAATGCAGTAGCAAAGAGGGTTTGACTATTCAGGGAGTCATCTGTCCCTGAGGAGAGAGAGGCAAGTGCACTCTCATTTTGCCATCTATCTGGTAACATCTGGACTTCACGAGGAGTAAATGCTGGAGCTGCTGTATTGCAAGAGACTTTGCTTCTAAGCAGTGGGAGAAGGAGGGAGGGTTGCCATCCAGAAGTGCTGTTGCACTGCTGTCTGAGTTGAGCTTTAGCCAGCTGTCCCTGTTTCCTTAAGAGACTGCCCCATTAATTTCCCTCTTCCCAAACAGCAGTCAGCAGCCCATACCTTTCTCCTTGTAAGAGGAACCTAAAATGTCACAGTGGTTACTTCCAGTTTGGTGAGCTCTGCATCTGGTCAGTCTCATCAAAACTTGCATGTTTGTGCTTTATTGCACTTGCATGCTGCCTGTAGCTTTTTTTTTTTTTAATCTGACGGAACACATTCACAATCTGCTGCGTGCATAACATGGGTGGGGTAGATTAATAAAGGAAGAAGGGGATGGACTTTTAATTTGCAAGTTCCGAGGGATTGTTATAAAGAATGAGGATGGAGGAAGCAGACTTCTCGCACCATACGGAGAGGCTGTGAGGGCCTTTTGAAGATGTGATTGTTTATAATTGTTTTGTTCTGTGTTTAGAGGCAGTTGGAAAAGATCTTGCAAACCATGTACTTAAATTTGCTCCTTTAAATTGATTTTTGTTCTTGACTGTAATCCCTCACGCATATTAACTAACCTGACTTTGAGTACTTCTGCTTATATGTGTCTACTTTTTGCGTGAGCAGCAATGCAGAATATGAACATTTGTCTCCCCCATAAGAATCTCTAACCTCTGCTGCATAAGTGTAATGATTAAAAACTTGGACCACAAACCTGCTTCTGATTCAGACACCACCTGTCCAAGTATTACAGAAAGGCCCAAACAGATTTTAGGCAGCAGCAGAAGAGAAAGTGTTAGAAAAATCACACAAAGAAAGGTTTGTGCAAGAAGACACAGAATGGGATCTTTTGCAACTTGAGTTTAATTGTGATTATTTAAAGAATAGGAGTGATGCTAATCAGGTTAGGCATGCTGGCAAGACAGCAGGGAATAGTAGCAAGACAGTCGAGGAGAAGAGATCCCTCTACTTTCACTGAAGATTAACCCATCCATGTTGGATGCACTAACATGTAAGAGAAAAGGGAGTGTCTGGCAGAAATAGCAGCAGGAAGGCAGTAGATTACATATTTGTAAAGTAGTTGAGAGGCTTGATTTCTAGCGTTAATGTTGACAGTATCTTTGTTACTCAGAGTATTATTTACTGTTTCCATGTTTGTTTGGCTTTTTTAATCTACAAAATGAAAGTAATATCTGCCTAAATACGTAAACAAGTGGTTGTGACAATTTGTAAATGACTGTGTAGTTAAGAAGTCCATGGAACAAATTTGGCAGGGCAGAGGTCTTTTCTGTATTCCTAGGATTATGCTTTGCTCTTTCACTTAAAAACAAGTACAAGGTAGATTTAAAACTTGGGTTAGTAGAGTCCTATTGCTGGGTATATAATGTAACAATAGTACTTTGTGAAGCATAGAGTTGAAGACTCATGAGATTCATCCTCCTACTCTAGCAAGTGCAAGTGCTGAAGTGCTCTCTGAGAACTGGCTGATCTAGCAAAGCCGTGTGGGTGGTTAAGCACAAGCCTAACTCAAGGTGTTTAGGCTGTAGAAGGTAATCTTGAGTCTTTGGGAGAAACAAACCAATTCTATCCTAAACAATGCAAGAGGCCTGTTTCCAGCAAAGCAAGCTTTTGTGCTGTAAACTTGATTTGTTCAGCGTTGAGTCATTTGGTTTCAGTCAAATATCCATTTAAAACTGGGCCCTGGCTAAGGGTAGAAGAGGTTCATAAAAAGTAGCTTCAGTGGTGAAGTGAGCTGCAGTGGTGTGTTCTGGCTTGTTCCTGCCTCTTGAGTGGCATTCATTGCCCCTTCATTTGTGCTGGTACAAATCAGTGCACTGTAAACTGGATCGCAGGCTAAATTTTTCCTGATGGAAGCTTCTGCTCCCCTGTTGATTTTATCCAAGACCATGGCCGTACTGAGAGCCCTGCTTGGCTGAGTTAAGGGTGGGAAGAGATAGCTGAGGTTGAGGAGGAAGGCATGGAAATTTCTAAAGCTGGTTCCGCGGACAAAGTCAGCGTGTTCAGGAACTACACCCTGAAGCAAAAGGTTCAGGAATGTAGAAATGCTAGAATATAAACCATGAAAGCGTGTGGGGAATTGCTTCCAGGTTTAGGTTATTTTATGCTGGAAAGTAAAGTTTTGACACCTTTTTTTTTTTTTTACTTGTTGATTTTAAGATGCTTATCTGCCAAATTGCATTCTTTCGGGTTTGGTATGTACGCTATGGAATTTCATAGCGATCTGTTCAAGTCTGGCTAGCTAGAAGAAGGTAGTACAGGCATATATTTAAAATACAAAAAAGAAGTAGGAAAGTGAAAAAAGTTTTGGGAAAAAACATGATGTTGAAGGAAAGAATATGAGCAAAACAAAGTGACAGAAGAATAGGGCACTGGTGATCCTTGCTGGCAATACTTAATGAAAGCAAGGATCTCATTTGCGGCCTGCAGACCAGTTCCATAAAGAGTGATATCCTGAAGCCAGGAAGAACGTCTGGTGGAGAACAACCTCATTATTCTGCTTTTAAGTACAGGGAATTCCTGTTCATGTCAAGTGTATCAGTATCAGAAAAAGCTATGCTGATCTGAGAAAGGTATTCTTTTAACCTGTTTTCTCCCTCCCAGGTTTTTTTTATGTACTGAGAAGCGCTTTTATTAGTGTGCCAGATTGCCCAGAAGTGATTGTGATATCTCCTTCATGAAACACATTAACAGCAGAAGAAATTAATAGGATAGAATATTAATTCATCTGCTCTGTCTTATAGGGAGGCAAAGAACAGCCAAGACCTTGTCTGATGCTCTCCCTGAAAAAGCATCTTTGTGTTTATGAATGCATTATGAAAGATTACCTGAGGTGATCTGAAAGTACATGGTTTTCAACTTGAAGAGGATCTATAAAAGAGAGGAAGGAACCTTTCTTTGATGTTTCTTAAATGAACTGAAAGATCTTGAAAAAATTGCAGGAGACTTCTGTTCTCATTTTTTTTCAGGGAGTGTTGTCTCTGAGCAGCTGAGAGGGAAACTAACGTTTCGTCAGACTGGCTTTTGTATTTTGTGTGTATATCAACCTATCTTTAACTCTGATGCCTAATCCACAATAGGAATAAAACCTTTCTTTTCAGAAGTCTTACTGAGACATGCTTACCTGTGGTTAACAGTCAGTAGCAGTAGGAGTACCAGTATATCTAAATCCTTTCTCCAAATCCTGGCAGAATTTCACCAAAATGCAAATAATTATTTTGTATTTTTATTTAAACAGCTTTCAAGTAATCTCTTCATACAAATTCAGAAGTAAGGGCTTGTGCATTTGTCAATAGCAAAGCTAAATTTCTAAAACTGATGAAGAATGGGTTTTGAAGTGATTATGACTTCATTGCAATACTGAGTATTTCTCACGTGATGTATTGGTACGAAGTTATTTTTGTTCAGCTTATGATACGCAATGCAGGAAGTGATGTCTGTCATTAACATCCTCTAATGTTTTCCTTGATATCACAGAATCACAGGGGTTGGAAGGGACCTCTGGAGATCATCTAGTCCAACCCCCTGCCAGAGCAGGGACACCTAGAGCAGGTTGCACAGGACAGCGTCCAGGCAGGTTTTGAATGTCTCCAGAGTTGGAGACTCCACCACTTTTCTGGGCAGCCTGTTCCAGTGCTCTGCCACCCTCAAAATAAAGAAGTTCCTCCTCATGTTCAGGTGGAACTTCCTATGGTCAAGTTTGTGCCCATTACCTCTTGTCCTGTCACTGGGCACCACTGTAAAAAGACTGGTCCCATCTTCCCAGCACCTTCCCTTTAAGTATTTGTAAACATTGATGAGATCCCCTCTGAGTCTTCTCTTCTCCAGACTAAAAAGACCCAAGTCCCTCAGCCTTTCCTCATGAGAAAGATGTTCCAGTTCCCTAATCATCTTTGTAGCCCTCTGCTGTACCCTCTCCAGCAGTTCCCTGTCCTTGAACTGGGGGGCCCAGAACTGGACACAGTACTCCAGGTACGGCCTCACCAGGGCTGAGGGGGAGGATAACCTCCCACGACCTGCTTGCCACACACCTCTTGATGCACCCCAGGATGCCATTGGCCTTCTTGGCCACAAGGGCACATTGCTGGCTCATGGTCATCCTGTTGTCCACCAGGATTCCCAGGTCCCTTTCCACAGTGCTGCTTTCCAGCAGATCAGCCCCTAACCTGTACTGGTGCATGGGGTTATTCCTCCCCAGGTGCAGTACCTTACACTTGCCCTCATTGAACTTCATGAGGTTTCTCTCTGCCCAACTCTCCAGCCTGTCCAGGCCACGCTGAATGGCAGCACAGCCTTCCAGTGTGTCAGCCACCCCTCCCAGTTTTGTGTCATCAGATATGTTTTTCCTTTTAAGTTGTGTGTAGCATGAAGCTTTTGATTAAACTGTTCTCTACTGGATTGTGCTTAAGGGTTGTTTTAAGAATCTGTGTGAGGGATGGTTCCCTTCATTCCAAAGATGGACCCTGAAGAAAATTTTTACGAAGGTAAATTGGCAATAAGGACAGATGCAATTTTGGACTTCTGACTTTTAAAATGGAACCACAGGTGTTGCCTTGGTAATAACAACATGCCTGTTGTCCCCTTTCTAAAATTTCTTCTGAATTTGCCTGCAAACTCCCATTAGGTATGTTCAGTGAAGATCTGTTAAATGTGGTAGCTGTGATTTGTGACGATTCCATCTACCCTGAGTATGTTCCACTTGATCAAAGTCCTCAGTATAAGGACTGAGAGTACCTTCTAACTGCCAGGTGTGCTAGGTGGTGCTATGGCAATGAATGCTGCTGTAGTAGATGACTGATCAACTATAGTATAATTTTTCCAGCAGAAAAAAATTCATATGCACAGAAAGCTTGGGGTTTTTTTCAGCTGCAAGAGCTGAAGTACTGTGTGCCGTTCTGAATGCTTGAGTTCAAAAACCTCTGTATGAGGTGAAACTGGCATTTTGCTTCCATCTTCAGCTTTTTGGTGCGTGGCCTTTTCAGTTGCAATATGTGCAGAATATGGGCTACGGTTTGGAAAATACATTCTTCTGTCCTTTTAAGTTAATGCTGTTGTGTTTAAATTGAATGATACTGTGTTGGCTTTCAGGTAGACTTGAATAATGCAAGTTCTCAGTATTACAAAATATCTTTGTTTTTCAGTTCCGAAAGCAAAGGGAGTGAAGCCATAAATTTCAAGAGCAACCAAAAGGAAAGCACAACTCTGCCTGCACTTTTGAAGGTATGATTTTTATTTACTAATATTTACTTGAGCTAAAGCCTGCCACCTCTGCTTGTGACTGCTTGCTAGTGTTTTGGTGTTGGATGTATTCCTGCACTGTGATGTAGCGCCTGGTTGTCATATTCTGGATTAGGGCCCATTATGACAGGGGACTAATACACGTGCAGAAGACAGAAAAACTGTCTGTGCTTCACATTCTTAAAACAAAAGTCATGTCTGTGCTTATGTTAAAGAGTCTGTACTTATATTAAAGAAGTGGAAGTTTAGTGCTAATTCTGCATGCAGTTAGCTGGTGAAGAAGGAAGATAGTATTTTTATCAAATGATGGTTTCAGGCATTCCTCTAAAGCACCATTTCTATATAATTTATGAATATCTAACCAGCAAATGTTTGCCTGCCTGAAGGTCCTCTGGTTGCCAACTAAAGCACCGTAAGATCTTTCTGCTGAAAATTCGTATGCGTGTGTCAGCTGTTCTTCACCAGTGTTATCCATATTAATCATGCTTGTCTTGTCCTGTAACATTTTACAGGGGAAAAAAAAAAAGACTTGTTTCTCTGTGACCAGCACTTTCTCCTATGTCACTTGACAAAAAGTGGTGGTTGCCTATGAAGTTGTGTTTGGATTTAATCAAATATCATAAATAACTATTTACAGGTGATAACTGCCATCTTTGCTTCTGTCACATCATGTCCGGCGCAGAGCCATTTTGGTGATTCATTCAGTAACCACTTTTGCTTGGTTTTTTGTTCCTTTTCCTAGTCGTTTTAGTTTAATGCAGATAATATTGTGGCTACTTCCCCAGAAGGGCCTTGACTAGTCTGCCAGATTTATTCGGGGATGCAGCAGGCTGCTTAACACACTAAATCTGAGATTTCTATCCTGTGTTGCATTTATTGATTCTCTTATGGAGAAGGAAGCAGTCTTCTTCCCTTATGGCCTACAGTTTCTGTGTAGTTGAATCTTCATTACTTAGAGACCATTTGTTCGGGCTTTGCCAAAGGTCAAGAGATGTTGCAGTGGCCTCTCCAAAGACCCAATTCAGTCCAACAAGGTTGTTAGCTCAAGAGCAATTCCATGTTGAATGTAGTTTATCCACATCAAGGTGGGAAACAATGTGGTGACGTTTGTTCAAAAGCCTGTGGATTCAAGCCAAGTCTGTCAATTCTGAGCTCCTGAAAAATGCCACTGAATGGCATCCTGTTGCCATAAATCATGAACTATTGATTTTATGCCTTGAAATGCAGGCAGTAAGGATTCTGATAAACCAGATGAGATTCTGCTATAATAAAAGCAAATTTTCTGCACTTAAAGATCTTATTTTTCTATGTTAGATCACTGACAAATTCTAAAACAGATTTTCCTTTTGAAGAAGGTTTTGACTAAGGAAGGAGAATCGTTCAGCATATGTGCACAGGACTTCAACACCAGGAATTGCTTAAAAGGAAGTATGAAAAGGGCCAGGTCTCAAGGAACAAGCAGGATGTGTAGGTGGGGAAGAGGGAGCATAGCAGGTTTAAGTTACCCAAGAGTGTTTCTTTCTTGCCAAAAACTTATCTCATTTATTTTTTCATTTAAAAAAGCCAAATTCAGAATCTTTCCTGCTGAATATAAATTTGTTGCGATAAAGTCTGCTACTCAGAACTTGTGTCTTTTTAATACTGTACTAAAAGTTGGTGCCAATATTAATGCTGTAGAGTTTTGTTCCAAATATCTGATGTGTTTTCTTTGTCTTGCCATAACTTTTTATTTAATTATATTGTCTTTGACCAGCGTTTAGAAGTCTAAAGTGTTAGTGTTTGAAATAATACCTAATGTTTGTATAGGCTTTATAAGAAAGGTGCGGTTTTCATATTACTAGAATGTGCTGGCTGTTCAACTGTATTGAGTTTCCTGTCTAACTTACTTCCCTCTTTCTTAAGCTAATCAAAAATCTTCTGATACATTTGAACAGTTTCATATGCATAGTAATGAGTACTTTTAGCACTGTAATTTTATATCTTGTGTGCACTGAAACTACAACTAGATAGTAAAACCTGATTCAGAGGAGGTGGGGAAAGTATTTATTTTCTACTGCTGCCCCCTCCTTTTTTTTTTTTTTGTGAAGAAAATATTTTTCTTTTTTTCTCCTACCACTGCTCCCTTCAACACACACTTGCATTTTGATAACACCACACTATCCAGTGCCTGACATTGGCCAAAATAAGCTGTCTTGTGCAAAGATCACTGGAACGCAGCTGAAGAGTTGGAGAGAACTGAAACTGTCTCATTTGAAAGAGATAGTGTATGGTATTGAAAGACGTTCCAGTTTTATTCATTGAATCATCAAGGTTACTATGGCCTGGAAAAAAAAAAATGTTTTGTTGTTACAGAAAGTGTACTTTGTGAGGAATGTCTAAATCTATATACCTACAGGGATCAGGTTTGGGCAGGTTTCCATATGTGTCCATATCTCTGAACCATGCTTCTACCTAGTCATTTCAGGTGGATGGTGACTAAAAGTTGAAACCATGTTGTGTCTGTCTTTCACCAAGTTAATAAGATATCATGTTTCTGATAGCATGTAAGTCTACATGTAAGTCTGTGATTTTGTATATTCATTGGCTGTCTCAGCAGGAGGCCAGGGGCAAAATAGCGGGGGAACTGTAAGTCTCTGATTTAGCAGCAAAGGTCGGACATCTAAATTACAGCTGACTGGGTGAGTGGAGCTGGGAAACATTCTGAGTGACTGTAGCGCTCTGGCTCTTCTGAGGGCTTTAGTTACCAGTTCTGTACTTTAGCCCTGCCATTCTTTTCCCTGTGATGAAATATTTAGCTCATAGAGGGAGGAAAAGGTATTTTAATACGTTATGAAAATACAAAGCCTAATCTTTCTGTTCCAAGGTGACTTTATCAATCATCATTTGATCATTTTCGAGAAAATATTAATGAAATATATTTGCCACATCTATTAATTCATTGCCATAAAGTACACCACCGCCCACCACTATTTATTTACAGATTTTGTTTTGGTTCTGTTTCTTTGAATCAGAGCTCTAAACAGTGCTCTTTCTGAGTAAACGCTCCATTTCAGGGATCTGATCGTTGAACAGATGGTTGTGTGGATGTAAACACTTCTTGAACTTCATGTTTAGTGTTCTAAGTATCTGCATTACATAGTGTCCAGTACATGTTAGTATATCATTAACTTCACTTTTAGCACTACACGGACTTTGTTTTTAAAAGCAATATTGCAACAGTGTTTCCTGCAAAAGTATGTTTCACATACTTTTGCTTTTGGTAATGCCCTTAGAACGAAGGTTTACAACTGGGACATAGGTATTAGGTGGATTGTGTGGAACAACTACCAAATAAGCTAATACCACTAATGTAGCGAGCCAGGTGCTGGAGAATGTCATGTTAGTACAGTTTTGAAGAAATCACACAATGCTCCTGTTGGATGTGCTTGAGCTGCAAGTCTAACCTGGCTCGTACCCATAGTACCATACTGTAGTAGTAGCAGCGGTGATAGGTGCTTGCGATAGTTTCAGTAGTAGCAAATGGCTTGGGTCCAAGGCTTGCCCTGTCTGAGGTTCTTGTCCAACTGAAGTCTTTGTCGTGACAGTGTAGATACTTGCCTGCCAATCATCCCTAGATAGCCTTCCTGTAGTGGTGCATGGAGGAAATAGCATACTATCATAGAATAGTAGAATCATCATAGAAGGGTTTGGGTTGCAAGGCACCTTAAAGATCATCTAGTTCCAAGCCCCCTGCCATGGGCAGGGACACCTCCCACTAGATCAGGTTACTCAAAAGCGCCAACCAACCTGACCTTGAACACTTGCAGGGATGGGGCATCCACGGCTTCCCTGGGCAACCTGTTCCAGTGCCTCACCACCCTCAGAGTAAAGAATTTCCTTCTAATACCTAATATAATATACCCTCTTTCAGTTTAAAACTGTTAGCCCTTGTCCTGTTGCTACACTCCCTAATAAAGAGTCCCTCCCCATCTTTCTTGTAGGCCTCCTTTAGGTACTGGAAGGCTGCTATAAGGTCTCCCCGGAGCCTGCTCTTCGCCAGGCTGAACAACCCCAACTCTCTCAGCCTGTCCTCATAGCAGTCTTCTGGTCGTCTTTGTGGCCCTTGCTCCAACAGGTCCATGTTGTTATGTTGGGGGCTCCAGAGCTGGATGCAGTACTCCAGGTGGGGTCTCACGAGAGTGGAGTAGAGGGGCAGAATCACCTTGCTCGACCAGCTGGCCATGCTTCTTTTGATGCAGCCCAGGATATGGTTGGCTTTCTGGGCTGAAAGCACACATTGCTGGCTCATGTTGAGCCTCTCATCTACCAACAGCCCCAAGTCCCTCTCCTCAAGGCTGCTCTTGATCCATTCTCCCCCCAGCCTGTATTTGTGCTTGGGATCACCCCGAACCACATGCAGGACCTTGCACTTGGCCTTGCTGAACTTCATGAGGTTGGCATGGGCCCACCTCTCAAGCCTGTCCAGGTCCCTCTGGATGGTGTCCCTTCCCTCTGGCATGTCGACCACTCCGTGCAGCTTGGTGTCATTGGCAAACTTGCTGAGAGTGCACTCAGTCCCGACATCCATGTTGCCAACAAAGATGTCAAATAGTACCAGTCCCAATACCAACCCCTGAGGAACGCCACTCATCACTGGTTTCCACTTGGACATCGACCCATTGACCACAACTCTTAGTGCAGCCATCCAGCAATTCCTTATCCACTGAGTGCTCCATCAGTCAAGTCCATGTCTCTCCAATTTAGACAAGGATGTTGTGTGGGACAGTGCCAAATGCTTTGCACAAGTCCAGGCAGATAAGGTCAGTTGCTCTCCCCTTATCCACCAATGTTGTAACCCTGTCATAGAAGGCCACCAAATTTGTCAGGCATGATTTGCCCTTAGTGAAGCCATGTTGGCTGTCACCAGTTATCTCCTTATTTTCCATGTGCTTTAGTGTAGTTTCCAGGAGGATCTGCTCCATGATCTTGTCGGGCACAGAGGTGGGACTGACTGGCCTGTAGTTCCCTGTGTCTTCTTTGTTTCCCCTTTTTAAAAATGGGGGTTATGTTTCCCTTTTTCCAGTCAGTGGGAACTTCACCGGACTGCTATGACTTCTCAAATATGATGGATAATGTCTTAGCAATTTCATCCACCAGTTTCTTCAGGACCTGCTGATGCGTCTCATCAGGTCCCATGGATTTGTGCACTTCCAGGTTGCTTAGATGGTCTCAAACCTGATCTTCTCCTACAGTGGGAGGTTCTTGATTCTCCCAGTCCCTCCCTTTGCCTTCTGTAACTTGGGCAGTGTGGCTAAAGCATGTGCTGGTGAAGACCAAGGCAAAAAAGTCGTTGAGTACCTCAGCCTTCTCCATATCCCAGGTGACCAGGTCTGCCGTTTCCTTCCATAGAGGGCCCACATTTTCCCTAGTCTTGCTTTTATCACTGACGTACCTGTAGAAGCCTTTCTTGTTTCCCTTGATGTCCCAGGCCAGATAAAATTCCATCAGGGCTTTAGCTTTCCTAAACTGATTCCTTGCCACTTGGACAATTTCTCTGTATTCCTTCCAGGCTACCTGTCCTTGCTTCCACCCTCTGTAGAGTTCCTTTTTGTGTTTGAGTTTGTCCAGGAGCATCCGTGCAGGCCTCCTGGTGTTTTTGCCTGACTTCCTCTTTGTTGGGATGCATCGCTCCTGAGCTTGGAGGAGGTGATCCTTGAATATTAACCAGCTTTCTTGGGCCCCTCTTCCTTCCAGGGCTTTATCCCATGGTACTCTACCAAGCAGATCCCTGAAGTGGCTGAAGTGTGCTCTCCTAAAGTAGTGAGCTTGCTGTACACGCTCCTCGTTGCCCTCAGGATCTTGAACTGCATTCTCCTATAACTGATTAGGAAGGAATTCTTAAGCATCTCAGCACAGGAACTATTATGTGAGCTTTGTCAGTGAAATGCAAAAGTTTGAAAAAGTAGGTACAAACACAATATACCAAATGTATAATTTAGACTTCAGTATTTCAGCAACATTAAATATTTTATAATTTGGCCCACAGGCTCACGCCTGCGTGCTAGTTGCCTGGATTAACCAGAGGCACTCTCACCTTGATAGAAAACACAGGTGCAGAAAGATTATCTAGTCCACTCCTCTGCCCCAAGGTGAGATCTCTCTATCTATGTCATACCCAATAGAAGTTTGTCTGACTTGTTCTCAAAGACCTCCAGCGATGGAGATCTCTAAGATCTCTGCAACTTCACCAGACAACTCTTCTACCAATTTCATAAACCTTATAATTAGAAAGTCTTTTTCTTAACATCCCATCTGAATCTTTCTTGCTTCAAATTAAACCTGTTGCTAATTGTCCTCTGACAAGTACTCCTGTATGCTGTGAACATGTAGAAGAGATTGTTCTGTAGCCCTGCTTTCTCACATGAATTTAATTTCAAGGTAACATAAAGATGGATGTATTTAAACAGTAGACATGGTAGTAAAATTTGATGGCAAGGACTGCAATTATGTGATAAGATGGAGCCAGATTCTTTTTGGAGTTGCAACAAATAGGACAAGGCAACGGGTGCAAGTTAGAACATGGGAAATTCCAGTCACCTGTAAGAATTTTTTTCTTTCTTTTTTTTCTTGTCCTCACTTTACTGTAAAGGTGGTCAGATACTGGAACAGGTTGCCCAAGGAAGTTGCAGAATCTTTATCCTTGGAAATACTCAAAATGCAGCTGAATGAAGCCCTGCTGTAACTGGAGCTGCTTTGAGAAGGAGCTTAGACTACGTGACCTCCCCAGCCACATTCCTTTCAGCCTAATTTGTTCTGTAATTCTCTGTCACATCATTTTTCATCCGATGTGTGAATTCATGTAAGTTTTAAAAAAAAGTCCCCTGAACTTGCTGAATATATGTAGCTGTTCTTACTGAATGTCTGTAATTCTGACTTTATAGTTAGTTTTAAGTTCTACAAAAAAGTTAGAAATAAAAATTAAGCCCAGTGTCTTAATTAACGGCATACTTTTCCATATAGCATGGGAGGTTTTTTCATATTGTCATGGGTTTATTTTATATTGTCTTTATTTTGTATATATATGTTATCTAAGTGATGTCTGCTCAGCCTGTGTGTGAATGCCTGCTGAATGCCTGTGTCTTGGACCTAGTAATCAGAAATTGGAGAGAGGGATTTTTTTGTCTTTGGGAGTCAAGGGAGGTGGACTATTACTGCCAATGATTAATTTTTTAAAAACCTGAGAGTTACTTAGAAAAACTATTGTTGTTGCTGCCCACAACAACGAATGAAAGACAAAACCAAAATGTTTTTGGAGTTTGCATAACCAAGATTTTTGCTGTGGAACCTGAAAGCAGATCTTTTTCTCTTTGGCAATGATGTAGACTTTTGTTGAAATGGAATTTTATAGTTGAGTACATAGCACCTTCTGGTTTCCCAGGACACTTTGTTAAATTAATGGTGTTAAGAGCTGGATGTGTTCAGGAAGACAGTTCAAGATCATCCTATCTAAAGTCCTGGTAAATTCCTTTGTCATACTGAAGATTTTTAGAAAGGATGATCGTGAAATGTGCTTCCCTGTCCACTACTTTAGTTCTTCAAAGAAGAGATCTTGAGCAGGGAACTTCGTTTCAGGATGGATGAAAAAAAAATGGGCTTAAACCTTGGTCAGTTTGGCACAGAAAACTGCCAGGAGACAAGTGAGACAGAAGTGTGGTGCCAGATGCTGTAGTCTGCCAATAGTGCAATTTCCACCCATACTTATATTCTATCTCACCCCGTTCCCAGTGCACTACCTTCTTGTGCACACCTGTATTGAAAAGGTGAATTTCACCTTTATTTTTTAATCTGTTTTCAAATGTCAGGGAACTGTCAAGTACAGGAGAGTAAAAATTATTTCACATTTGTGAAAACATTTTCACTAAAAGACAATGGAAGTGTAATACTGGGAGATTTAGAGGAGAGAACAGAATAAGACAATTTAATTCTGTTCTCTCTGGCTCCATATTGGACCTTGTAGTTAGTTATAAGGCCATGGTTACATACTGAGAAGTGAGTACCAATTCTTAATCTTTAATCACAGCTTTACAATAATTTCAGGAGAAATTTCAGAAGGGAGAAATTTTGAAGTAACTCTGCAAGTGCTGTAAACAGAATTTTTTAAATTCTACAGTTCACTTTGTCATTCTAGGGACTTTCACTGAGCTTGCAATTCCCCATAAAGGTGACCTAGCAGAAACTTTATTTCAAATTGTACCTCCTTTTTCTCTACCTTTTCATTTGAAGTGTTCATGCTTACCACCTTGGTTTTTGTTCTCTTGTCAGGGAAGGTGAGTCTGGATACTTCCTCAGATTTTAGGAGAACTCTAGAGTTTCAGAGAACGCTTGTTTCCTCTCTTCTTTCCTCACCTGACAAATTAAATCTACATTAAGGATTCCTTGATGTTTCAAGAATTCAAATGGATAAACTAATTTTTGAAGTCCCAGTGCTGAACTTTCAACAGAGGCAGTTGTCTTTCCAAATGTTAAATAGTCATTGAATTTAAATAGGTTTATTTTTAAAAATGCAAAACTGATACACTTTTAGTTAAAGTCCCTTCCTGTTTAACTTTTACTCCTGATTATGAAGATGCCATGATTTCATTAGTTTTCTAGTTACTCTTGTCCTCCAGGGTTGTCATGACCTGATTTTTTTCATGTCAAAACAAGCAGAGAAAGGAGGATGTGGAAGGAAAACCTTGCAGTATAAAAAAGCCAAAATATTTGGAAGTTCAAAGCATCAGTTATTTGTAGAGATACAGAACTCATCTTTAACTTCAATCCCCCCAAAACCCCAAGGCTGTCTTTGTTAATCTTTGTTTTTTTGCTTTTTCTGATTATTTAAAAAGTATTATTTAGTTAAGACTAAACAGTTTTTGACAATGGTGGAACTCCTTTGCGTCATCTCCACCACCACTCTAATTACTGGCATAAATAAGAAAAACCCAGTTTGACCACCTGTTTTTTAAATCCATTTTTCTCATGAACACTAGCAACAGTGGACTTTTAGGAGTTCTCTACTTATTGGGTATTTCCGTGTCTGATAGTACTTTTTCCTGAATTTTTCTTAATACTATGCCAATTTTTTTAAACAAGTCTTGTTCCTAATCTATGTCTCAGTATGTCTGGTTCTTTTTCATTAGGTTTCCATATGTATTGCCTCCCATCGGTTGAGAATGCTTAACTTCTTTTCCTCACAGTAGTTGAAAAAACTAAAGCTTATTTCATGTGTGGATTTAATGTACCTCAGTGTCCCACTCATTGCAGACAAGTGGGAGATAACACCAAAGATGCTTTAGTCTCCCAGAGAAGGGAAATCTGCTGAAAAACATGCAGTAGAGATTCATTGTGGGGATGTACTAGTCTGCCAGCAACTCAAGCTATTTCACTGGATTTTGCTTAGCATATTGCTGTTCAAATTGGATAAGATGCTCATAACTGTTAAACGAAATGCAGCCATCTTAGCTATGTTGAAAGGTCAAAACTAAGGCTAGGAATATCATTTATTTTCCAGTATTGGAGGAAGCAATGCCTAAACGTGCTACTTTGTGCACCTAACACTTTAATCTGAAACTCTTCAACTATTTCTACATGCTAGCAAACAAAAATTCTAGAGTAGTGCTGTGACCATTTCTTTGGTGAGTAAATTGAGTTGTTTGGGTTAAATGGCTTGTTGAAGGTCCCTGGGGTGAATCAGTGATAATCCTAAAATCCTGATGGCTGGCCGTCTTCTCTCACAACTGTAGGTGAGATGGGGTGGTTAAAGCACACGAGTGTATCCGTGCAATGTCCCTCATCAGCAGCTCCCAGTGCAGCAGGACAGATGGTCTGTGAGAAGTCTCCATGTGGCTGTCTGGAGTTTCTGCTTCATAATGAGTATTCGTTCATTGGGGGTGCAATCTGAAATGTCTGGCTGTTGTGCTGGCAGCTAATTCTTTGTTCATGGAGATCTGTGTTTTAATGCTGTTAATGTTTTCATTTCATTCACTCGTTAGGGCAATAAAAGAGATCGTATTCTTGGCAGACCAGGCGTAACCCCTGCCAAATGAGAACCTCTGGCAATTTGAACTTTTGCCACTCAGCTGCTGAGAGACAGCAGCTACCAGGGTGGCTGTTCTCAGCTGGTACGAGACAAACCTGACAAAGCAATCACCCTTCGGGGTGCTATTGCACCACTGGAGCTGCACTTTGGGGAGGCTGTTCATACTGGTAGCAACCCCTGTGCCTGACCGCGTGGGTGCAATTAGGCTTTGGGCGTGTGTCTGTGCTACAGTCCGGAGTGGATTACAGCCTGGAAAACATACCTAGTCTACTGTTGACTAAATTAGCTCAGATAAGAATCATACTTGAGACACAGCATCGTGGGCTTGTCTTCTGATTCCTGTCTGCCAAGCTTCTCTGCAGTGGTTGTTCCAGCAAGGTGAGACTGCACTACCTGACTGCGCAGTAGATACCACTTCAGTTATCGCTGCAGTCTCTTCAGTCACCTGATTTAAGTCATAATCTTGTTTCACGCTCTGTCGAGCTTCCCCTCTGCACCAGCCTCATTGCATGTGAGGTCACAGGACCATAGGATAATTCAGGTTGAAAGGACCCCAGGATGTCATTTAGCCCAGCCTCCTCCTTGAAGCAGGCTTAGCTGTAAGGTCAGACCAGGTTACCCAGGGCTTGTCCAGTGAAACTTTGAGTAACGAGTTACTAAAGGAATAAAATCTAATTAAAGCTTTATGAAGCATGTCACAAGCAGGAAAGCTCACGGAGAGTGGGAAAGGGGAGGCAAGGGGAAGACTGATGACAGTTCATATACAAAAGGAGCAGAAAGACAATACTACGGCAAGGAAACTTTTTTCCTTGCATCAGCAAGGATCTCAAAGGGGATCTGGCAGGTAGGTTTTCATACAAAAACTGTTGTTTGTGTGGTAAGCCTGGGAAGCTATTCAGACTGCTGTGACATTGGAAGAGCTTTTTTTTTTTTTTTTAATTTTTTAACTGATTACATGAAGTGTAACTAATATGAGAGTCGCTGGTATTCTTCCAGTGTTGTGAATATCAAACTGCTGAAGCTTAATTGCAACACAGATGTAACTGCTCTGTCAAGGTCAACTAAAGGCCCTGACTGTTGAAAACTGGTGGGATATACTAGGGAAAGGATTACTTTGCGTATACCCTATGCCTTTGCCTTTTTTTTTCCAGAGCATTTGCTGGGGGATTCTGTCAGAGACAAGCACAGAGAGAGGCACGAGAAATAAGAGAAAGTTATTGTGATGTTGCCTTGTGGAATTGCCATCATAATGGTGTGTTCATCAGGCGCTTGTGCCTGAAGGAAGGCTCCTGCTGCGTTAAAGGCTGCCTGGCTTTACACATCATGTGCTTTCATCTCTGTAGTTTGAATATGCTATTATCTTAAAATACAAACTTCAAAATCTATAGCAGGAACAATTTTGTTTGTATAATGCCTAAACACTGGTTCAAACTTTCAATTGAGATTTTATGGGCAAATGATAAAACACCGATAGCTCATGCTGTCTTTTATAGCAAAGGCAAAGAGGAGCAGGGGAGATAATATATGGAGGGCAGAATTGATTATATTGAAGGGAAGAAAGAAGGATTTGCATAGTGTCTGTGTTAGGACTTAATATCCATGTATATCTTCAAGTAAGCACAGTGTAAACGTTCTCCAGGGCATTTTTTATGCAAGACACTATTAACCTTATGGTTAAAGGTATGGAAGGACCCTTTCATATTAAAACTTCCTGTTCTTTTGATTTACCAAAAGTTAAGTAAGGAAGGGATGATTAAAGAGGAAGGAAAGTCTAAATAGATTACTGTTTCTGGAAACAGAGACTACAAAACAGCTTTTCATGCAGGGCATGAATTATGCTTACAAAGAAGCAGCACAGTCTTTACAAGCGTTGTGTCTCAGAGCTGCTACGGGAAGAATTTCACATGTAGAGATTTAGCCATATTTGAAGTCTCCATTCCTAATGGGAAAAAACCCCACTAGTTGCGGAATACAAATGACTGTTAAAAAAAAAATGCCAAAAAGCAAACAACCAACAACAACAAAACAACGACAACAGAATACTAAACTGTTGACAAGTTTTGAGTGTAGTATTTTCTTTTATAGTTAATGCATTTAGCTGTTAACTTCATAGATATTGTAGTAATTAATATAAATGTTTATAGCATATAATGGTTATATCTGCAGAGAAAATAATAAGATTTGTGTGCACTTCCTGCACTAAGATACTCTTTTTAAATCTGACAAATTTGTGTGAATGGTACTAATCACAGAACAAGGGAGAAACACTTTCCCTCACTTAAATCAAAAACTGATATTGAAGAATGCTGAGGTATTAATCAAAGTGAAGGAAGAAACTATGACAGTAGAACTTTGAAGTTGACTATGGCGAATCATTCATGTATTATCAAATTTTGGAAATTAATTTTTTTATTTCTGTTCTGTATTTCCTTATGCAAAGTACTTAGTTCCTATAAGATAAAGTTAATTATTCAAGAGATGCATCCCAGGTTTGCATGTTGCTTGCATAGTTTGCCTAGTACTGAAGATAGCCAGCACTATCTGTAAGCTGCACTGTTGTCTTCATTTCCAGGGGTGGGTTTGGGTAGAGTTGACTTGTAAAGTAGTAAATCCCTGAATAGTACAGGGATGACTACATCCCTTTGTGACACATCAGCTATTGATTAGTGCAGTATGTGGGGAAGCAGGTGGCATTTGTCACAGGTGGGATGAAAAAAAGCTAGAGTTTGACTTAGCCCACCTTTGAAAGTTTACTTAAGAGTTTAATGTGATTATTTAAGTGTCTTGCTTGTATGAAGATAATAGAGGTCATATAGATTTCTCACGGACAAATTAGTGCCATTCAATTTCTATCCTCGCATAATTCCATTTTCAACACTTATATCTGATTACTTAATGTTAAGCAATTGCATCTACTCTTTGTATAAAAAGGGTGAAAAAATATTGCTTGAAGATTAAAGACCACTGCTCCAGTATCACTAAGTATAACTTGAGAGTTTTTAAGAAATTGCTGTTCCCCAAGGATTAAACTGTGTTCATTAAAACACTTTTTTTTCATCATTAACATGATCCCAGATGGGCTATTAACAAATAAGCCTACTTGCTTATTTTAGGATACTTGAAACAAACATATCTTCAAGTCAAAATAGGGTTAGTGACCTCATGAAAATAGTAGCTTTCTGCTTAGATTGGATGGGTAGGTGTTATCCAATTTGAAACAATTGCTCTTATCCAAAGATATTGTTGACACAGTTAAAATTTGCGTAGGACTTTTTGTTCATGTTCTTTCCCACTCCTGTTGAGCAGAATAGATTTTATCTAAGAAAAGCTGGTGTAACTTCATTCTGTTTTAATAAGATATGTTGAAACAGGGATTGAAATTACAAGGATTGTACTGTAAAGATATAGCAGCAATAGCGTACGGCACCCACTATGAAAGGTGAGGTAGAGAGGGAGGTGCTCCCCAGAAAAGTTTAGTCCAGGGGAAAAACATTTGCAGATTGTGAAGTGGAAACTGTGGTTACATGTGGTGTTTGTGAAGCCTGTCAGTGAAGTTTCATCATCTTTTTGGGCTGATGGTCTCAGCAGAAGTAGTATGGGCTTGGGCAGTGGTTCTTGGGTCTGTAAGAGAAGCTAACACAAAGGACATTCAAGGGCATAAATTTGTGAGGAACAGAGCTTGTCTTGCGCCTGGAGGTAGATGCTCAGCTGAGTTGAAGGAAGAAATGAACAGGTGGTTTAAATGAGGTGAAGCCCTGCCTTAGTACTAATTATTTTCAGTTAGCTGATAAGCTGACTGGCAGTTTAGAAGGTTGTGGGTGCACAGGGGTAGTGTTGTGTAGGACTTTGGCTGTATGCAACACTGTGCAGTTTGAGCACACTAGACTATGAAGCTGTGTGAGACTACAAATAGATCTGGAAATACAGCTGTGCAGTTAAGTGCCTGTGGAGTTGAAGGAAAGCTGGCCAGAGGGTGTAACACAGGGTTGCTACAGACAGCGGGTAGGATTAATCTCTGGCATGTGAGTTGAGTTCGTTTTATCCAAATTCTGTAATTGATTCTCCTGGTTTTTTTACAGATGCAGGTTACCCTATGTTTAAGGCTATGATATGTTTGTGTTTTGCTATGGTGTTCTTGAGTATATTTGCAAGTTGAAACTGTTCATCTCACAAGTGCATATAGATTTGTTTGTGAAGCCGTGCTTTTTGAGCAGATTAGTCTGAAGTGTGAAAAATTGTTCCTTGCTTCTTCCTCCCCCTTTTTTTTTTTTCTGCCAGTTGAAGCAATGGTTCTCCATCTGTCCTGTACTTCCTCAGCAGCTGTTTTGTGAATCTTCTAGCCTATGTAGTCCTTTGGGCTTTTTGTAGAATAAGGACCTTCTTGGTACAAAAAAGAGAAGAAGAGAGCGCAGGGCTTTGATGTTAAAATGAACCTTTAAACAACAGATCTCCTGGAAGGAATGCAATGCATGAGAGCAAATTAAAATTAAGGAATTTGGGAATGTGGGAAAATGACAGGAAACTTCTTTATGTGCCTCTTGTATTTATCTTAGGTTTGTCAAAATGAAGAGAACCACCATTCTGCAGAAGAACTTAGCAAGTCTGAAATCCAGGAGGAGCTGAAAAAGGCTAATAGCCTTCCTAGTTTGACTCCTGGAATCAAAACAGCAGATAAAGACAAGCAACCCCGAGAAGGTTTTTTTCATTTTCTTGGAAGCTTATTTAATATTGCAACAAAATCTTCTTTGGTAGAGTCTAAACCTTCCGCCTTCCAAGATGAGCTTAACAGATGCGAAAAGGATTTACAGAACACAAATACCCTTCTGGAGGATATGCAGCCAAAGTGTTCAAGAATTGAAGAGCCTATCTGCTCTACAGCTAGAATAAAAGAGGATTCTGTAAATAAAGATGATGCCATCTTAAATAATACTGGGAAAGATATCTCACAGGATCTGCAAGGAGGCTGGAAACGATCTGCAGGTGCACAAAAGTAAGTTTTATAATTTATTATTAAATATGTTAATGTTCATGCATGTGTGCATGCACAGAACTACTTTGACTAAGTTCTGCTGACTGACAAATGACTGTCATTTCTAAGGATGGTTGGAGTGTCCCTGACTCAACTTGTGCAAAACTCTAGTAGCAACTACCTTAAATGAGAAGTTAACTGCAACAAAATACAACTTTAGAGACGGTTTTCTAGAAGTCTCCTGACTATGGATAGATCCAGTTTAGATCCATCTAAGTGTTAAGAGAGGTTAAAGATGTAGCATCTAGAAATACAATTAGTATTGTAGATCCACTTTAAAAAAAAAAAAATAGTGTAAAGAGCTTATTTCTGTCCATATTGTGGGCTAAATAAAGCTTTGAATGTTTGTCCTTTATATATCTCACTAGTTCAGTGGTTTTACTTCTGCAAGTAAGGTTTCCTCATTTTTAAGTTATCTTTTCTGGTTTATTTGACTTGGTGATTTTTGCTTATGTGTTTTGTTTCCTCTTGTTCTTTGGGGTTTACCTACAATGTAAAGAAAGTTATAGAAAATACTCAATTAGCCTAAATATGGAACATCCTTAACAGTCCTGTAATGTTTCCAAAAAAGATCTCAAAAAAAATGGTGCCAAGGGCACCAATGTGTGTTTGAGAGCAGAAAAGTGAAAACATTGGCCATGGTCCACACCGTATACCACAAAATTTTCCTGACTGTGGCATAAACATAAGTAATAGTATTTCAAAAACATTTGTAGCTGTTATGTTGAATATTTGACTGTATGTGAGCCAGTATAGCATAGGTGTGGTGTTAGGTGCGTATGATGCATGTGGTACCTGTCCAGTTTTTGATAGATGTGTAGAATATGGTCTTGTCCGCAGGCAGTGAATCGGTACGTAATGTTTACTCAGGTTCTCAATATTGCCCAGGATATTTATTTCAAATTTAAGCTGAAAGTAATGATTTGGTGTAACTAGTAATTGTATCGCAGTGCTCCTGCTTGTATTGAAGAATGGGACGATGTACTGAGAAGAAACAGCTTTTTTTTTTTTTTTAAAGTTTTAAAACTAATTTTGGTTATGCTCAGTATATTTATCTGTGGCATGTGAAGTGTTTCACCTCCATATAGGAGGACAGAGATTCCCAAAGTAGCCACTTAATGAATTTCACTTCCACATTGGGCATGTCTCCAGCACTCTGTCCTTATTTATTATTCAGTAGACTAATGATTTGAGGTGTCTGTCATTCACCTTTATAGTATAACTGTAATGGCTGATTAGAATATGAAGAGGTGATGTGATACCCGCTCAGGTGAACTTAAAACTGTATTTCCACCACCAAAACACAGTACTGTTTGTAATTAATAATAATAATGGTGAGTACTCTGGCTTGGTGTGTGACATGGTCAACTGGTTTTTATTACAGATTCTTATCATAGTAGCACACATCTGACTGATGCTTTTTCCAAACTGCATGTTGCAGCCCAGCACCACCACTTCATTCACCATAATACAGAAGAAAATTTCTCCTCCCCTTAGTTGTTACCTGGGGAGGCCTAGGAGCATTATGTTCAGTCTAGTTCCTGAACAAACTATTTCTTAAAACCTGTTGGACAGGCTGGCCTGCTGAATCAGTCTCTTGCTGCTATTTTCTGTTTCTGTAATATACTCTGCAAACTGGCAGGTAAGTCATGTGCCATTGTGCCAGGGGCTATGCAAAGATATAAGAAAAGTCACTCCTTGCCTCAAAGAGAGCTTAGTCAAAAAAGAAAGTAGACATTAATAAATCTCTCTCACATTTTACTTAATGTAGTTTCTTCTGTAGTGTCTCAGCATCCTTTCTGCTGTACTTTCCTTCAACATTTGCTCTTTTTCTTGTTCTCTCCACCCACAGCTACTGATTGTATTATTCAGTTTGCAGTGGTAGTCTGTCAGCAGTGCAGGCTTTTTTTTCTTACTGTCTTCCCCAGCAAAGTCAGTCCTCTGATATGGTGTGCTTCTCTAACTTACCTTGAGTCTCTCCTGTCTGTTCAGACGAATAGGAATCATGGAGATTCAGCTGAAGGCCCAATATGTGGTGAAATAAACAGGGCAATTGGAGCCTGCAGTAAGTGGATGAGAGGCAGCCATGGTCAGCCCTTACAAAGTCGGTCGTTTTGTTTTTTTTTTTTTTTCTTTTTTTCTTCCCCCTTTTCCTCCAGTCCCCTGGCTGATGCAATGAGAAGCTGGTGCACATTTTTCCTTCCAGGTAGAAACCTCTGACTGCTGCTGGTTTTTCAACATGTACGCATGAGCTTTTTTTGACTTTCCCATTTTATTGATGCCTACAGGCCTGTAAATAGGAGTGGTGGAAATGACAGGATGTCTTGGGTGGTGGGGTTTTTTTGGGTTTTTTTTTGTTTTTTTTTTTTTTTTGTTTTTTTTTTTTTTTTTTTTTTTGTTGTCACTTTTGCAAATTAGCAGATTTCTTAGAATAACATGGCTATAATTGTGCATCTGTTTTCTTACTGGTAGCGACATTCATTTCACACTCGCCAGGAATACCAGCACTCAACAGCAAGATGTGTATAGGAAGCTGTGACAGTGAACAGAGCCTCAGCTAATAAACTGTGTCAGGTTTGTGTCAGTTCCACAAAGCTCATGTGTTTCTCCATCACACTTCTGAGATTAGCAGAGGTGGCTGAAGTCTAAGAGAAAACGAGGAAGCAGCAACAGCAGCAGTTCCAGGATGGGATGAGGAAGAGGCAGCAGTGGCAGCAGATGTGGACTGCAGTGGGTTCAGGAGAAAGAGAAAGCAGCAGCAAAGGAATTGATCTATAAAAACTTGCAACCCACCAACAGCCACGGTGTTCTTTCTGCATTCACATTAAGCCTACGTTTTCAAAAGAGAGGACAGATTATTAAGGGCCACCATTACACAGAGACTTGGAGATGCCTCATCTTCAAAGATGTTTTCTGACATTTGCAGGTTTCTCATTCCAAAATTCTGGTGTCAAAATTGCTGATCCTTTTTATATTGCATACTGTAGGATAGTGTAAGAGTATATCTTACGCCATGAGCTTGAGGTAAACTGCCTATGCTGGTAACAAGGAAAAGTACTCGCATCATCTGTCACGACATTGTTTTAGGAATATTCTTAGTGTTGTTGTTACATCTTGATAGTTGAGGGAGAAGTTTGAAACCAGAACCTTGTGAAGGCCAGAGTGTGGATGAAAGCAAACGGGATTACGTTCAGCCTAGGAACACTGATTTTGACTGTTTCACGTAAAGTAGCAGAGGATTTTGTAGGTACAACATCCAAGGTACAGTCAACTTTTCTCATTGAGGTTTGCAGACTAATGGGATTGTGAAATACCAGATCCCTTCTTGTATTACAATTATTGACCAAATTAGGGTTAGAAATCTTCAGTTTCATATTATGCTGTTTCTAATCCTTATATCATTGAAACATTTGCTGAGTAAAGCAATCTGTGGGGGGAAAAAAAAAGTCTAATTAAAATATCTTTACTGACAGCATAAATCCTTGTTATCTGAGCACTTCAGAATATTTAATGGCCTTTATCTTGACAACTTCACTGAGAAGTAGAGAAGTGTTATTAAATTTTAAGGACAAAGACCTAAAATACAGAAATGCAAAGGGTTAACATTAAAAAAAAATGTAACCAATAAAAAATCAAACCAAACAAATGAACAAACAAAAACCCCTAAAATAAATAGATCTCGGGCATTGATCTTCCTGGACTGCTGCTCTGAATTTTGTATTCTGTGCTTAATATGTATGTTTGGGGCATTTTGGAGTAAAAATTATCTGGATAACTTACAGTCATGCTCTTTCTTGAATGTGAACTGAATTAGAAGAGAGTTTTAGCTCTCCTTGGCTTTAGGCACTAGACAGCCAATTCTGTACCCGAATTGCATCACTACAAATGCTTATCATACTCCAGGTCTTTGAAGAAGAAACTGTTTATGTGGCATTTGTATGGGCCAAACATAATGAAGTCTTACTCTTAGTGACTTAGCTTTCTTGATCCTTAAACTGTAGTAATAAAAGGACCTTCTGAACAACATAACAGCTGTAGGAAGAAGACGGAAGTATTCCTTATTAAAGAAAAAAGGAAATTTGTGGGCTGACTAAAACCCTAGTCCATCCTGTCCAGGAAATGTTTCTGTGAAAGAGAAATGGTGATTAAAGGCTGAGAAAGCAGAAGGTTAATCTGATAATTTTTCTTTTTTCATCCTGAAGGTTTCATCCAGATTCCCAAGTCTAAATTATTGTATTTTATGTTTGCTTCTTCCCATGTATATTTTGCATTCTAGCTTAAAATGTTTAATAATCTTGTTGCTTGTTTGTACATCCATTTATTGCAAGGTTTTGTTGTTTATTTTTGACATACAAAATACTTGGTTTTGATTGCACATATTTTAATATCTTTACAGGCATAATTAAGATTTTAGCTAATATTCACACCTACCAAATTCAAGGTGGTGCATATGCATATACACAAGGAGGAAAAGGCATTCTTAAAGGAAAAAAATAATTAAGTAAGTAACATTACCTATTATGGTGCATGAAAGCTACCGAAGTGCTCTCTTTCTTTTTGAGAATTTTTTTTTCTGAATGTTAATGAAGCACCATGCCCAACATACAACTCAGCTATTGAGCATCCTACGTCAGTGCAGAGTCTCATTGATTTTGGTAGGATTTTGTGTTACTGGATCCAGGTGCAGAATTGGAGCCAAAGTCAGAATAGAGGGAACATTGATCCGTGATGGTATGGTGATTCCTGTGTTTCTGTGCTATTGAATCACATCACGTTTGAAAGTCATTGAATTAAAATGAATATGCCTGCAAATAAATAGGAGGCTTTTGCAAACCGAAGCACAAAGTATGTCAAATTACTCACTGAATGATTCAGCCAAAATTTCTAAATGACTTGGTCACACAATCCATAGAGTTTATAATTAAAAGTATGCAGGTGCATGAATATGGGTGCATTTTTCTCGGATGTGCTTCAGAGACCTATAAAAGCCTCAGACATTACTAGAGATGTGCCGAATTAACCATAAATAATTCAGGTAGCCTGAGAACCTCTGCATCTGCTGTTTTGCAGGGAATCTGCATGAACTGTTACTCGCTTTCCTTCTACCCACTGCAATTTTGAAACAGGTTCTTGCTATTTAAGTGCACAGCAGGTATTTGAAAAAAAAGCTCTTACAAAAAAAGGAAAACAAACCAAAACCAACCAGATGTGCTATGTCGAGTTTCTCCAAGATATATCAATACATTATTTTAGGGTCACAGACTGATGTTATGTGACTTCAAATGTCAAAAATGAGAAAAAAATAAATTACTTCTCAGCTTTGGATAGACAGTTCTGTTCTTATACGCAATATTCTATCTAAATTCTTGATTGCTTTATAGAAGATCATGCCCCTAATAAAAGTGCTTCTCCTTCCACATTTTTGACATCGCTCTATTTATTTTTCTTTTCTCTCCTTCAGTAAAACTGATTCATGCAGCACATTTGGTTCTCATATGCACTTAGTTATCCTAGAAGTGTAAGTGCAGGGAATTAGTTAAAATTAAAAAGTCCTAACAAAACAGAGCAAGTTATTATAAATAAAAAGGAAAAAAAAATTGAAAGAGAAACTGACTATTTTGGGCTGAGCTCAGCTGTATGATCTATAGTCTCTTGAGTAGAGATGGGTGAAGTGTTTTTTGACCTAAATATTTCTGCTGAAAAACACAGAATCATGTCAATCATATAAGCCATCTAAAAGTAACATAAAATAATGCTTTTTATTTCAAGATTTTTAAAACAACAATAACACTTTTGTCTGAAATTATTTTTGCAAGTGTATTTGTGAAAGTAATTTGAGACAAAGAATTGCTTTTGTTCTTTTACAACTCTTGAAATAAAATGCATTTTTACCTAATGATAAAAAAGTCCCTACTTTTGAGAAAAGCAACGTAGTTTGTTCAGTCCAAAACATTTTTTTCCAGAACTGACACAAAAGCAAGAGTTAATTATTTGCTCAGCTCTGCTCCTGAGTTTAAACAAGATCCTTAAGGGCTTTGTATAGCCCAGATCTCTTTTTGTCTCCTTTTGTCTTTCCAGTGAGGAATCACATTTTTCTTAACTTATTGGGCTGTTATGTATTTCAGGAGAGGAAGATAATCTTGAGATGATACTCCGCAGTAGACTGCGGGTGATCTTTGCTCAAGTCCCATGGTGGTCTTAAGGTGGTATTACATGTTTGTGGTTGTACAATACCCACCAAAATACAGCTTGTTCGCTTGAAGTATTGCACATCAACAGAGGGTTGCTGCCTTTCACAGGTCAGGTCACCCAGCTGAGGTTGACAGCCCACTCACAAACGGGTTTTTCAATGAGGTGGCAAAAGGAGTCCCTGCTGTGAGGAAGAATATGTCCTCTGGCTTACTTCAAAGCACAAATAGAATGACACACTGCAGCTCCTAAGGAATAATTTTATTAGCAACAGCTATACATTACATCAAAATATGTTTACTATAAGTAGGCAAAACTGCAGTTGAAGGAGATTTGATCACTGTAGGGAAGACTAGGTTCCTGGGTTGCTTCTGGGGTCTCAATGCTGCTCCTTAATGATGATTTGGACCTCCCTTTCCACTGTTTGTTTCTCTCTGTCTCGAAACCCTGTCACCACTCTGTTTAAAGTCTTATGTAGTCTCCTGAATTCATTTATTTTATCCAGCTGGGGTGGGGGTTTGCATATCGGTCAGAGGCTTCACGTCACATTAGTTCCTACTTGTTGTAGTCTTCATAACTGCCTCTGCCCACTTCATGTTGTCATTACATTAGGTGCAAGGAAAGTGACACATCTTTATAAAAAAGCCAGCTTTTCCTCAATTCTTTGCTTGACAACTTATTAGGCTAGGTGATTCTTAAAGCCTCTGATACCACAGGAACAATGTTTTCCATTGACTTTGTAAAGCCCATTTATGAATCTTGATACGTTGCAAAAAACCTCTAGGAATATCCACTGAATTGCCAGGATGCCGCATAGGTTGGTGACTCCACAGGAGCCAGGATCTGCAGGGGATCTTTGGGAGACTAGAGGGAGGGATTAGGGGGCAGTCAGGGGCAGACCCCAGCCCAGAGCATCGGGCACCTCTGTGGGGATGTTGCAGCTACACAGGACAACAAAGAAATGCCATTTCATACCAGTTGAGAAGATCTGGTAATCTCTTTCCAAAGTCCTAGATAAATAGGAAAAGGTCAAAAAGTTACTCCTTTGGAAGAAACTGATCTGTTTCCCTGGCAGAAATCTTTTCTGGAAGTTAAACCCATGAATCCACCTAATCTAGGCACAATAAACTGTTCTTCATTTTTCTCTATACTTTATGGTAGTTTTCACAGGATGTGTTCTAGTCAGTATCTCTCAGACTGAGTTTCCCTTCACTATGTAATAATCAATACTGTGATAAGTTTTTTGAACTTTTACACTTGTTCAATAGTTTTTTTTATATAAGCTTAATTGCACAAGTTTATAAATAAATACACATTTCCAAAGATATACATTTATCTTTGAAAGCTTTAGGGTTTTGCAACTTTATAAAGAAAATATAAAACATTATGAGTGAGATTTTATATGAAGGAATACATGACCTATCTGGAAAAGAAAAAAACCAAATGAATTATGGAACACAGAAGCCTTTAAAAAAAGGAAGGAGCTCACTGAATATGGAAATTTAAGGGTTTTCAAGTTTCTAACTTGGAGGATCTTTATTCTGGTGAGCATTAATAGCAAAATTGCACTAGCAACGTAAATCCCAGCAGAACTTGCAAACCTTGAATCAGAATTAATTTCCTTTTGTCTTTGCTGTAATAATGAATATATATGGAAATAAATCTCATATTTCTTCATTCCTGTTTTCTTGAAGTCTTTGAAGATTGGTGAGGGGGGAATTTTAGCTAGATGGCAGAAGTAATAACACGTGCAGCTCTCTAGTTCTAGGTTGGGGATTAGCTATTTATATTATAGGGATGCATGCTGTAGGCAGGAGTCCGCTGACTCACAGTAAGGGAGTTTTCAGATTCCAGAGTTATTACAGACTGGACAAAGCATGTGCAAACACAAATGCTAAGCCACTTGTCAAAGGTCACAGAACAAGTTGATGGCAAAGCTCAGGAAAGAAATCTTTTCACACCCAGGCAAAGGTCTTAACAACTTGACTGTGCTGATTCTCAACATCCCTTTTTGGAGGATTGTTGCTTCTGTAAAACCCTTGATTTGAATGAAGATATTCACATGGGGAATCCTAATCCATTAGGATTAGGCCCGGAGCCCAGACCTGAATGCTGTTTAGTGGCTTGCTGGTAATGAACTGCTGGACCCTGGTACGAATCTACAGTCCTTTCTATGCTGGATGAAGCCTGTCTGTACATTGTATGTGTTTTTCTCATGCGTTTGAGTAACCCCAACACAATCAGCTCTCCTCAATGGTGAATCTAAATGTTCGCAGAATAGTAATAATATTACTACTATTACTGTGTTGATATTTTCCTGGCATTCCTACAGACCGCCTGGGGAGCTGGGCAAAGAAACTAAGAAGCTTGAACTATAGCGATGCTTGAATAAATCATTCTCTCAAATTCGGTTGTAGTCAAAACCATCTGTTATTGTTCCTCCAGTGCTGTGGAAAACAGGAGGGTTAAATAATTTCAAGATTCCACTTTCCTCCTCCCTGGGTACAGAATTTCAACATAATTTTTGGAAGAGAGGGTCAAAAACTATGAAAATAAACTCTTCTCCCACATTTCTGTACAGCCTAAGATGAAAATGAAGACATTAACCTGAGTATATGCCTTTTGCACAGGAAAAACTAACAGGAACCACATTAATGTTATAATCGCTGTCAAAGCATGAGATTTAGAGGTGTGGAAGAAAAGAATTTAAATTTTAAAGAACTTTTCTGAAAGGGCTTACATTTTCCCAAGTAATATCTCCCATTAATTTAACATGTTCATTGTTTTCCTACCCATAGCCATCAAATTATTCTTCCTTTTTCTCATATAGTGCAGATATCTACTGATGGATTAGATTGTTTACAAAGTCTGCAGCTCAACAGATTTTGAAAACTGCTGCAATTTGGAAGTTAATAGCTGGTTCTCTTGAACGTGGAAGGTCAGAATTAAAACCCTGGGTACCATGAGGCTGTCACTGTGAGTATGAGTTTGTAGATGATCTCTGAGGCGCAAACAGAATATACAACAGCAAAATTTATTACATAACTTTTAAACACTTAGGAATATGTTTGAGATTGACTTTGATATGTAGGTATGTGAGGCACTTAAAAAATGGAGCATTTTGGAGACAATTTTGACAAATGATACTTCCTCCAACAATTGGCCAGCAATAGAAGCTGTGTCACTTCTAAGTGCATCTAAATTGCCTAGTACTATTAAGAAGTCATTTAAGCTTCAGCAGTGTTTTGTCTGATTCTGAAACTGAGCACTTAAAATGTATGCCTTGTCCAAACACATAATGAAAACATTATTTTTTGCTTTCTTTTTAAGCCAGCCTTCCTCCACAAACACATACACATCCCAAGCTGAAAAGAAATAAAATAGCAAATGATGATGACATGTTCTACCAAACGCATGAGAGAAATAGTATCTATCACTGTGTCAGTCTGGGTATAAGAGCTTTCTCCTAGGACTCAAGGGGATATTAAAATAAGAAAGCCTTTTGTAGCACTTTATGTGATTCATGATTTAGAAGCAACATCCATGAGTTTCATAAGCCAAGGAAAAGCTTAGGTAGATACACCGTAATACAGAATAAGTGAAAAGAATTTTTGATTAAACAAACCACTCAAGTGGACATAATAATTTAGACTTTTCTACAGAAAAATGAGTGGGAGAAAGCTTCTATGGAAGTTACTAAGTACAATTTACAAAGTCATACAGACCATTGTAATTTGTTTCTGTTATATCCTTATATATTTGTGCAGCACCTAGAACTGGTAAAAGTCAAAGCACTGATGGGAATCAAATACAAATCCTATGTTCCGTAGTCAGTGGAAATGGATTTTTTTTTTCCTCTGATCAATCTTGTAGCCATTTTCTCCACTTCTTCCAATGTAAATGCATGGGAAAAAGTATAGACAGTTACAACATAGCCATTGCCCAGTCTCACAGCAGGGCACTAAACAATTTAAAAGTTGCTAACAGCATACGTATTTGCAAGTGGCAGCTCGACAAATGTAAAAACGTCTGAAGGACTGGGATAGGGACAATAATGTGCTGGGTAAATGTAAATCTTATGATATGATTCCCATTACATTGCCTCAAAATCCACCTGTCAAATGTGTCTTTGTACACTGAGGTGGGAGAAGACTTGTTTGTGCAAAACTAATTACTTTTTTCTTAATGTCCTTCTTAAAGATCCCTTTTGTTCTTACAGAAAATAGATAAATAAATAACAACTCTTGTGCTGAGATCACTGCTCAGCATGCCAATAAATAATCCTGGCTTTCTCAGGGTCTCCATTCTGTGTGTATTGATGAGATGTGCATTTAGACTGTGAGATTTCTTAGCCAGAGAAGGTTGTCTTTGTTCAAATTTTGTATGGTCCCACCCCAATGTGAACCTTATTCCACAACGTGGGCTTCTAGGCAGTACAGAACTTGAAATGTATATCATAAGGAAAGTGGTGAATAAGCACTTCACTCACTTCAATAAATACTTCATAAGTGAGTGAATCCTCATGCATTGATGATAACTTGAAGAACGGTAAGAAAGTTTAGAGAGCACGTGATGGCAGGGAAATTGGCACAGCAGCAGCTGTGTTCCAAGACTGAAGACTTTGTCATTAGATATCTACAGCTAGGAAGGTACAACTCCAGAACTATCTTTGTTTTAACATATGCAGTCACTGGAGGCACAAGAAATCAAAAATTCCTTCAGTGGAGAGAGGAAAGTAGAAAAGAAAATGTTCCTTCCCACACAGAGGTCTAGAATTCAGCAGTGATTTAATATTCAAATCAATTATAGTTCCTCACATGCTTGTCTTAGGACTTAAATGCATTGTTATATGCTTTGAGGGATCAAAGTCTTTGCCTTTGAGATGTTAGCATAGTAAAAAGCAAGACACTGCCTAAACTCAGTACCAGATAAGTAACTTGCCCTTGTTTTCCTGACCACCGGGTTGTGGCCTTTCAATATGCCTTTTCTAGTAGTCTTCTTGACAGCATATCTCCTTAAGGAGAGACTTGTAACACAAAATACAAATTTTGAAAATCTGGGGGAAAAAAAAGGTATTTCAATAAGCCAGTCTCTTAAGCTACAAGAGCTCCTGTTGATGTATATCAGAAAACATTGTTTTTAACAATAATATCTGATGCAATACAATCCAGTTTGAAACAAAAGCATTGTTTATACTGAATTACAGTGAAACTGAGAACCTATCCCTACTTATCCTTTGAAATAAAAACTACATGTTGTACTGTAAAGAGGACTGCATGTTAAATGGAGACTTATCACTCTATTGTTGGACAGTAATTTTATCTATGTCCAACTTCTTTATTTAGTAGATAAACTTAGAACTGGATTCTTTCCAGAAGGTTTCAATACCCAATCAGCTCTAAACTACAGCATCAGAGCAATGAATACAGTAAGACAATATGCTTTCTCGACAGTAATAAGTGAAATTCAGCACTGACATGCAAACAGGTTCAACTGAGTGTCCCTTACTTCAGCTTCATTAGAGTTCAGCTTGCTAATCGATAACTGAGTCAGCCACTGCTGCAGGCAGTCTGAGGAGATGAAAATGAGAAAAAATACTGTTCTTGGAAGTATCATTTCCAGGGGATATTAGCTCATGGGTTCACAGTTACATGCCACCAAAGCACTGACTCAGCCACTGATCTAAAATGTCATTGGAAGAATTTATCCCTTGGAGCAATTGGAAATTTCCAACTATCTACAGACATTGTTCTGGTCAGAGTTTTAAATTCAAAAACGCTCACTGTGGACAGAAATATGAGAAATACTGGATTCAGATGAATAAATAACTTACCTAAGTATCCATCTGTACTGTAGGCATGTGCTTGTGAATCATTCAGATTCACCCCGTAAAAAAAAAACAAAAAAAAAAAACCAGTCCCACATACGAACTATTAGAGTCAGCTGATTGGTCAATCATCCCTCAAATTACAAAAATTGTCTGGCATTTGACGTAAAATCTCCAATTTCTCCTATTGTGAAACAAGCCAGGTAAGAAAAAAATAAAACAGAATTTGGTTTTGTATTTATTTATTTCTTCATTTGTTTCCTTTAGTTTGTCATTTCAACACACTTGCAGGAAATCATGAAATTTGGGTAGCAGTTTAAAATAACCAAATTACTTCATTAAAAACTTTCACAAAAGGATCTACCAAGCTTGCTTACTCTTTTTTAGAACTAGCAGATGTTTAAAGTACTTACCTGAGAGCCTGAACTCATAGTTTTGAAATGGCAATCAAGGAATCCACAATTCTGGTCAGCAGTTTTGACTGCTGTTGACTGCTGGATGAATTCTGGCACTCGGGAACTCTGCCTATGTTGCAGCCTCATGCTGCTTTTACAAGGGTCATACTGCTCAATGTGTTGCAAAAAGTTACATTCCTGAAAATCCAAAAGAATATTCAGAGCTTTTTAGAAATGAAAAGCAAAGAAATGAAGCGAACTACCAAAACAGAAAGAAGAAAACTGGGAATAATACCTTGAGTTCTCCTAACATTTCCAAGACGAGAGCCTTGCGCATCTATTTCATGTTTTTTCTTAAAGAAGTGATGCTTGCACAATTATACAGCTTTTGTGCATATTTGTGTGTAAGTTTACCCTAAATACCTCTTGAACACAGTTTTCATGTCCAAGTAGAAAGGCCTTTGATTAAGGTCTTAAATATAGTTCCTAAAGTGAACCTTAGGGTTTCTTAAGTAGCACCTAATAGGTGCTTCAAAGAGAAGAGTGGCTATTTAACACATCTTCCCCTTCCACAACGTCACATGAAAGGACATGACACAAACTCAGGCTTTGCCAGATATCAAAAAGTCCACAAGTGTGACATGAAAACCCCTCCAACTTCATGATGTGTCAGGACTCCAAGAGTCCAGTAACATTGCCATTCCCAAGAGAACAAGGCTTCAGTATTCCTGTGCTCCATGAGACAATCATGAGTTTGTGGATGCAGAGGATTGTCTCCTTGCTTTTGGCCGTAGTGTAAAGCACAATGCAGAGGAACCCTGCCCAGCAAATTGATCTAATACTCCTTTTCAGAAGCACAAACATACTTAATTTGAACATCTTCATAAAAAATAAAAGGGTCTATTGAGACAACTTTGGTGGATAGTTAATGTCGTGGTTTAGGCTGGGCCAGCCACCAAATGAACAACAGATGCTGTCTTTAACCTCTCGTTCTTCAGAGAAGGGACAGGACCTCCCTTCAGAGGAGAGGAGAGAGAGAATGAGAGAGGAAGAACTTATGGGTTGAAAAGAAACTAAACTACTTTCATGAAATATTAATAATAAAAAGAAAAAAATTAATAAGAAAATAATGAAATACATACAACATATACAAAACTGTATCAAGCTCCCAGGATGACGATCACATCACCCGTAGGCACTGAGAAAGTCCCAGACTGCACTCAGTGATGGATGGGAACTGGATTCTGGGTCTGGATTCAGGAATGTACAGATCAGGATTAAAGGCAGACGAACAGACAGAGTCCTCCTCGGACACCAGCCATTGAAGGAAGAGAGCTGACCCTTTGATCCCTCAGCTTTTATACTGAGCATGAGGCAGATGGGATGGAATACCCTGTTGGTCAGTTTTGGGTCACCTGTCTTCTCTGCTTCTCCCCATAGGTGTGACAGGTGTACGTTCTGCTTCCAACCCTCTGATGTGGCACATAACAAAGTTGTCTGGCCTTGGTTTTATAGCAATAAGGATAAGCAAGAGCCTCTCTGAATCCCATTCCTTGGCATTAACTGTAAACATCAGACAGTATCGCCCTGGAAGCAGACACTGCCTGAAGAATATGCTGTTAATTTCAGAAACTGCAGTTAGTTAGAAAAGACTTAACTGAAAAGTAAAATTACTGAAAAGAAAATTAGTTGTGTTTTACCTCAAACCAGGACAGTTAACTATCATGATTTAAGCAACAGGGAGACCATTTATTTTAAAATCGAGTTATATTTAAATGAAGGTTGATCTTTTATGCTGTTTGTGGTATAACTCCAGAAGTGTCCGGTTGCTATGGATGCTGGCAGTTCCCTGGGGCCAGGGGCCAGGAGCCATGGAGACTTTCCCAGGGTGGCAGGGCTGGTCCCAACACTCCAGCCCTGGGGTATGGTACCTCCCTGGGGGTGGGCACAGGCCAAGGCCAGGACAGAATGTTGGCCTATTGATGGGACTGGCCTGGTGGGTTCCATGACCAGACAAGGCAGGGTTCTGGCAGAGCTGGAGACCAAAGTCCTACAGTGCCACTGAGGTGGGGACTGACAGTCCAAAGGGGGTTGAAATGGGCTCTAGAGCCGTGGGCAGAGACAGGGGAGAAGAGAGGCCCTAGGTGCAACTTGTGAGTGTCCTGAGAGCCCTGACAAAAAATCCATACACACTAGATTTTTTGCTAATCATTGCGATATTTATTTGTTACCCATACATGGACTAACACTATGGAGCACGACAATCTTTCATATGATTACCCTACAATACCATTGCAGGTATAGAAATGATATTTTTGTATTTTATAGACAGAAACCTGAGAGACAGAGTCATTCCAAAAGATCATGAGAGGAAAGAGATTTTAATCACTATTCCCTGCCATAAAGAAATAGCCAACCATGAGATTATCGTTTTGGGCTGAGATAAACTGCTGTGGTGTTCTTGACAAGCTGAGGATTATAGCACTAACATTCATTAGCACCTACTACAGCACTGACTCCTTTAACGTGATGAGGAAACATTTGTTGCAGCAGTTGTTTTGGAGGAAAGAAATCCACAGGGCATTTGTGCTCACCATACTTTAATGTTGCAAAATATGTGAGATTGTGCTTATTTCATATATGCCCCAGTTCTATTTCCGAGTGGTCAAGTTCGTTTGAGTTTTTTAGGTAAAAGCACATGCTTAAACTGATACAGGTTTGATGGTCCTTCCCTCCTGAGTATGAGCTAGGGTCAACTCAGACGCATGAGCTCTTTCCTGGATCTGGACCATATTTCCCAATTCTGGGAAACACAGAGTCCATCGTGCATTGCGTTATCTGTTAGATTGGGAAAAAATGGAGAGGATATTATTAACCAGATAAAGTCAAATCAACCAAGGCAACATTTGAGGATCAGGTTAAAAAGATAGGTTGTTCATTATAATTGTCCCGGCTATTTGTCTTTGCTTGTTCTGTGGATTATTTTTTTTAGCTACAGACCAATCATTGTCACCTGTCTCTTTCTTGTCATCACAAGGCATGAATAAACAGAATAGTAGAAATCACACTTTAATACGACAGACCATTCCCCTTTTGCAACGCTCTCCCGTGTGGTGGCTGTTAGAGTTCAGCAATATGAGGAAATATAACACAGAATGTAACGGGGGTTTTATTTCATTTTCACAGTTAAAGAATGTTTCTTGAAATTGGTTTTCATTGTTTATCTTGTTCTCACTTAAAAAAAGGCAGGACCACCTGCATATAGATAACAGGAAGGGAAATGAGTTTTTGTATCTTCTCTTTTAAGCACAAACATTGCTCTTTATAATCAAAATCTTCTAAGGGATTGATGGTATCTTGACTGTATTTGTTTTACTTCTCCTCAATTCAATTTACAGAAAACGTCCTACTGCAACAAGCAACAGAGTAAATACAGCAATGCGCAGTGTAACAGCATTAAGTTTCTCTCATTTTGGTCACTTGCCAATGCTCCACCTGAGTATGAAATGAAGACTCCAGTTTCTCAACAATTCAGCCTTAAAATTTTGTGATTTTTCTGAAAGAAATTAAAACCAGTTAGCAATGCTGGAACAGGGAATGATGGAAGGGGACTTTTTTTGCATCATTTGTGGGATTAATCCAACAGGGAAATGAATACACTTGGACAGATACAAAAAATTGTGGCTTCTTATATAAACTTTTAGTATAATTGTAATGTGGAGCTGACACACTACATAATACCCCAGTAATCCAAGTCTCCCCATAATCTTGTCTGGGAGACTTGTGGGTCAGCCCCTATGTCCATGCATCGCTAGTATGAAAATCGTATCATAAAAGAGGGAAGAGGGGAAAGTAGGTAGATGGCCAACATTCACATATTATTTTGCTATAGAGCTGGGATATTAGTCAGGACACAAAGCCCTTGAAGCTAGAAAGCATTCCTGTTGTCATTGTATACGCTTACTTTTGTCATCTAAAAGAAGCATCTGTGATGCAACTGTGATCTAAAAACAACTTCAGTGATCTAAACAACAACTTTAGTGTTCTAACATCACTTCTCAAAGTCTCTTCTTGCTTAGCTTGAAATTTTCTTCTGTGCCTGGAAAGTATGTCTCTGAATAAGCCCAGAGCTCTTAATGATTAGATACATCTCACTTCTGTCTAAGTCCCATGGGAACCATGGTACCTAGGCATATTCTGCATGGGTTCTGCAATCTCCACCTGAAGTTCTTGTCGAGACACGATGCAAAAAGGGATCATGATAAAGCATTCAGCTTTCTAGGTGACTTAGTACCTGGGACACTCAGCCTGGGTTTTGGTCTTGCATCCAAAGATGACATCTACTTTCTGGCCCAAGAAATCTTTAATGTGAACTGTGTAATACTGAAAGAACAATATCCAAAACTCCAAATTTCCTGTACAGTGGCCTTACCACAAGGCATAAAGTGCTTTCCGCGCCTTGTTGTGTGCTGCTTATTCTTTCACTCTGTACCTGTGAATGTAGCGTGTCTTTTCTGCCAAGAGGTGTATCTACAGCAAGAAGAGTAAAAAGAAACTCACTCTTTGGATGGTCAGGTTATTCTGCTACTAAAATTATGGACATACCTAATAATGTCTCTCATGTAAATTTTCACTGGAATACGAGCTAATATCATGCTAAGTTATGCTTTAGATAAATTCAAGACTTCTTAGAGTCTTAATATATTTTTAGACTTCTTTTACACTGGATTACCTTAATTTATCCTGGAATGGAAGTGAAGAAATTGGGACCCTCCCTGAGATGAGATATTACCACGTTTTCCAAAAAAATTGTATGAATAGCTAATAACAAAACAAGCACTAAAACATGTTATCTTGTGTACCTGACTTCAAACACATTGGGATTGCAGATGTTAGCAGGTGCTGCTTCTCTTGTCTCTTCTTTGCTCTCATACAGTACATTTGCTATGAAATTATAACAGAAGCATGGGTTTTATTTTTTAATAAAGAACAATTCATAGTTCTGCTTTTCACTTCTCTTTCCAAACTTTTAACTTTTATCTGAACTCCTTCAGTGTTAGGTAAAGGGATCTAACTGTCGGATAGTAAGTTCTTAATTGGACGTTTTGATGACATTAGATATACCTTTAAATGGCCAACTTTGGCTCTAAGTTCTGCAGCAGGACTGATCTCTGCCTTCTGAAAGTCCAATTAACTCTTGCTCATGTACCACACTGGATTTAGAGAAACTTGGCAACCTGAGAAACTTGGCACCTATTTACTTTTTTCCAGCTCTAATCTTCAAGCACTCTACACATTGATATGAGGTGAGATGTTACTCCATCATGTTCTTGCATAAATTGTAGTAAAAAAGAAAACTGACTAGCAAATCTGCCACTAGGTGCAAAGACAAAAATAACTTTGGGAATCCATGCTCATTTGAAATCAGCAATTCCTTTTGCACTGACCACTATCACGTAACTACTTTACTTGGACTGCCGATTTAAGCTAAATTAAACTAATAACTTAGTGTGAAATCTCCATGTCCCATTAGCTAGAATCCCTGAATCATAAAGTCCTGCTTGTTCCTAAATGAAAAGTCAGGGGTTTTATTTCATTGACTGGGTTTATGGTAATGAATTCAGTTACGCCAGGAAAACTTCTGATTGTTTGCTGTATCTTTTTGAGAACTGCCCTGCTAATGACCATTCATATTAATTGGATATCTGAAAAACAGATGTTTCAGTACAATTCTTTGTTCCCTGATGTTCAGTCACCCTGCTAATAGTACTTACTGCCACTCATCAAGAGATAATAGACTCAATATAGTGTAACAAGATTAAACTGAGTATTTGACTAACACCAATGTCTGCTCTCTGCCAGTGCCAGATAACTCACCCGAACATTTTAAGTTTTACTTTGTTGACTCTGTTACAGCACACATGGAACATGACCCTCTTAAAACACCTATGATACTATCTAATGCTAATAAACCAGTGAGTAAACATAGGAATCGAGGACTTGGTACTTACTCAATTCTACCAGGCCTGCTGTCATGGCAGCAACCTTTCTTCAAAGACCAGGATAGAGAGGGTAATAACTCCCAAGAGAACCTCCACAAATTTCATCTCAGTTGTCAACATTTTTAGTCACTGTAAATCAGAGCAATTCTGTTGCAGCGATGATATGAAACTGTTCTGTTCACTTTTAGTTTTCACTGTTTGCTTTTGTGCTGTTCAAAATCTGAAATTTTGAGTACTAAATGTAAACTCATGATGCACCACTAAAGTTGTGGAGAAACACATCTTTCAAATATGATTTTTTATAGGATAGTGAAAGTATATTCCTATTTTTTTCACTAGTTAGTTTGTTTTTAAACGTGAACAGCTTGAGGTGGATCCCAGACAAAAACCAGGAACCATGTTCTTTTTAGATCAGTGTCAGAAAATATGTATTAACAGAAGGATAATATAAAATCAAAGCTAACTGGTAGTATAAACCCAAAGCTAACTCAATTTAATATAGGTTATTTTAAGACTAAATTAAAATTCAGTTCCATCTACAAATATAGAATCTATGGGTGTGAGCTTGCTACTCTAAGAGTTGTGATTGCCCTGACAAAGTCTCCCTGAACAGACAAATAACAAATGCTGTACAATATTAATTAAAGAAGAATCCAGGAATAGCAAATACACATTTTATTTTATAAATCAGTTTGACATACTATAGCTTACTTGAAACATATCCACCAATGATGGTCAGAAGGTTAATTAATAAAAAAGAAGGGAGAGAGAAGGGGAGGAGAGGAGAGGAGAGGAGAGGAGAGGAGAGAAGAGAAGAGAAGAGAAGAGAAGAGAAGATCAGGAAATCTTTAAATCAGGAAAAGAACTTAAAAGATCCTTAAAGGTTTATGTAAGACTCTATTTCTTATATATTGTGTGATATCTCTCATAATGTGCTTTTCCTGTGACCCTAATTGAAGGAACATTCCTGCCAGCCAAGCTGGGGGCGCCGGGGGGGAAACAGGGTTCAGGCAGGGCCCAAGGCGGTCCAGGCCCAGCAGGAGGAAGGCCAGGAGGCAGCAGCAGCAGAGGCAGCCCCAGGGCACAGGAGGAGGAGGAGGAGGGCAGGAGGTGCTGCAGGCCCGGAGCAGAGATCCCCTGCAGCCCTGCAGAGCCCCCGCTGGAGCAGAGCCCCAGCCTGCAGCCCGGGGAGGGCCCCAGGCCGCAGCGGGGGGCTATTTCCTGCAGGAGCTGCGGCCCTGGAGAGCCCAGGCGGGAGCAGGGTGTCCCTGAAGGACTGCAGCCCGGGGCAGGGCCCGCGCTGGAGCAGGGAGAGGTGTGAGGAGGGAGGAGCGGCCGAGAGGGGCTGCCATGGACTGACCGCAGCCCCCAGCCCCAGCCCTGCGCCCCCGGTGTGGGGAGAGGGGTTGGGAGGGGAGGGGGAAGCTGGGAACGGGAAGGTTTGTTTTCCACTACTCAAATTAGTAATTAAATTTTTGTTGGAATTGGCAATAAATTAAATGAATTTTCCTTATGAATTCCTGCTTTGCCCATGACAGTAACTGGTAAATAGTCTCCCTGCCTTTATCTTCACCCACAAACTTTTCCATCCTATTTTCTCCCCAGTCCTGCTGAGGAGAGGGAGAGAGAGAGCTGCTGGGTGGGAGTTTGGCTCTTAGCCACAGTTAACCCTCTATGGTCCTATAGACATTTTGATGCTCTGCAAGTTGAAGGGTCTTATAAAAGAAAGGGAAAAAGGCAGTTCCCAGTTTCGCGTGACACCTTCTGTGAAGGCTATTTTACCACTTCGACTGGCTGACACTCATGGGCTTACCTAAGGTGGCTCAGATTTATGAACTACAGTCTTTAAGTCTGTTTGTAGATTTGGCCTTGTGCTAATCAATAAATAACACAAAGAGCTCAATGAAGAGCCTCCATGACTGCCAGAATCCCTCTGTTTCTGTGCTCAACAACTTCAGATCAGGTTCTCATGCTGAGTTAAACTCCTAGCCAGCAAGCTGTAGCCGCCCTAATCATCTCCTGGTCTGGTTTACACTGCAGACACCATACAAAACACATTACAATGTCTTTTTGAACAACTACGTCGCATGGATCTCAGCAGCACCCATAACATCTGAAATTGTCAAAACCACTTACCAGAAAGAAGTGAAAAAAGTTGTGCTGACCATCTCCAAATGTGACGAAAAGCATCTGCATAACTAACAGTCTCCATTAATCTGTAAACAGTAATTATTACCCATTCCTATAACAGAATGTTAATTGCAAGAATGAATGTTAATGTAATATATAATTAATCTAACAGGATTCTAAAAACACATACATTAGGAAAGTATGAGTAAGTCATTCATGCCTTTAATTATGTATATTTGCGTTGTTTTCAGTGAGCCAGAAGCATAGATTATGAGACCCAGAAGAACCCTCCATTTTCTCTAGTCTCTTCAGCAACAAGCTATTTATTTGGGTTAACATGGGAAAAGAAATTACTTGCCTACAGCAGAATATGACCTGCAGAGGTATAACTCTGATATCAGAGTCCTGTTACTAGTCAACAAGAACTCTGTTTACATGACTTGAGGATGTAACCAGTACTTTCACCACTATAACTAAAAGTTTTTGTTTGTTTTGATGAATTTTAGCTGCAGAAAAAAGTAGCTATCTGCCATAAACTGGCTTGTGAAAGAAGTGTAGCCATGATAAAACAGTGTCTCTCTAATCATGATGGGCTGTGTACAGACAGACAGTACAGCTCTCAGGGCTTTTTTATAGAAAATTCCTATATCTGTCAACAAGAATTGTGTGAATGTATCTATGGCAGAATTTGGCCCTATTTCTCTTAGAAAGATTAAGATTATGAACAGAAATATTAAAGCAAAGTTTGAACTATTTTATTGTGGAGAAAGAATGATCATACCAGCCCTGCATAAGGAACAAATTACAAGACGAAGAGTCTTTTGCTTGGAAAACAGCAGCTGGAAGCAGAGGAGGAAGGAGCACAAAAAAAATGCAATAGAGGTCTGTAAAATCAGAACTGGCATGGAGAATGTGAACAGGGAAAAAATTGAAAATTTGAGGAAGACAAATTTCAGCATTAATGACTTTCTAAGATAAGGAACTTCTTGACAGGGATTAGACAAATTAATGAGACAAATATCTATCACAGGCTATTAAATATGAAGGAAACTCCTCTGGTTAAGGAAGCCTCTGAATCACCAGGTTCCAGGAAAGTATTCTATAAATATTTGCAATATTCTTGTCCTATTCTTGTACCTTTTTTTTATACCACTCATCAGTGGCCAGTGCTGCAGACTCAATATGAGGCCGTATAAGCCGTTAATCAAACCCAGAATAATTTCTTACTGGGAAAAAGAAAAAAAGGTTTTTTGTTATCAATAACAAGGAGTATTCCTTCTATATGCGTCATAACAGAAACAATCATTCTGGTTTTTTCAGTGAGCATTGCAATAGATCCTATTAACACTGAAATCGTCTTGACTACTGAAATCTATCCTAGTTTACCTTTCTTTCTAAGAACTGTTGCCAGTTAGTACTAATAGTTATGATGCAAAATGCAAAACCAAGGAGACTTCTGCATTTAAGCAGGAAAGATTTCCTAGTTGTTTTTTTCTGTTTTCAATTTTTAAAAGTTGCATGATTCCTAACAGGTCTTATGTAGAAATGTGTCTGGAATATTCTCAGAGATTATTGTCAAAGGGAGCAAAGGTCAGGCAAAAGAAGTGCACTATTAAGTCTTTGAGGAGATGACAAAAGTGTTCAGCAAGTATAGGCTGATTAAATTATGCTAATCTACTTTTACTTACAAACCTACAATTCCCCCAGATGGGTTTTGAATAAAGTGCATTTTAAACAGGATAAACAGCAAAGCTTATCTTTCCATAGGGAAGCTTCTAGCAATGATTTCTCACTGAATTGAGTGGACAACTCTGTGTAAATGTGCATGTACGTTCATGCAGGGATGTACACAATATTGATCCAGCGTGGTGAGAACAGAGTATTGTCTGCACTGCCACAATCACACCAGGACATGTGGCGCACGCTAGAGAGTAAAAGCTTTTTAAAACTCTTACCCACACCCATTAAATGTACATACTCATTTACTCACAGTCACACAGTGCTTTGATTATATGCTGATTTCTCCCTTTTTAGTATTGCAAAGGGCTGTGAAGTAGAGAAACAGTGATTATATCCATTTTAACCAGAAAGAAAAAGGATTTTCCATTAGCATCCAAGCCAGAGAGAGATGCTCCCAAACTCCAGGCCCTGCTTGGCAGGTTCTGCTTCTCCTGATTTCTGGAAATGTATTCTCAGAGTGGCTGAAAAAGTCAGTCACTGACATTGAAGGAGGTAGTCCACCTGCTTAATCTCATTTCTTAATAGTCTCTTTGATGTAGTTTAATTTTCAATTAAATGCCAGCATAAGCAGAATCAACATTTTGATCTATGCGTTTTAATAGATACAAAACCTTATGTTTTTGAAAGCTCTGTGACTGTTTTATTACATTTTTTAGTTAATCCAATGAGAAAAATCCTCTGGAATTCTATGTCACATTATTCTTTTGAAACTATCAAAATCTTTTATATAGCTAGCAATATAAAACAAACATAGTTCATATTAAAATCAATACTCATTGACTTTTCAATGCAAAACAGTTTCCACCTCAAGAGCTTTGGTTTACTTTATTTTTTGTGTTGTATCATGAAACATCACTTTAGCTAGCAATCTATATTTTTACTAATAACACTTATCTAGCACATTTTCACTTCAATTTATTTAGTGCTGATCATCCAAGCATAGGAAAACACTTTGCAGTGTCTAACTAAAAAATGAAGAATGTCAGTGAAAATAACACCTTTCTTCGTAGTTTTTCTCCTTGTGTATTTACAGAGCCAGGTCTGCTAAGTGGACTGGCAGTTGCATGTTTTTCTTATTTTTACTCATATTTTTCTTGCAGAAGTCACCCAAGGGTGTGAAGGCATCACTGCAGGACCTTTACTACTACTGTGACTCTAGCTATATTCTGTGCTTGTAATCAGAATCTCTGGATCTGCTGGAGAAAAAAAAAACAAACAACAGAAAAAAAAAATTACACACCAGAAAGCCAAACTGAGCTCAGGACCTGTTTTATTAGACATTATAGAACTATAGTGTGTGTATGGGATTCATATCCTAGCTTTACAGATGAAAGCGGTGAAGTAATAAACAGTTATGCTTACTCCTACTACTGAGGATGACAAAACTCTGGCAAAGGCCCTTTAAGTAGGTAATACTACAAAATTCCTCTTAAAATAACTCATAATTACTACTAGAGACATGTACTGTTAAGGATTCATTTCTGATATTTACTGTAGATAAACAGTGCTGCAGATCCTAAAAAACATAATATTTTTCTAAAATGGCAGTGTATCAACATCCATGTCTTACTTCCTCATATTTTACTTTCTGATATACCTTCATCTGTTCACATTTGCATTATCTTTTATTATGTCATAAAATGTAGAACAAATTGAAAAAAACAATATATGAAATATTTTGGTTGCTGGACAAGATTTTTTTTCAGGTTTGTATGTGATAAACATTGTTTTTTTCCAAAGTTAGTATCAATGTTTATTGTCCTTTAAGGTAATTCGTAATTGTGTTTTCAGCTTAGATCAATATTTGTAATGTTAAGTCAATATATCATGACAAAATATTTGAACTTTATGGGTATGGTTTCCAAATATATTTTACAGTCTCTGTAAGGTAGTGTCCAGTGCAGTAATGGACAGCACACACAAAGTTTAAAGTTTTAGAGTTTGGAAAAATCGAGAAATGGTCAGTGTGTAGCGAAACTTCACTGTACTTTTCCATTCTATGTTGTCAATGTCTTTTCCTTGTGACCCAAGACAGGTTTCCCTGATAACCCTGCATATTCTCTTTCTCACTTGCAGGTCTTTGGGTTTGATATATTTTTTCTACTTAACTTGAATTCTCTATAGCTCAGTTCATCTCCAGAAGAACTTGGAAACTTCACACTCTCTCTTATCTCCCTACTTGTTAGCTTCCTCTTTTGTCCCATTCCACAATCTTTTGTAGGTGAACATTAACTCTGTAAGGTTTTATTCCTCATTTGTTAAAAATAATCATTCAATTCCCTCAATTCTTTTCTATTTTGATTTTAAATTTCTGTGGGTGGAGCTGTCTTCCACTTAATGTTTGTCTGGGTACCAACACAGTGGAACTCACCTTTTTTAATTGGCTCTTCTAGTTGGATCTTACTGTAGCACAAGCAGTAACTAGGGCTGTAAGTCATAGCTTTTGAGGTCTTTTATGATCTCTTCTACGAAGGTGACAATAACTAAAGAAATATTTACTCTCTGCGTCTTTCTTCCTTCCTCCTGCATATAGAACACTTCAAAGACTCTTGATCTCCTGTTTCCTTAGGGGAACAAAACACAACAATACAAGCTGGTATTTGTACTAGCAGTTAGTACTGAATGTCTATTGTACTGAGCCCTCAACAAGTGTAGATAGAATCCATGCCTGAGAAAAAAAACCAAACTGGCAACAAAATGCCTCACACTCCAAGCTGGAGGACAGATAGGATCAAGCAGAATGAGAAAAATAATAGTGGTTTTCAAGACTGAACCACGAAGTATCAGCAATCAGAGGATAAATATTCTTCTAAGGGGAGGTAGAAATCAAACACCACACTCTTTCAAAAGGAAATTTAGTATTTTCCTAGCTCGAAAGCCCAAGTAAATGAAAATGGGCTTTCCTGGTTATGACAATGACGGCAAAAACTACCATTAAGGTTTCCTGCACTGGAGAAGAATATGGGTCTGGGAGAAGAAAAGATGCACAAACACTGGCTAGTAAAAGCCAAGCTCACAATCACTATAAGCCAAGCCCCTGAAATTATGAGGCTCTTCTAAAACTACTTGATTTGCTTCTTTTTTTCTTTAATTCGGTTTCTCTTATCTCTCCAGGCACAGAAGCCTGAAAACCACTTTGCAAGAGCACTTGCATCTCCAGCACATGTCACAAGGATCTTTGCTATGACTTTTTCTTTGTTTCTGCAGGTCTTAAGTGGCTTTGAAGATGACTACACCTCAAAATATTTCCTCACACCACAAATTTAATATTTTCTCACAGTGTATAGGTAATGCCATTTCAAAGGCAAGTCCTAAGATGCTTAAGAGCGATTTAATGAAACATCTTTTTTGCTACTTTGAAGTCATGGGTTTATTGCAAGGGAGAGAGTTTACAAGATTAAAGCATTGATGAAACTCATGTTAGAAAATGTTTCTTGGGCTGCAAAATTTCTGCACAATGCATCAGAGATATGTCAGCCTCTGAAAAACTCCGTGAGGAGGCCAGTCAGGCAGACTGCAGGGGACGAGAAAGCAGAGCCAAAACTGTCACTAGATTGGCATCCAAAATGAGTTCCCACTACTGTACACTGGTGGAAGGGCCTTCTACTTTCACTTCCACCTCACCTACACCTTGAAATAAAGTTGCTCTTAAAAAGCGAAAATTTTTCTCACAGCTTAAGAAGGCCTCCACATTTTTCTTTTTACTATTCTTACCTAATTTGTCTGCTTTTCACATTATTCCTGTAGTTTACATGCTGGGATTTCTGGATCATCCACTCCAGAGCCATGGATATATATTGTGGGTACCCTAAAACATCCTAAGTGCCAATAGATGTCTGTATGTGGGCAACTGAACTGAATCCCTTCAGCATAAATACAGGAGTTCACAGGATCATTCAGCTGACTTGCCAGTGTTAAATTTAGAATCATTTTCTCACTAGTCTCAAAGAAGTCAAAATTCCATCGATTAAAATGAGAAATCGGGTACTGATTGCATATAAAGACACCTGTATTCACCCGTCTTAACCTAGAGCTGCAGATCTACTTTAAAATTCCTGTGTGATCCCTGGTAAGTCACCAATAGTTTTGTACCAAATATTCTCAAATTAACATTTCTTTTCCCGGGAAAGGCACTGTGAAGACGTATGCCATTCTTAAAACTGAGTGACGTAAACAACCTAGACGGATATATTTCTCAGAAGTACCACTTAGCTGCAAGGTATGGCTTATGGAAACATTATGCTCAACTCCCTTTGTCATAGATGACAAATACTGTGCAATTTTAGGATGTAGTGAATAAGCATACATTACTATGAAGCTGACAATCTGCAATACTGCTCTTGGACAATTCAATAGATCTATTCAGCTTTGAGAACAGTACGCAGCATATGGGACCCTAAATTATGTGCAGTCAAAATACGAGCCTGGAAATCTGCTAGCAAAGCGAAGTATTATTTCATATAATTTAGTGAAGTTCTTGTCATTAGATATTTCCAAAAAAACAAACAAACAAAACCAAGAAAAAACAAAACAAAAAAACAGTTAAGAATTTTACACAATTTGGTAGCCAACACAGCAGGTGGTATTCATCTCACCCAATGTATGATATCAGCAGGAACTTAACTAGCCGTACTAGACTACTGCTATACCTACTGGAGAAAGATGGATGTTTTCACCACCAAGACCTTTGGCCCATTTTAGGCCCCTATTTTAGGAAAAAATGTGTATCTTTCTTACAAGTGTCTCTTACAATCTTTTTTCCTGTAATGACCAATAAAGGATTATAGACCACTAGCTTAAAGCATATATTTTTAATGCTCAACAAGGTAAGATTGTCTTCACATAAGTGTTTGGTCCCATTCTGAGCACTGTGGGGTAACTTCCATCTGGGGCTGGAGAAGAGTGTGGCTCTCCTAAGTTCTTTGTTGTATTTGCCTCCTGAGTGCAGATGTCTTCAGTAACCCAGACCTTCTCTAATGATCCTAAATGCCCATTTTTAAGCAACTTGATTTACCCTGGTGAAGTCTACCTTAGTCAGATGAATGTCCCATCTCTTTTGCTTAACCCATCTGGAGTAGCTATTTATCATTCAGACTTCAGTTACTTTAAGCCTTTTTCTACATTGCACCTGGAACAAAACAGGACTGCAAGCCAGGAATGAGAAAAAAACCCAAACTATTTCATAACATTTACCATACAAAAAATATCAGTGAAAAAGATAATCTTGGAACAGCAGAAGACAAAAAGAATTTCAGTTTGGTCCACCAAAATAATTCACTCAATCTGAATTGAACTCTTTTTAAAAAAAAAGTCTTTAGTAGAGACAGATTACAGCTTTACATTTTAAAAATTAAATATATGCAAATATACACTAAATTATATACTATAACTAAAATGGATGCCATTTTCTTATATTTCAAGAAATAGAAATTGTCCTTTACATAATTGTTTTGATTGCTACATTAGTTGCCTGTTGAAAAACTGAAAAAAAAAGGCGACATAATTAATTGACTCTATATATTTCCTGCTATTCAAAAATATAAAAATACTATATTCAAAACCTTGCGGTGGGCAAAAGGAAACAAACCTTATATGTAAACTCACGAATGTCTTATTAGTGTAATTGAAATCTTAACAGCCTACTCAAAGAATTGTTACTAGTCTAGACCAAAGTCATACAGGGAAAAATACATATTACATTTTATATGTTTTTAGTGGTGCTTTACAACTGCTTTTTTATTCTGTGACCTGATAATCCATGCTAGTATTAAACTTATTGTATGTGAAGTGTCTTATCTATACAAGATATTTGTGCTGTTTACTCATTGATACCCCTAAAACCAGTTTTCCATCCTCCCTGGTCTGCACTTCTCTAGTTGACCATTGGTGAGTTGTTTATAATCTTGGGATTTTCAGCATCATGTTGCATTACCTTCCTTTTGCCTATGATCTTCTGCAGTACACCCTGTGTCCCCACTTTTGAGGACTCTGCTATTATCTCATGACAAAACTCCTTTACACTACATCATTATGCTAGGGTCATAAGTAGCTGATGCTACACAGAACAAATACTTTTTACCAGTATCCGTGTGAAAATTATGGTTGTACCACACAATTATACAAAAATAAACAAAATTAAAATAAACTAGGCAATAGCTACCCGGTCATTATAAATTGCTGCTACAGCTAAAGAAGCTTAAATAAAGCTCCAGACAGGGCAGGTGAAGTTGAAACAAAAACTGACAAGTCCTGAGGTCTTGCAGAGTTAATTTGAAGCCAGTGGTCTGTTACTGGCAATGACAAAATAGTTATTTACTGATCTGCAGGGCTACTGAAAGAAGGCATGATGGCATTTTCATATTTAATGTTGTTTAGTACATATACCATGAGACCGGTAGTCCAGACATTTTGATTCCATTCTTTACTCTTTCCCAGATGCATCATGTCTTTTACCTTTCCATAGCTCAACTCACTGTCCTAAGAAATGGAACAATACTGCATTTGTTGCACAGATATCACAAGGATCAATTAAGAAATGCTTCAGAAAGATTTCAACATCCTCTGAAGAGTCTTTATCTCGTGAAGTGCAGAACACCATAGCTTTATTGCAACATTTGAACACACATTTAGTTTGAACTGCTGGGACCTGTATATTTAAAGCTGAACACAAGAATCAGTGTACTCAAGGAAAAGAATCAGAATACAAAGCACCCAGTAGGACTGAACTCAGAAAAGTAACTAGACAGGGATAAAGTATTATTTGGTTTGGGTTTTTTCCCCCCCAGATCTTGTCAGGCAGCCATGAAAACCAAAGCACACTGTGACTCTAATGCCCTGGCTACTTCATTCTGTGAGGAGCATCAGTGAGACAAATTCTGCATGCCTTGTTCCTCTGGAGCAATGTTAGGATGTGTCCCACTCAAATCATTAGGCTTGCACCACTGCAGAAAAGACTCTTTAACATTAGCATCAATATCAGAATATGGCCCTTTTTCTTTTTTTTTTCCCCTCATTTTCTCCTTTTTCTTTTTCTCTTTTTCTTTTTTCTTTTTCTTTTTCTTTTTCTTTTTCTTTTTCTTTTTCTTTTTCTTTTTCTTTTTCTTTTTCTTTTTCTTTTTTTTTTTTTTTTTCTTTTTCTTTTTCTTTTTCTTTTTCTTTTTCTTTTTTTTTTTCTTTTTCTTTTTCTTTTTCTTTTTCTTTTTCTTTTTTTCTTTTTCTTTTTCTTTTTCTTTTTCTTTTTCTTTTTCTTTTTCTTTTTC
>VFFE01007243.1:1142768-1234366 GCA_008921705.1 Burhinus oedicnemus | reverse complement strand
TTTCCTTTCTTTTTTCTTTCTCCCTTTCTTCTTCTCTCTTTCTTCTCTTTCTTTCCTTTTCATTTTCTTTTTCTTTTTTTCTCCCTCTCCTTCTGTCTTTTCCTTTCTTTCCCTTTCCCTTTCCCTTTCCCTTTCCCTTTCCCTTTCCCTTTCCCTTTCCTTTTCCCTTGCCCTTGCCCTTGCCCTTGCCCTTGCCCTTGCCCTTGCCCTTGCCCTTGCACTTCTGTCCTGGTTCCGGCGGGGATAGGGTTAATTTTCTGGCCCGGGACACAAGTATTCCATACCACGTGACGCCATGCCCAGTCCATAGAGGGGAGCTGGCCCGGAGGAGGGGGAGGAAGTCGCAGTTTGGGAGCCGGTTGGGGCTTCTCGGTCCGGTCGGTGAGCGCTGGTACGGTAACCCCGTGTGTGCATTCCTCCATCACAGTTGTTGTTTTCCTCTTTTCCTTTGCTGTTCTGTTAAACTGACTTTATCTCAACCCAAGAGTTTTGCCTCTTTCTTCCGATTTTCCCCCACCGCCGTCGGAGGTTGAGCGAGCGGCTGCATGGTTCTTTGTTGCTGGCTGAGGCCAAACCACAACAACTTCCTTTTCCTTTTCCCTTTCCCTTTTACTATTATTATTCAAGCCTTCCTCAAGTAAAACTCACATTGAAGTCAGAGTGGGAAAAAGGACCACAAGAACCCCAGGTACCAAGCAGGACTCATCACAATACAAGAATACCAGAAAAATGCAAGGAAATTCCTGGGTTGTCCTCCACTGATGGCTTTCAGCAAAGGTAATTCAGGCATTTGCCCAGGAAGGGCACGCGGTCAGAAAGGCAGAACTGCCACCATAAGGAGTATCCCTACGTTGCTGATACTGCAGCTCAGGACTGACTGTTTTGCTGCTGTTGTGTGGCAATGGAGGAATGATGACAAGTGGGACAACCAGTCCTGAAGTTCTGGAAGGACAGTGGCTCATCCTGCTGCACAGTGTCCACGAATGACATTTTGCCCTAATGTATTTTCCAGAGTAGCTTCTTGGATTGCTTGTGTCCTGCTGTGTTGTCCCTCCAACAGATATCTGGGTGGTTGAAGTTCCCCATGAAGACCAGGGCTTGTGAACGTGAGGCTGCTCCTATCTGTCTCTAGAGGGCCTCATCTGCTCCGTCTTCCTGGTCAGGTGGTCTGTAGCAGACCCCCACTGTAATGTCTCCTGTCACTGCCCTCCCTTTAATCCTGACCTCTCAGCTCTCAGCCAGCTCTTCATCCCCTGGTGGAGGCCCATGCACTGCAGTTGGTCATTGATGTAGAGGGCAACACCCCCTCCTCGTTTCCCCTGCCTGTTCTTCCTAAAGAGTCTGTATCCTTCCATTCCAACACTCCAGTCATAGGAGCCATCCCACCACATCTCCATGATGCCAATGAGATCATAGCCCTGCAAGCGTGTGCACACCTCTAACTCCTCTTGTTTGTTCCCCATGCTACATGTGTTTGCATAGAGGGGTTTAAGTTGGGTCCCCGTTGAAGCTGACTTACTGGCTGGAGTGTCTACAATTCCTTTGTGCTGCTCTCCAAGTGACCTTCCTTTGAGGTGTTTTACTTGTGTTTCTCTGTTGGCTCCTATTGCCTCAGAAGCCCCTGGATCACCTTTGTAAGACTTCGGGTGTGCTGCAGTGCACCAACACATCTCAGAGCAACAGTCTGAGGGCCCTTGCTAGTACCCTGTCCCTCTAACCTTGGTGTGTTGTCCCTTGGCTTGTCACAGGCAAGCCTGATAATACCCACCTCCCACATCAAGTCTAGTTTAAAGCTCGGTCAATGAGCCCTGCTAACTCATGAGCAAAGACCCTCTTCCTCCTTTGAGAAAGATGAACTGCATCTGACACCAGCAGGCCTGGTGCTGTGTAGGCCATCCCATTCTCAAAAAAAACAAAATTGTGGCCATGACACCAGCCATGGAGCCATGTATTAACAGACTGAGTGCATCTGTTTCTTCCAGTGTCACTGCCCGTGACCAGAAGGAGAGAAGAAAAAATAACCTGCACCCCAGATTCCCTTACTAACAGCCCTAAGGCCTTGAAGTCTCTTTTGATCATGCTTGGGCTACGCACTGCGACTTCATTGCCACCCATGTGGAAGAGTAGCAGTGGGTAATAGTCCAAGGGCCATACTAGGTTAGGAAGTTTCCTAGTGATGTCCCTAACCTAGAACCCAGGGAGGCGGCAGGCTGCCCTACGAGGAGGGTCTGCCCAGCATATAGGACCCTCTGTTCCCCTCAGAAGGGAGTCACATACAACTATAACCTGTCTTTTCTTCCTCGTGGAGGTGGTCATTATACAGGGGGTAGATCTTTCTGGTCCTGGCAACTCCTCTGGTGTAGCTGGACTGTCATCCACATCATCCATTGGCTGGCCTTCCACATCCACAGCCTCATACCTATTATACAGGGGCACCCGGGTAGGCGAGGTGGGCAAGGAGGGGGTTCACTTGCCGTCCCTAGCACAGACTTGCCTCAATTCACAGCTTTCTATTAAGCCACCACCTTTAGCCTGGCGGGGAGAGGATACCGGATCTGTTTGATCTTGGTTTTTTTCTGGTGACTGTCCCTGTTTCTCTCTCAGAGAGTTCAGAGCATGATTCCACCAGTCTATTTCTGTCTTGCACTTCCTGATGCTCCCTAGCTTTTCTACTTCCTCTCTTAGCTGTGCCACCAGGCTGAGCAGATTGTCCACCTGGTCACACCTCACACAGCTGTCTTCCCTACTGTGGTCCATTAGCAGTGTAAGATTGTGGCACTCCCTGCAGTCTGAGACCTGGGTGGCTGCATGTGTCCACGGGAGCTCTGTCTGTGTAGCTACATCTATTCTGGCAAGTTGAGAGGACGTAGCTTTCTGCCAGGTGGAGACCATGGCTAAGTTCCCTCTCACCAGATAAACTCCCCTCTTGAGCTAGCAGAGCTTTCAGCGCCCTTCTGCGTGAACTGCCATGCAAACTGCCGTGCCATGCCCTGGCTGCTGTGCCATGCCCTGTTCGTTGCACTTCTGGTTGCTCACACTCCCTAGGGCTGCCTTTTATGGGAATGAGGGTGGCCACTGTTGCTGCTGGCCCTGACCCCACTTTATCAGCCTCCCTCGTGTGAGCTGCAGGCTCCCAGCAGGTCTCTGTGCTGCCCTGGTGTTTCCCCGCCTCAGAAAAGCTCAAGAAAAGCCCTTTTTCACCGCGATTGCCTAGCTCCACTATGGATGTGTCTGCACAGGAGCTGTTCGTCTCGGAGAGTGACCCTTAGCTGGTGCTAAGGGAAAAAGAGCCAGACCAGAACATAATTGTCATTAATTGTCGTCAGCATACACTCCACATTTTCAGGCAAGACTCTTGATGAGCACAGCTGGTTTAGGGAAACATAAGCATACACAGTGCATCTGGCTTGAGAATCCTAATGGACATCACCACGCCCTCCAACTAACACTAAACCAGTAGGGAATTAGACAACACAAGTGCTTAAAAATGTGCCTAATCCTTTTGCACAGGAGATTGTAGTCACATCAGAGACACTGGGCTTTCAGTTCCACCCAGAGATGTGTTAGCAATTGAAGTGCATAAACAACGTACAGCAGAGCCATTATCTGCCTGTATAGGTTGCTGAGCTGGTAGAGATTTACAGTGTCAAAAGTAATTGCGTGGATCTGTGATGCGTGGAGATTTTTCAACACAATTTGTGTTGTTACATTGATTAAAGTATTTCAGTTATCTGGGTCATCAGACCACAATGCCAAGTCATTGATTCATTGCACAAGGGTGAAGGAATCAAAGTAAGGATTTGTTTTCACTGGTTTTATCCCCTTATCACTGCAATTGAATTAATATATTATTTTTACATGTCAGACACAAAGACCTTTACTTTTCACACAAATGCAGAGAGAAGGAGCTAGTTATTTAATGGCTGAAGATCTTGATTCAACTCAAAAACACAGAACTGCAAAATTTCAAGTACCCTTGGGGCAAGCTGTTCTGTCTCCATTTGCTAGGAAGAAAGGAGTAAATTTAACTACTACATTATTTTATATGTGATACTTCCTGAATCTTGCTGATCAGTGAAATCAGAAAACTGAAAAAACCCCTCATATCTGATGGTGTTTTCAGTGATTGGACAGAATTTTAATATATCAGCAGAGATATAAATGAAAAGAAAAAAAGAAGAGTAAAGCTTATTGGAATGAGAAATTTAATGATGTTTTATATTTTGATGGAAAAACATAGATAATGTGCACCTAAGTCAAGTAGTGCAATTGACTGTAACAGTTTAGAACAATCTAGGGGAAAAATTGAGATATTTTTAATCCTTTTTCTTCCTTTTTTATGTCTATCTACAACCTAACACCCAGAGTTAGAGGGAATGATTACAACATGCACAAATAAGGCTCCAATCTATTGTCTTTGAAGTCTGTGGCAAAATTCCCATTGATAAAACCACAAGCACTAAGACAGCTTTAGTCTGGCCTGCTGAGAGCTAGGATTTCACAGATTCAGCTTTGTAAGGTGTCCTGGTTTCAGCTGAGATAGAATTAATTTTCTTCCTAGTGGTTGCTGTGTTTCAGAATCAGTATGAAAGGAATGTCAATAATGCATATTGTTTTAGCTGTTGCTAGGCGATGTTTATACCATCCAAGGACTTTTTTCAGCTTCCAATAGAAGCTGAGAAGGAGCATAAACAGAACAATAGAATGTCCAATAGAATATTCCATACCACAGACATCATGCTTGGTATATAAATGGAGGTTGGCCGGGGAGTGGGGGAATAAGCAATCTGAGCTTGGTCAGGCAACCAATTCACTGGGCAGTGAGAGTGTGGAGCAGTTCATGAAGAATTGCAGCCCACGGGAAGGATTCACATTGGATAAGTTCATGGAGGAGTCTCTCCCATGGGTGGGACCCCACGCTGGAGCAGGGGAAGAGTGTGAGGAGTTCTCCACCTGAAGAGGAAGAAGCAACAGAAACAACATGTGATGAACTGACAACAACCTCCATTCCCTGTCTCCCTGCACTGCTCGGGGCCAGAGGGGAGGAGGTAGAGCAATCAGGAATAAAGTTAAACCCGGGATTCGAGTAGCAAGTTATGGGAATTCCTACAGCAGGAACCCCTTGTTGCTGGCCAGGATAGGAGCAAGGGGAGGAGTTCATTGCAATGTTAAACCTTATAACCTTGTTCAAAGGGGCCAGGGGTAGAGATTGTAACAGATATACCTTTAAATTGTTGTAACCCATGATTTGAGTTGCATGTTATGGGAATTGCTATAGCAGAAACCACCTGAACCAATGGAGGACATGCCTTACAAGAAGCAGTGCAAGTGCAGCAGTGATGGAACCAGAATTGGCTTCAGCAACTGGCATCTGGCAACTTTCTCAAGATTGACATCCTCAACCTGCAGACCGTGGGCATGGACCGTGCCAGATACAGCCAGGACAGCTGACCCCAACTGACCACAGGGATATTCTGTACCATATGACATCATGCTCAGCATATAAATGTGGGGGAAGAAGAATGAAGGCAGTGGATGTTCAGAGTTTTGTCTTCCCAAGTAACCATTACACGTGATGGAGCCCTGCTTTCCTGGAGATGGCTGAACACCTGCCTGCCAATGGCAAGTGGTGAAGTAATTCCTTGTTTTCCTTTGCTTGTGTGTGGCTTTTGCTTTACCTATTAAACTGTCTTTATCTCAACGCATGGGTTTTCTCACTTTTACTCTTCTAATTCTCTTCCCCATCCCAACCACAGAGAGTAAGCGAGCAGCTGTGTGGTCCTAGTTCCCGGCTGGGGCTAAACCACGACATAAGGAGATGTGCCAATATAATAAGATCACCAAATAGCTGTTTTGAATGAGAGCAACAGAAAGATGAAATTCTTGAATAAAACAGTGGCAATTTGCACCAACAAAGAATACAGCTTTACCTACCCCTTAAGTTCAAATCTGGGTTAGGCACGTAAACCTTTCTTTCAAAAAGTTGAGGAAGTATGACTTTCATCTTCAAAGGATGGACAAAGTAGGGTCCTCCTTTTCAATCTCATTTCTTATCACTTTTTCTTTTAAGAGTAGCACAGCCTAATCACTGGACTGTGTGTATGACAGTGTGGGGAGGGCACTATCAGATAGAAGCCTTACATGAGAGACATGGCACCTGGCGGTAAGGGCAATGGTGCAGGAAGTGAGAAACTTGGGTTCCAGTCCCCACACCTTTTCCTTCTGTGTTTAAGACAGTGAAGTGGACTCTTGTTCCATGCTGGATCGTAAATACACAATTGCTTGTCCCTCTTCGCATTGCACAGCAATGAGGTTAAAAAAGTGATGCTTCCTTGGCTCAGCCAGCTACAAGATTTCTTTATCTTCCTTATGTGATAGGTATTTTTGGCTGCAGGGTTTCAAAATCTATGCCTTGTCATTCCGTTATACTGATTAGTCTATGCTTTGGGGGTTAGACGGGTAGAAAACCTCTACTCTGGGCTGGGAGGTAGATACTCATCTCTTGCTTTCTGAAGAAGTGTGCTGACATCATGCAAATGGTGCGTGGTCATCTCCTTCTCTGACTCCATTTCCAAATATCCCCTTTAAGCCTGCTGTTTGACCTGCACACTTCTGATACAGAAAGCCATAGGTTCTTCACAATCTTTGGCAGCAACAAATTGCCTTACCACTCACACTGGAGCACTTTGGAACCAATTATCCTATTAATGCATGCATGAAATTTTGTGTTCCAAAGTAGAGAAACTGATTAAATTTCAGATTCAGGTAGTCCTAGAAAAGTGGCCTAAATCCCAGCAAAGTCCCACCTAAGACAAAAAGCAAGCTATACAAACAACATTCAAATACAACAGCTATGGGGAAATCAGATTGCAAAAAAAGGGTGATTTCCTGCTGACCTGGACTATTATTTAAAACAGGGAATGCTAAAAGTGTCATCCAGTAATATCATGCAGTTTCACCAGCACAGCAGAAACAAATTACAGAGCTCTAGCAACTAATTATTCACCAGCTATCAATGAACCAAGGGCAATATTCTTCCTGGAACACTAACAAGAGACCTAGAAAATTTGTCAATTGCTTTTTGGCCAGAAGAAAGAAGGAAAATGTTGTTCAGAAATTGTTTGTTACAAATTACTTCCTCAGTTCTATTTTTAATCTTTACTCTTCAGAAAGAAACCTATGCCTTTTAAGGTGTATACTCTTTGCTGTATCCATTCCTTCTGTTTACCAGACCTTGTATGAGTCACAGCTTAGTTACTGAAGGATTTAAATTTGTAGCTGTCTATTCTCTTGGCATCCTACATAAAGTAAGACATACAACGATAATCTGAGATGATCACCATATTTCAAATGAGGGAGGTAGCAAAGAAAGAGGAAAGGTTAACTGGCGTACACAATTTCCTTTTTTCTTTATGTTTTCCTGTCTTCTGTCAGTGCCAACAGATGAAATTCTTGTCTTTTTGTGGTTCTCAAATCTCCTACCATCATTGCTTTGCAGCCTTGGTTGTTTTTCATCAATACCTGACTGTATGTAGCTTCATACATACTTCTAGATCTTAAAGTGCATCCTTCAGCCAACAAGCTTTACTGTTCCATCATTACTCATTGACTTATCAGTGACACATTTATTATAAACATTCACCAATCCTTCTGTATCTGCCTAGTGTTTTGTGAAAAAACTTTGTGGCTTAAAATGGACTCTATCAGATACATTTTCTCCAGGATTTTATTCTTCAGTTAAATTCTGCTATCTATTATTCTTGCTGAGGTAGAATATCTCTACTACAGGAATCTCTCCTGCAAAGTACTGGGATATTTAATTCAGGAAACAATTTATCATAATCCCATATTCATCTCTTCAGCCTTTTAGATACATTTTAGATGCAATCATACATTAGTTTCAGCCTTTGTCCAAGAGAAAGGATTTTAAAAAGTGAAATATTTAGTACCTTGATACACAGCTTCCTTTAGATGGATCGTTCTTCAAAGACTATATTATCTAGACATTTTGTCATTTGTAAGACTTCAAGGTCTCCTCTATCACTTAAGCTCTATGAGATTTATCAGATTTCTTTAAGATGACAAAGTATTAGAGTAGAATTTTACAAAAAAAGAAATTCTAGAGACTGGTTTCTCTTCTTTTTGTGTTTTTGGGTTTTTTCTTTTTCTTTTTTTTTCTTTTTGACAACTGTATCTGTTTATATATCCTGGCTCTAACCTGAAAAAAATATGCCAAGATCTTATTTGAAATCACAGAATCATAGTATGCTTTAGGTTGGAAGGGAACTTAAAGATCATGTAGGTCCAACCCCCTGCCATGAGCAGGGACACCTCCCACTAGACCAGATTGCTCAAAGCCCCAACCTAGTCTTGAACACTTCCAGGGATGGAGCCTCCCTAACTTCCCTGGGCAACCTGTTCCAGTGCCTCACTACCCTCACAGTGAAAAATTTCTTCCTGAGATCTAGTCTAAATCTCCCCTCTTCCAGTTTGAAGCCATTGCCCCTCGTCCTATAACTACATGCCCTTGTAAAAAGTCCCTCTCCAGCTTTCTTGTAGGCCCCTTTCAGATGCTGAAAGGCTGCTCTAAGGATTCCCCAGAGCCTTCTCTTCTCCAGGCTGAACAACCCCAACTCTCTCAGCCCGTCCTCATAGCAGAGGTGCTCCAGCCCTCTCATCCTCTTCGTGGCCCTCCTCTGGACCTGCTCCAACACGTCCATGTCCTTCTTATGCTGGGGGCTCCAGAGCTGGACACAATACTCCAAGGGGGGGGTTTCACCAGAGCAGAGTAGAGGGGCAGAATCACCTCCCTTGCCCTGCTGGCCACACTGCTTTGGATGCAGCCCAGGATACAGTTGGCTTTCTGGGCTGTGAGTGCACATTGCTGGCTCATGTTCAGCTTCTCATCCACCAACACACCCAAGTCCTTCTCCTCAGGGCTGCTCTCAATCCACTCTCTGTCCAGCCTGTATTTGTGCATGGGATTGCCCTGACCCACGTGCAGGACCTTGCACTTTGCCTTGTTGAACTTCATGAGGTTGACACAGGCCCACCTCTCAAGCCTGTCCAGGTCCCTCTAGATGGCATCCCTTCCCTCCAGTGTGTCGACCGCTCCACACAGCTTGATGTTATTGCCAAACTTGCTGAGGCTGAACTCAATTCCAACATCCACGTTGCCAACAAAGACCTTAAACTGTACTGGTCCCAGTACTGACCCCTGAGGAACACCACTTGTCACTGCTCACCACTTGGATATCAAGCTGCTGACTGCAACCCTTTGAGTGCGATCGTCCAGCCAGTTCCTCATCTACTGAGTGAGCCATCCGTCAAATCCTTGTCTCTCCAATTCATAGACCAGGATGCTGTGCAGGACAGTGTCAAATGGTTTGCACAAGTCCAGGTAGACGATGTCGATTGCTCTTCCCTTATCCACCAACACTGTAATGCCGTCATAGAAAGCCACTAAATTTGTCAGGCATGATTTGCCCTTAGTGAAGCCATGTTGGCTGTCACTGGTCACCTCCTTATTTTCCATGTGCCTTAGCAGAGTTTCTAGGAGGATCTGTTCCATGATCTTGCTGAGCACGGAGACACAATAGAAACCAAGTAACAGAAAGATTAAGTAAACTGATTAGTCCTCCCAACCAGAGGAGGTCTGTCTCATGTCACAGAGCCCTGTGTTTTGTTCAGCTTTAAGTAACAAGCATCCACTATGAATATGTAATTGACACAGAGTGGTTCAATGCTGACGAAGCAGGTAGAAGGAAGTCCTGACCTCTATGAGGAAAAAATGATTACAGAAAAGCTGTCATGGCTGTCTCTGACTACATTTCATGTTTATAGGGGGATGTACTGAGTGTCTGTGTGCAGGTGCTGATAGTGGAGCTGCCGGGCGACCTCTGTGGGGAGCGGCCAGGGCTGCCCCGTGCCGGACACAGCCGGTGCCAGCCGGTGCCAGCCGGCTCCAAGGGCCCCACCGCAGGACACAGCTGAGCCCCTCAGCCAAGCTGGGGGCGCCGGGGGGAAAACAGGGTTCAGGCAGGGCCCAAGGCGGCCCAGGCCCAGGAGGAGGAAGGCCAGGAGGCAGCAGCAGCAGAGGCAGCCCCAGGGCACAGGAGGAGGAGGAGGAGGGCAGGAGGTGCTGCAGGCCCGGAGCAGGGATCCCCTGCAGCCCTGCAGAGCCCCCGCTGGAGCAGAGCCCCAGCCTGCAGCCCGGGGAGGGCCCCAGGCCGCAGCGGGGGGCTATTTCCTGCAGGAGCTGCGGCCCTGGAGAGCCCAGGCGGGAGCAGGGTGTCCCTGAAGGACTGCAGCCCGGGGCAGGGCCCGCGCTGGAGCAGGGAGAGGTGTGAGGAGGGAGGAGCGGCCGAGAGGGGCTGCCATGGACTGACCGCAGCCCCCAGCCCCAGCCCTGCGCCCCCGGTGTGGGGAGAAGGGTCGGGAGGGGAGGGGGGAAGGTGGGAATGGGAAGGGGGTGGAGGAAGGTGTTGTTTTAATGTTTGCCTTTTGTTTTCCACTACTCAAATCAGTAATTAATTTTTTGTTGGAATTGGCAATAAATTACATGAATTTTCCTTATGAATTCCTGCTTTGCCCATGGCAATAACTGGTAAATGGTGTCCCTGCCTTTTTCTCAACCTATAAGCTTTTCCATCCTATTTTCACCCCCTGTCCTGTTAAAGAGGGGGAGTGAGAGAGCAGCTGGGTGGCCTTCTGGTAGCCAGCCAATGTCAACTGACCACAGGGAAAAAATATTTTTTATGTTTGATTAAGAAAAAGATGCCTGTCATCATCAGAACATTTTGGGAAGCCTTTGAAGGACTTTTAATTTGAAAAGAAATAAGCAGAAAAATCGTGGGAGGTTGTTAAGATGACACGAGGTGAGGTGTTGTAGATAAGCTAATGCACACATATATGTATTCTGTAAAATCACTTATTTGTTGCTGTCAATCTTGTATAACTGTGCTGTTTAATAGAGATCTCTGTCCCTGAATCATGCAAACAAATGTTTTCTTTTTATTACCCCTTGAAGGAGAAATACATTGGTCTTTAAGCAGCTTTAATGTTCTTTAAACATTTTAAAATATGGGCACGTTTTATCAGAATAAATATATCTATTTTCTCAATAAATAAAAAAGTAAAATAATAACAATAGTATTTTATAAAAGAATTTAGGACCATATTCTGTCTTGCTAGAATTAGAAAGCGCAGGTTTCTAATGTTCCTGTCACTTAAAGATTTCCTCATGGTTTACATTAAAAAATGAAAATAGAAATATATGCCATCAAGAGGAGACATTAGGGACATAAAATCAGACATGTCTACAGTTGTAGAACAGCCTTTCCAATATTTGCAACATTTTCTTTCGGTCTTGCAAATTAGCTGCTTCCCTCAGGTAGATATTCCTCGTGCCTTCTTGAGGGACTCACCTCATCCAACCAAAGAAATCCATCATGCAGACCCACTTTTGCCATTGACCTGTTCCAAAGTTGGGCAAGTCAATCTTCCCATTTGCCTTTCCTCAACCTTGTTCGGCTTTACCTGAGGGAAAATACACTATAAACTCACAGGGATGCTCTCCATGTGATGCCTGATGTAACCCAGCCTAGACAGCAGCTTAAGCCTTTCATGAATGCTGTCAGATCACAGCTACACACATGTGCACACCCACAGATAAGCAAAACATGCATAAAATACATGCACACATGTTCTATTTTGATTTCAGGTCAAGCCAGTGAGCCCAATCCTGAAATTATGTCTAGTTTGCAAGAGAAACAACATTTCACATAACTGAAACTTTAAAAATAGCAAACAGAAGTTAATGGCGTTTACTAGACTTATGCCTGTTAATATTCTAATAGAATTCAGTAGAAACAAATATGTTTATATTTAATTGATTCATATGAACTGCTTCAGAATCACATGACGTGTTCTGAGAGTTTTTCCTTTTACCTTCAATTAGAGACAACAGATGACATAGCATGCTTAAAGTATCAGTCAGAATGTTCCAAGCCTTCTAACGAACTGTTCTGGACTGAAAGCTTTTCTTTTTTCTCCTTACGATGAGATTTAGCAACATGCTTTTATAAAAAATTACAAGGTAATAACGTCACAAGAACTAGGGTTATTTCTCTATTTGAGCTTATTTCCAGCAAGAATGAATTGATTTACCATGCGTGTGTGATGGTGAAAAAAATAGCCCTTAGAAATCTATTTTGTCTCATTAATTTTGACATAAAATTTAAGACTGTAGAGTCATAAAGCATAAATTAGGTAAATGTCACCCTTCATCAATCCTTTAAAGAAAAGGAGGTTGATCATTCTTGGTTTATTTCACTAGGAAATTATTTGCCTGGATTATTTAAATGTTTAATTAAATTGTCATATAACACATATAAAATATCAAATAAAATAGTCTTTTGCTGTGCCACTACATTAATTTTCTGTCATCAAAAGTGTTTATCTTGTTAGCTGCCTAACTTAAACTTGCCCAGTGCCAATTAAGTGTTATATCTGAATACATTTAGAATAGTTAAATTCATTCTTTTATTGTACTCTTGTTAAACTTTTAATTTTCTTTTTGTTGTAATTAGCATTTGGGGAGTTCAATTTCTTTAATAGGCTCTCTGTAATTTACATTTTATATTACTCTACTTGTTTGTCATGAGATCAGTGGAGCAACTCCGGATTTGCTTAGTGGAGAAATACGGCAGGAATACTATACAGTTTATGAAAGATTTCATGAGCTTTATTTCCTAAGGAAGAAAGGCTTATACATTAGCTTTTTGGACTTTCTGTCTTCTGAGTCCCCACGCCCCTCAGGTCTGTAAGCAATATTCAGTATGATCCAAATCTGATCGAAAGGGATAGGTTTTAACGGTAATTAAATTGCAACCAACAGTCCCTAGAATATTTTCGGTCCATGGCAGTGTGTGTGCTCCCAGAGGACACCCAGTCACAGTACAGAAGTTAGAACAAGTTGAGGAATAATTCCAATGCACAGTTTGTTGCCACTGTTTTGGAGACTAAGGAAGTTTAGCTGTACCAGGTAGCATAGTTTAAAACAGACTTTCATCAGTCAGAGAGTCCCAGGCATATTTCATGCATTCTTCATGTCCAAGTATGCCTAAAGTGTTACCTGAAATGCAAGCTCAGAGTCCAGTCACTTGGATAAAGGCAGGAATGAGGCCGGATATGATATGTCTAATTGGCTTGTATTTCAGGGCGGCACAGAAATAAATGTGGAAACTTCATGCGTTTGTGGCTGTAAGAGGTCTGTCTCCAGACTTGAGTATGTTCCAGGTTCTCCCTGTCTCCCAAATATAGACAGCCCAATTCATGCTATGCTCTGCTGTCAGACATGGTGTGCTCTCAGGGACATCCCAGCCTGGCCTGAAGTCATCCTCCTCTGTAAGGAAGTCTTGAGTCTGGTACCCTTAAAAGGTGTAAAGATAGACTGTGCAGTTACTATCAAGCTCCTTATTCCCTCTCCTCAAGTAATAACTCTGGAGAAATTTGTGAAGCTTGATATTTCTAGCGTACTTTGAGATCACTGGTTTTAACTGGTGTTATTACTGCAGACACAACACTATGAATAGATGGCTGAATTTTTCAAAAACAGGAACAGGTCCAATGCTGTAAATTAACCCAAGAGCCAAAGCACTTTGGTCTACTGTCTGCTTGTTCTAATTTACTAGGTAAACAGCCAGAAGAGCTTGGTCATTTTCTCTCCATCCAGAAATAAGCTAAACTAGAAATTTCCCTTTAGCCATTGTCACTCATTAATTCTGTTCAGGTGATTAACGTTGGGGGTTTCCCCCTCCCCCCTTTAATTTTTTTAAAAATTCATTATGTCTGTCTCCCCTCTCAGTCACCATTATCCAAAGTAAGGACTATTAATCTGAAATGAATGAGAGGATAACGATGCAGCACAGATTGCAGAACATCACAAGGAGATTGATTGTGCTAGAATACCAGTTTCTTTTTCTCATTGCTGGTGGCTAACACTTGGCTGACAAGAAGCCTATTATGGCTTGCTTACATAACACCCAAAGTTGTAGAGAGGAATTCTGCCAGTTACAAGAAGAAATAAAAAATTCATACCTTTGATTACCCTTTAAATTTTCTTTGATTCATGAAGAGATTGTAATATGAAAAGAAACAGTGGAAGTATCCATCCTCGTGACTGAGGGGCTACTATCCAAAGACAAACCCTACCCATTCAGTCTGTCCATGGAACATGCACTTGAGGGAGGGGAGGTCTTGATCCCCACTTGGACCTGAACCACGTAACCTTGCAGATTCTTGCTGTTTGCAGTGTGACAAATGCAGTATTTTGTTATTGACCTTGGTAACCACCATCCCAACCTCTTCAAACTCTAACAGAAACTACAGGAACACCTCCTATATGGCATGTTTCACACAAAAATGCCAAGTAGCATAGAGTAAAACAGTACCTTATTGCCGTGGTAGCCATGCAATACCAGCATGCAAGAAAAAGACACTGGTCCTCCAGAACTATCATAGGATCATAGAATGGTTTATGTTGGAAGGGACTGTAAAGATCATCTAGTTCCAACCCCCTTGCCATAGGCAAGGAGTGTATTCCAGTATAAATGGGATACATACCGATGTGGGGTGCAAGTAAATGTGTTGATGGTAGTTTCTAGGAACTATAACTACTAGAACACATTTTTCTCCTGAGAATACCTTACGCTGAGTATGCACAAAATGGTGCTAACATCTACGGCACACACTGTACATATTGTGTCTACCTCAAACTTCTGAAACATTAACTATAACACAGCATCCTTGGGTCACCTTTCAAGAGATAAGAAATACGTTAGTCTTTGTTCACAGCTAGAAACTTGCAATATTCAGCTATGCTAAAGATTTTTGGTTTAGGGTTTGTTTTCCTTTCTTATTTCAGACTCTTTTTAAAAGCATACACTGCCAAGAGTTTTTGCTAGTGCTTTAGTAAGAATTATTTTACTTACACTTGATTATAAGCATCGTTTGGGACCCAGAATTGTGAAAGCATAGTGTTTCGCGGGGGGGGAGAAAAAAGGAGGGCCAGTTACAGGAATTATAGGCACAACTTGATTCACTAAGCAGCGAAACCACTGGTGTATCTTAATAAAGCCAATCCCCTACCCAGGGAATCCTTCCACCGGGGCAGACCTTATCCAAGCGGGAAGTTCTTTTGAAATACATTGAATAAACTCTCTCTCTCTCTGCCTAAAGAGGCTTATTGGTAGCTCTGAGATGGCAGGATCAGGGTCCAGCAAATATTTCTGTCATTGTTACAACCCAGCTGCAAAGGTTTAATATAACTAATGGCAACGGGTGCTTTCTAATACTGAAAGGTCACTGAGTCACAGGAAGCCACCTGGCCCTGCTGTATCTTTGCAGCTCACAATTATTATTATCTATTATTGTTCTCTATTTATAATAAATACATCAAAATCTTGAAAAAAAAGAATCCATCCAGAGATGTAGGAATCCTTGCCAGAAATAAAATATGAAATTTAAATTAAAACCAGCAGCTGCTCCTAATCAGCAAGCCAAAAAGAAATAGCCAACCACAATAAAATGAAATCCATGCCATGCCTATATTTCATGCAAATTTCAGACCTTAACATGTCATTTCCTGAAATACTGGCTAAAAAGACAGACCGCAAGCAATTCCTTGGAGTCCCTCATATTTAGTCTGACCTCCACTACCAACTTTCTCTTCTATTTTACAAGGACGCTTTTTCTTTTACTGCCAGATTGCATTCTGGGTCACCTTTAAGATGTGGCTTAACATGCCATTCCCCGCGGCACTCTAGTCCCAAGGGCACAAGAGAACAGAATATAGTAACTAAATCTGCTTTCTTTCCAGAGCTGACTTCTTTGATATTGCTGTTGTGAGATTATTGAACAGCAGCTGGGCATTCAACAAAAAACCCAGAGGTCAAATTTCAGTAGCTAAACACAGGTGCCAAATTCAGGCAACTACTTTGAATTCCATTGTATATTCAGTCAAGCAGGGCCAGCTGATCTTCACGTGTGTCCTTTGCATGACTGGTCTGATTGTCTCAGGTGAGGTAGGTACATATATAAAGCTGAGTACCACAAGGATGACAGCATTACAATCCAATGTCTGCTTTCTGGCCAGTAGCTTCTTACATATGCCGAATAGAAGAAAATATGGCCCCATTTTGAAATGTGTACAGGAATGTCCTTTAGGATGAAGAGAAATTATACAGATGTGGTCTCTGGGAATCATGAGCCAAAAGAGACGACAACCCATGCTGGCAGCTGTATCACTTTCTGTTCCAGTCTGGTCAACCCTTGGTCAAGCCTTACTACTGTCATAGAAAATAGAAGAAAACTGACAATATCAATATGGAAATCCAGTTTTCATTCCTAACTGTTGTTTACTTTGATCATTCATACGAGTACAAAGCACAAGTCCAGCAAATGGTGATAATTTGTGCCAACAAGTTTCACAAAATACATTTGTGCTATGTGAAATTCTTTTAATCACTTTTTCGGCTTGCTTGGTGCTGAGTTTGCTGAATTTCTTTTTGTTTCTATATTGTGGCAAAATAAAGGAACTTGTTTCTGTGCTACTTTCTCTGTGCCTCTTCTTTGTATTCACCCTCTGAATTACCACAACACTTAAGATCTGTTTTGAAGGCTTACAGATGAATATAACAAACAAAGCATCCCTAAATAATTTTCCAGGAAACTTTCAAAGTTCACAAACCTGCTCTGAAATAACTGTAAGAAGTTTGTATGCTAACCGATAGAAATTGTAGAAACGTCATTAAAAGAAAACAAAAAGAAAACAAAAAGCCGCAGTAGAATTCCTGCCTTATCACTGAGGTGTATTAGAAAATTTCCTGCAGGTTTTTATTCAAGAAAATTGTTCATTTATGAAAACTTTCCCAGAATATTTTCACTATTTCTTCAGTGGTCTTTATGAGGAGGGTTGTCTTTTATAACATTGTTTTTGCTTTATGACATCCAACACTGCGAAGTCTTGATTTCACTCCTGGCATTTAGGCACTGCTTTAATATACAAAACAAATCATCCAAGGAAGGACAATTGCAATTTTGGTAACCTTTTCCATGAATGCTGAAAAGCGTCCAAATGCATCATTAAGGTCAACACTCCCAATATTTGTTTCTTTACTAAACCGAAATAAAACTTAACATTTCTTTCTTGTTATCATCCTCTTTCCACAACATATTGTTGTTGCTTTAGGCATTGTTACTATATGAAGCCATCTCAGCTCCAAATGTCTTTTAACATATATGTATTCTTTGCTGGTTCTATATAGTTGTTCCTCTAACAAATCATAATTTTAATGATTTTCTTTGGACATCTCTGCTTTAAAGAAAACTCTGCTTCCTGTTCTGTTTTCATTTTGAAATGTTTCTTCCAGAAAAGTGTAAGTGCCAGTGAAAACTGAGTTTGAAACTGCATGTGCCAATCGGAGATGAACATCGAATGGGTGGTGCAACATTTCAGCAACTGAATGAGGCAATCAACCAGCTGTTGGCAGAGTAACTCCTGATCTGATGGTATTCCAAATGTACCCTTTTCATTTGCTGGAGATCATCTCAATGTCAATCTCAGATAAATTTTTCACCAGCAATTCTCCAAATTTCTGAAGGGAATAAATGGTTGTTGGTTGGGTTTATTTTTCGCTTCTCATTCCTCTTGATGGGACAATGTTCATTGAATGGCAATGTGATACTACCTCAGCTAGGTGTAAATAGTCAAGTTTCTTCCTTTTTGTTGTTGGGTTTTTTTCGTAATTGATTTAAAAATTAAACCATTCTGATATTGGAAAAGTTGTTTCTCCTCATTTCCGATTTTAACATTTAGCATGCTGCAATTGCATTAAAGAAAACCCCAAATGCCCAAAAATGTTTTCTGATGTATGTGCACAACAGAAATTTAAACATCCTTCTGATTTTTACCTCTCTGTGAGGAATTGTTATTTCTTTCTTATTTTCCCTTCTTCACTTTTAGTTTTTAGCTCATACTTGTGCTTTCTTTGCATCTACTCTTCATGTTACAGGTAGATTACGGCAGACAGAAGCACACTCAGAGCTGTTCTGGGAAACTGGTGACACAATCTCTGTTTATCTTATCACAAGCAGGACTTCTTTGTACTGAGTGAATATTGATTTATATTCAAGCCCAGCATAAACCTCAATTTTAAAGAGCACTGAATGTTCACAATTTAAGTCAAGGATTCAGGCTACCACAACAACAAATAATATAAAACCAAATACAATTAGCAAATACTTTGCAGTGGTAGTGATTCATCAGTCAGTTATGTGAATTATGTATTTACAGTTGAAATGGGATAGATAGTATTAATCAAAATGCAAACCAGGATATTTTATAGGTAGAACAAGTGGCATCAAAGTTAAGCACAACTAAGATTTGTCCCTGTGTTTCTGCTTTCAATAAAGATTTGAACAAAGCCAGGACAGGTAAGATCATTGAAAATATAAACCACATTAAGATACTAAGGCAAGTTGCTCTTTTATAAGGCAATTTTGTAAAAAATCCCTTTACAGGATAACCCTGACAGTCTAGATGAATGTGCCTAGAGCTAGAATATGAAATTTAATGTCCCGTGACATAAATTTAACTACATCAGGGATGAGTTTGGGTGAACAGAATGCATTAAGATAAAATAATTCCCGAAGTAAGGTGAATCAAATTGGTATGAATAAATTAAAAGAAACGGACAAACTTGATATTCTGATAGGCTCAGTGTTTATCCTAGTGGAGAGTAATAGTCCTGAAAAAGGCTAGTAAGATGTTTGAAAGGAACAGAGTCCACTTCTAAGACTAACCATATTTTGAAATACCCAATTAAGACAGTGTGAAGATGCTCAATTTCAGATAACTCATTGCATTTAAGAAATCAAGCAGGCAACTCGATAAGGTCTCTTTCCCTGGCCCACTCCCCCCTTCCCATTTCTTCTTTAATGGCGTTAAATCCAGTTGGCGGCAAGTCTCAAGCGGTGTTCCTCAGGGCTCAGTTTTGGGGCCAGCCTTGTTTAATATCTTTATTGATGATCTGGACAAGGGGACTGAGTGCACCCTCAGTAAGTTTGCAGATGACACCAAATTAAGCGGCAGTGTTTATCTGCTTGAGGGTAGGAAGGCTCTGCAGAGAGATCTGGACAGACTGGATCAATGGGCTGAAGCCAATTGCATGAAGTTTAACAAGACCAAGTGCCGGGTCCTGCACTTGGGTCACAACAACCCCAGGCAATGCTACAGGCTTGGGGAGGATTGGCTGGAAAGCTGCCTGGCAGAAAAGGATATGGGGGTCCTGGTGGACAGCTGGCCAGCAGTGTACCCAGGTAGCCAAGAAGGCCAACGGCATCTTGGCCTGTATCAAGAACAGTGTGGCCAGCAGGAGTAGGGAAGTGATTGTGCCCCTTTACTCAATGCTGGTGAGGCCGCAGCTTGAGTACTGTGTTCAGTTTTGGGTGCCATAGTACAGGAGGGACATGGAGGTGCTGGAGCGTGTCCAGAGAAGGGCAACAAAGCTGGTGAGGGGTCTGGAGAACATGTCTTATGAGGAGCGGCTGAAGGAATTAGGATTGTTTAGTCTGGAGAAGAGAAGGCTGACGGGAGACCTCATTGCTCTCTACAACTACCTGAAAGGAGGTTGTAGTGAGATGGGAGCTGATCTCTTCTCCCAAGTAACTAGCGATAGGACAAGAGGAAATGGGTTCAAGTTGCGCCGAGGGAGGTTTAGGCTGGACATTAGGAAGAATTTTTGCACTGAAAGAGTGATCAAAGATTGGAACAGGCTTCCCGGGGAGGTGATTGAGTCACCATCCCTAGATGTGTTTCAAAGTCATGTAGATGTGGTGCTTAGAGCCATGGTTTAGTGGCAGACCTGGTAGAGTAGGGTCAATGGTTGGACTAGATGATCTTAAAGGTCTTTTCCAACCTAAACGATTCTGTGATTCTATGATTCTCCTAAAGAAATAACAAATAATTTTTCAGGAGCTGTTCATGGGAAATCACTCCTATGATTCACCGTGCACAGTCAACACTTGCTGTGTCCACCAGGGAAAAAGGGAAGACTTAGAAGCACATGTTACCCGTCATGTGGGTATACATGGATATGCAGAGCTAACATTGCTGCTGTCCATGCCTTCATGGCCAATAGCTGAAAGAAAATTGTGAAAGTAGTATCTGGCTCCCAGCACTGCTGAGCATAGATCATTTGGTCTCATTAGAAGAAACCTGAATTGTCAACAAACCACTGAATACAGCACAGCAGAAATGAAATGGGAAAACACTCAAGTGTCTTTGGTAGCCAAACTCACATGTTAAAAATCATTATTAAATAACTTTTGGAAGAAAAGACTCTGAAGAATCTCGAAGAACCTTGCTATGGCTAACAGGACAAGCTTCGTACATGTCAGCTCCTAGAAATCTGTCTAGTGGGTTTGCCTAACCCCAACCTGTATGAACCATTTGTTTTTGAAACTGTAAAGCCAAATTTTTAGAAATGTTCCAACTCAGATAAGATGTGGGACAATATGCAAAAAAGATGTTTTCTTTCACTGTTTTCCTTTTTTCTTCCATCTGACATTTGTAAACAACTTCTTGCGTTTACCCGTTTAGAAATTTTAACGCAGAAAACCATTACAGCAGTGACAAGGGGCAACCCAATGAGGACACGATGATGCCTTTTATACCATATTTGGAAAGTGTACAATTAAGACAAACATTTCATTCAGGTTCGGTCCAATTAAGGTTTTGTGGGGTTTCAGGTCATTTAAAGATAATGCCATTTTTAAACTCTTACTTCCCCTTTCCATCCTTTATAATACTGAATATGTGTTAGCAAAAGGAAGGTTTCAGTGCAAGAAAGCTTTATGACAGGCTGAAACAAGACGTAAAGAATAGAGCGCAATAACTTAACAACTACTTTTGCTCCCCAAAGAAACACAAAAAGGTGTATCACAAAAATAATTTCAGGGAAGCGTTGTTGTAATCCAGTTTTCTTCCTGTTAAATGAAGATCCAGTGATATAGGTTCTACTAGTTGAATTTATTCATAATCATATCGATTTTTGTAACTATCCCAGAGAAGAAGATAAGAGAAAATGTCATGCTTGATTCATCACAGGAGCCATTCTCATGCCCTTATGCATCAGAAGTGTAGTCTGCCTTTGTGAGGATGACAAAAAAGATGGTCAGGAATTTTTCATCAAAACGTTTTTCCCACAAGAAGGAAAGTTTGAAAAAAAAACCCCAAACACCACCCCACCACCCCCACCACCCCCAAAAAAAAAAATTAATTCTAGGAAAATTAAGGTTTATTATTTTGCAACTTCACTCCCCCCCAAAAAAAATTACTCCATTACTCCTGATGACCCAAGGGTTCACCTCTGTCTGATATACTTAACACATCTAGGCAATGTATTTCACACAGAAGGCCCAGTCTACAGAAAAAAAGTAAGGCTATGTTTCTATATTGTATAATGACTACTTCAATATCTTTTAAATTGTGTACAACACCATGAGAAAAAATATTTCTGCTTTGGCATGTTGAAGCTTTTTCTTTATTGAAGACATCAAACTTCTTTTATACAAAAACAAGAAAATCTTTTTCAATGAAAAATTCAGAGTTTTGTGTATTATACACAGATTGAGGAAGAACATAAATATTGAAATATGAAAGTTTTAAAGTATGCTGGAATATAAAAGAGAGTATCATAAGGACATCTATATTTACTCCAGCACAAAAGCCCCATCCTGTAACATTTTTTTTCAACTTCTAAACTTGACAAGTCAGAAATTTCCACTGTCACTAAAGTTACAGGAAATTGAGATGCAATGAAAGTTTTTCATTTCCTCATTTTGAATTTATACTACAGTAGTATATTATATTTTTTTAGTGACCATCCGAATCCTTATGTGATAGTGTGGGATTTCAGAATTTCTCAGAGAGTTCTTTTGGAAACAATTCCTCTAGAAAGTGGTTTCAGGTATGAAAAATGCACTCAGAAAATTTGCCAACCATTGATTTTATATAATTTATTTGTGAAATGTGTTGCTGTAACATTATCTTCATGCAAGATGTCATTGCATTTGAGATTCTGAAAATTCCTAATAGAAAGCTAAATACTATCTATGGGAAGCTCTGTAACATTTGAGAGATCAGAGTAAGTCTATAAATAAATTAAAATTCATGTTTAGAATGAGTTGACATTTTAGAAATGTCTATTTGTCACCATCAACTTTCCTTTAAGACTTTCCAAGTACTACAAATTGCAAAGAGCAGCCAGGAAGTGGTTCAATATCTGTTCATTGCCATCAAACAAATGACTGTATTTTCATTTGGAAAAAAACCTCTTGTCAGTTTTATTCCAGTTTAAGAATGATAAAACATTATGCCTGTAGATTGTTTCCATTAAAATTGTTTTTGTTTCCAGACTCACTACTGTGTGTCCAGTTGAAAAGTTGATGAAGATGACTTTGGTTTCTTGGAGTCAAGCGTGAAATGTGGAATTTTTCATAACACCTTGATGACATCTTAAAACTAATGTCTCCAACTCTTTCTCAACAGGAACCATCAAAACAGTGAGGAATATATATTATATTGCACAGATTTCTCCTGACCCTCCTTCAAAGCAAACGTAGGGCTAGGAGCACTATAGCTAGGAATTGGGCATTAAGCACCCCTCTAAGCACGTCATCTCATTCATCCTAGACGTCCTAGCATATCCCAGACTTCTGTGTGTGCTAGTAGACATAGCACATGACCTACATGAAACCTGTATGCTGCAAGATCAACAGTTGAAAGCCATGCAGGATGACATAAACATCTCAAACAGCACTGGATATTTCTGTTCAGACAATTTCATCACACCTTTTGGGTCAAGCAAGATGGCAGAAAATGCATTCAAATACAAGGGAGGAATAAGTTATGAAAATAGACACCTTTCTATCACTTTAATTTTTTTTGGTAGATTTGGGAGAGTAGTTTAGTCATTCATGTCTGAACATGAAGTCAAGAAGCAAAAAAGAATCTGTGAAGACGCTTGGGTCCCATCAGGGAGCAGATCTCAGTGGTGAATTTGAATCTTTTCGAGAGAAGGTCTAATCCAAAGAAATGTTAGAGCATGAGCAATCAGGTTGTGAACTGCTGCACAAAACATCCAGAACTGCTGCTTGCATTTTCACCTCAAGTAGAGAGATACTGAAGTGCCTACATTTTCTCCTTGACCTTAGAACCGTATCAGGCTTTCATTGTGCTGCATTTGCACAGACACTTACTGAGAACCAGCACTTGCAACAAAGGTACCCCAAAAGTTTACCATCTAAGGCTCTGATGCTGCTAATATGCAAGTGTGTACTGATTCCTGCACGTGAAGAGCCCCATTGAATTAGAGCATGACTTTCTGCAAGAAAGACGATCTAAGATTTTGGAGGACATGTAAGAAGCAGTGTGACAAAAGCACTCAAATGTTGCAGAGGAAAGCAGAAGCACTTTTATACATCCATCAATGCAAAGGGCAAACCAAGCAGGTGTTCATTTAATCACAATAATCTTGCTGCCACAGTCCTGTTTATTTCTTCTCCTTCCCAAGATTACCTGCTACATCAGTCAGTCTGATGTAGCAGAGCCGTGTTCTTTGGTCTTTGTATTTTTTCTTACGTGGGAATGCTGGCATTCATGCCAGGTGACAATCTTTGCAACAGTGGCTTGTCTGTATGTCTTTAATTGTAGAGGAATACCTACAGTATAAGGCAAAGGCCACTCAGAAACCCAGGCTGGCTTTTAAACAAATGGTTGAAGCGTTTTGTCAATTTGGAGAAAGCTTTTATTCTGAGCTCTCCCATTTTCACATAGGTTGACTGCATGAATTCTAATGTAAAGTAGTGCTTTAAAAAGCTTCCTGGCTACCAAAAGAGAAACTTCAGAAAAGTAGTGATTTTTTTTCTTTCTCCCCATGCAATTTTTCTTGCTGCAATGTGTTTCCTCCTATTTATAGTCTTTTCTCTTTAAAGCGGTTTGCAGGTTATATGAAAGCAAGACTGAATGAGACACAGGAAAGAAACCCAGCTACAAGAAATCTCTGCACTGCTTCTTCACATAAGTTCCAACATTCTCCAAACTCTTTTCTCTTTTTCCTTTTTTTCCTTTTTTTCCTCCTTTTCCTTTTCCTTTTCCTTTTCCTTTTCCTTTTCCTTTTCCTTTTCCTTTTCCTTTTCCTTTTCCTTTTCCTTTTCCTTTTCCTTTTCCTTTTCCTTTTCCTTTTCCTTTTTTCTGTTTTAATTTTACTTTTTCTCTTTTATTTTTTCTTTTTCTCAGTATGAATAAAGCATCCTTTTATGTATCTCTGCCTTTTTTTACCCCCTTTTTTTTGTTCCTCCCCCACAGGGTTCTCCCAGGAGAGGAATAAAACCTGAAACAGCATCTTCTTTTTAAACAGAATGCATCTCTTAAAAATCTGCATTGGAAACGTATGTCTTATTGCAGCATCAGTGCACAAATGGGACTGTGGGACTAAGTTATTCTTTGCTGTTCAAACTGTCATTGAAATGTCTGCTTGCGTCTTCTGGCTTTGAAAAATTTAGCATGTCTAAATGAAAAGGTAGATTAGAGCCACCAAAAATGAGAATGAGGTCATTTTTTTGCTGTTGCCATGTAGCATTTGCAAACTGCTGACCAGTGATGATTTTTCTTTAATGTGAGATGTAGTGCTGGACACTCTGGATAAGGTATTTGCTTATACTAAATCTTATGGTACAAGCATTGATAAACCTATGAGAAAGCCCCAAAAGCAGCACTGTCATTTTATAGCAATCACTGCCTTGCACTTATCACTAATTACCTGGCACCCCACGCGTACAGCACTGTTTGGAAAAGTGAAAAGCTGAATGGATAAATTTGCTTTGTTGGAAAATTGTGGACGATGTAGAAAGAAATGAACAGATTATCTTAATTCATTTCTACAGTATAGAAATAAACGTTCAAAAAATTGAAGTGCTTCATGTTAAGAACAACAATAAAAAGAAAATACTTCGTACTCTAAGTTGAATTTTGAGTGATTTTCTTGGCTTGGTTCATTCTCTTTGCCCATCTAGAAAGAACACAAAGTTAGATAATTTCAAGACCACTTCCCCCCGGCTCCAAACACAGAAATAAAAACTGTTCATTGTTCAGAGAAGGACATCTTTGCCAAATACACAGCCCTACAAGAAATGGAAAAAGTACAAGATGGCCATTTCACCCCACCTTCTCATAATCACCTAGGAAGAAGTGAATGGGAAACAGGCAAGTAGTAACTGGAGACTTGGTTTCAAAGAGTAAGCAGGGCGACTACTCATGGTTTACTCATGGTTTCACTGCATTCAATTACAGCTTTGAGAAGGAATAATGGAAGCAATTACAGGAGAATTTTCATGACCGTGTGTGGTAGGTTGACCTTGGCTGGACACCAGGTGCCCACCTAGGTGCTCTATCACTCCCCTCCTCAGCAGGACGGGGGTGATGGGTGGGGTGGTGGTGAGAAAATAAGATGGAAAAACCTTGTGGGTCAAGATAAAGGCAGTTTAATAAAGCAAAAGCAGAGGCCGTGTGCAGAAGCAAAGGAAAACAAAAGATTTTACTCTCTACTTCCCATCAGCAGGCAACATCCAGCCACTTCCCAGGAAGCAGGGCTTCAGTACACGTAGCAGTTGCTCCAGAAGACAAATGTTGTAAATAACAAAGAAAGTAAAAGTTAGAGAAGGAAATATTGATTAACGCTACATAAAAGACATTGTTTTTAAAAGTGGCACTTTGTGATTCATGAAATTAGTATGCAAGAAGTTTTCTTCTTGGCCAGTAACTCTACTGAAGTTTAAAACATTATACTTTCTTTTATAGTCAATATTCTAAGATTTAGCAAATATATGTGCTAGTCTGGAAACTATAGATCCTGTCTTTTTAAAGGCTGACAACAATACCTGGAAACCTGCTGGAAATACACTGGAAACTTGCTATGTGGCTATATTAATGTATTTTTTAGAAATATTTTTTATTACAAATGAGTCTTCTAAATATTATGTTAATGTAAATAGTAGGTGGTAATAAGTAAATGTAATGCAAGATAAGAGAAATATTGGTATTTTCAGAATTTGAAATTTCTTTTAGGAGATATTTTGTCAGAGTATCTGCCTACAGGCCGTGATGCTCACCTGTACTGAGAAATAAATAATTTTAATGATATTTGTTCCTTCTTGCCTCAATTGGTTTAGCATGGGAAGCAGAAATACTCATATAATAGCAAAGAACCAACAAAATGTATGTATGTGTATATATATGTATGTACAAACAATGCATATGTATGATACTCGATAGATAGGTAGATAGATGGATATAATCACAGTGGGTAAGATAGTCTATTATCATGCATTTTGGGATTATGAGAGGAAGTTTAAAGCAAAGTTTAAAGCTCAGACACAAAATCCTTCTATTAAAATCATGACTGATGCATTGGGCTCCTTTCGGAACTCTGATAAGAATGTTTAAACAATGTAGTTTAAACATGCTCTTTCTCTGTCCCCTTTTCAACAAGATCCAATCTCTGATTTTTTCGCCTTCTCCTTGTGCTACAAATCAAACTCTTTTTGACCAAAGATTGAACTGTAGCCCTTCTGAAGTTAAGGTGAATTTCACTCTCCTTCAGTAGGGGCAGCATTTTACCCCAATTGACTTAAGTCTCAGTCTTACTGTAAGCTTTGGGGACCAAACCAAAACTGATCAGGAAGAGATCATTGACTCCGATGACTTTGGGTCACTTTCCCATTTCAGGCAGGCAACACCAGCACCTGGGAGAAGTACAAAATAAAATTGTGCCTTCAACCTCTGTTTGCATCTGTACCTGCAGAAGAGGCAATATTTGACATTTTCCTAATAAGGACCTCATTTCTAAATCCATTTAAAACTATCTGTTGCCTAGTACATCATTTAGCCTATTATTGGCCCTTTAAATTTCAGTGTTCTCTTCTTCTGGAAAGATTTTTAACTCTTGGCCACATACTGATCAACATAGCTCCTTAGCCTCTGAAAGGATTCAAGGTTTCTTATTTTTCCCTTTTTAAAATTTTTAGGTCACGTTCCTTGTTGAGATTCAGTATGAATGAAATTTTGTCATTATATTATCCAGATTCAGGTCACCATCCTCCTCAATCTGAAAATTATTTTAGAGGTACCTCAGAATTTTCTCAGCCCCCCAAAAAATTAGGATGGGGTCTTATCGCCTTTTTTGCCTGTCTGTAAAGATGAAGGGCAACACTGAAAAATCTGCTGGAGATTTTTGTTAAATTTGTTGGCTGTAATAATGACTAATAAAAATGATGAATAGATATTTAGCATATTTTCCTGTTTTTTCTTTGTTTGGGATGCTGGGTTTTTTTTTTATTACCATTTCAGTTTTATTCAGCATTTACAATGCTCAGTGTTTTAGGTCCTTATATACACAGTAATAGGAATTATAAGTATTTTGTATTAATTTCCAGTTAAAAGAAATATTCAATTTCTAAAGTATGATACAAATCCCACCAATAGCTTTAATAACAAATTAAGGTGCTCTGTATCTTTTATGAAAGAAGAAATGAGTGTAAGTTATAAGGATGTAAGGCAGCAAGAAGCAGGAATCCCCTCTCAGTAGTCCACTCAGGCTATTTACATATTTCCTTCATCAGTCATAACTCCCTCTTGTCTATGATTATTACAGAAGTCTGCACTTATTAAAGAAATTTCTTTTTTGTTTGCTGACTGATAATTTTGCTGATAAGTTACTTCCAACAGGAATTTCTCCTTGTCCCCAGATTAAATGGCTACGAGACAAATTTCTCCAACATGTCCCTGCTTTTTTTCTATTAATTTTTACCTCCTCAGTAACTGAAGATCAGAGCCAAGCTATGGGTTTTCTTTTCTGTCTAAGGCCAGCTCTGCAGTGCAAATAAAACATTATCAAACCCCTTTTCTTCTTGTTACATACAGTAATTACAGTAAATCCACTAAATTGTTCAGATGAGGAATGTTAACAGAGGAGATGTAGTGTAAATATATTCACAGAGTAATCACAGCTTTGCCTCTTCTCTCAAGCGGTCATACAAGCAGGATTTGGGGACAGAACTGTCCTTGTCTTTCTTTTTTTTTTAATTGGAAGCATCAAAACCACAGAATTCAGACTGAACTATAAAGCCAATCAAAAGTGTTGTTTCAAATCAAATGGACACAATTCAGTGTGCCAGTTCCAGGCTTTGAATCTCTTCTTGCTCCACCCCTACTTTGACAAGTCAACCTGTTGCTATGCACCGAGCAAATTCATCCTTTTCTTTAAGAGCTATTGTAAAACGATGTTTCTTCTAGTAGTCTGTTCGATACAGACTATAGCTTCCATGGTCTTACCTTAATCATAGAATCATGGAATCATTTAGATTGGAAAAGACCTCTAAGATCATCTAGTCCAACCATTGACCCTACTCTACCAGGTCTGCCACTAAACCATGGCTCTAAGCACCACGTCTACACGACTTTTAAACACATCTAGGGATGGGGACTCAACCACCTCCCTGGGCAGCCTGTTTCAATCTTTGAGAACTCTTTCAGTGAAAAATTTTTTCCTAATGTCCAGCCTAAACCTCCCCTGGTGCAACTTGAACCCATTTCCTCTTGTCCTATCACTAGTTACTTGGGAGAAGAGACCAGCTCCCACCTCACTACAACCTCCTTTCAGGTAGTTGTAGAGAGCAATAAGGTCTCCCGTCAGCCTTCTCTTCTCCAGACTAAACGATCCTAATTCCTTCAGCCGTTCCTCATAAGACATGTTCTCCAGACCCCTCACCAGCTTTGTTGCTCTTCTCTAACTTTCAGCTTAGCCTTCCAGGGTGAAGTGAAGAGAACAATGACAAAATGGATAATATCAAAGCCAATATCAGCCAAATCACAGTAAAGCTGACAATAAATACAGTCTGCAAAAACACTTCCTCTGTTCATTGTGAATCTTCACCATCCTCCATCAGACAGCACTGCTCTAAGTATCCCCTGGCATGTTGTGTATTATTTAAAGTAAAAGCACCTTAGGATAAAAATGGCAAGAGTTGAAGTGACATGCCTATGGTACCACATAAATAACAATAATATGTCTTCAGTGCATTGAATAACAATCATTTCAAGCATTTCAGCAGATGTAAGAACACTACCGTCAGACTGTGCAAATCATAGAAATTCACAGGGAAAATGAAGTCCTTTAATTTCTGCTAATGTTATAATGCATCTTTCACTTCCACTTAATAGCAAAGGGACTGGTTTCATTAGGATAGTAATAAAGTACATTGTGAAGATTTCTCACCTCCAGGGGGAACACGTGTTTTGCATGTGTTTTCTGACCTCAGTTACATGAGCAGTTGATGCCTTTTCAGTGTCTGGAATTTAGAGTACAGATGTGTTAGCATCTGGCCCTGAGGTCTCAGCCACCACTGCCACAAGCCCTTTCGTAAATCTCTAAGGCTTTTATTCCCAAAGCGTATGGGTAACATGTTCCTGTGACAGCTCAGCTGTAATGTTGATGTCTCCTAACTGTGGCAACACGTCTACAGGGATGTGGGCTGAAACCACCAATTTAAGTCACGCAGGCCACAGAGCTTTCAGAAGAGAGACACCTTTGCTATTACTCACTTGAACTGATACTGAACTGTGTCACCCAGAGGTTAAAAGGCTGCTACTGATCCCCGGAGCCCCATGAGACCATCTACACTAGCATTTATTTGTACAACAGCTAGTTCCCTGTGTTTTTACAGCAATTTGAAGCATGGCACTGAAACTTGTGCCATCTGCAGCTATGCATCTAAGCAATGGCTGCTTTATTTCCTGGTAATATAATGTATATTAGAAATATGAAGCTGTACTCACCACAACCAGCTCTGGAATGAGATAAAAATACACCAGCTGGGACAGTGAGTAGCATGAAGCAGGCATTTTATGGGATAGCACATATATTCTCTGTCTCTTTCATAGACACTTTCCTGATAGTAATGTCAAATGATATAAACATGTTTTCTAAGCCTGGCTGTATTTCTGACTTTCCGTCACCACCATCTTATTAGCATTCTTCAGGTCTTTTTTCCAAATTTTTCTGTGATAGAGAGCGGCAGGGAAGTTTTCTTCTCATACCTTCGAGGTGCTTTTAATCTCTGTCTGCAGGTAACATGTCCCCCTCCCCTGGTGATGTGCGTGTGGTTGTCTCTGCAGGTGGGTCTTTATCTAACCTTTTTTTATGCCTCCCTGACTCACAGCATGCTTTCCCCACTTTTTTTCTCTTGGATAATCACATTTGCTTTCTCTCCTTAGCTTGCACATTTTCCTTTAACTTACATATCTGCTTCGTTGTCTCTTTTTCTCTGTATGTATTTTAATTTTTCTGCCATCTTCCCCCATCAATTTTATCACTTTCATTCTCTTTTTTATTCTCTCCCCCCTCCTATAGGCTTCTGTAGTTGTGACTTACTGAGGGCAGAAAGGTATGCGGAAATATACACAACACTTCTCTGTCTACTCCCATTTTTCTCAGCAATCATACAACCTTCTTGAAGCTGAATCCTGAATGAAGATGTACTCTGCCCCCTGGATTTCCCAGAGGGGCCAGAACCAACCCACAGGAATTGCTGGCCTGGGTACAGACACTTACTGCAGCCCACTTTGCCTGAACACTAGTTCATGATCCAAACCGTATCACAGAGGGAAAGAAACACTTTCTGGACGATGCTATTAGTCATACGATTTAGTTTTAGGTAGTCCTGCGAGGAGCAGGGAGTTGGATTCGGTAATCCTTATGGGTCTCTTCCACCCTGAGATATTCTATGATTCTATGGCTACTTCTTGTCATCCTCAAGGTTTCACCTCCCAGTTTCTCCACATACTTAAACACTGTTGAGTCCAAATGCCTTATTCTTTTCATAGCTCCTTTTTTTTTTTTCTTTTTTTCGTTGGAATAGTTTGCAAAGAGCAAGCTTCCTTGAAGTATAAATAACCATGTCAAAATCCATGTCACAGACTTGCAATCTAACTTTAAGGAGCAATCTGTGCTTTTTCACTTTTTTATTATAAGTCAGTTCCCCGGATCCAAAGATCTTATGCATGCAATTTTTAAAAGATCTCAACATCTAAAATCTAAGCAAAATTCTCAGGTGAGTTTTGTCCTTATTGAGGTATTCAAAAAGAACTGAGCAGATTCAAATCAAACTAAACATCCTAATAAGGTCAGGCTACACATTTAAAGAAAAGGTCTTTAAAAAGCAGATCAACTTTTTAGCTGTTAAACATGTGCACACCTATGTCTGTGGAGGCTCTTTCAAGTATTGATGAGTTTTTTTAAACATTAGTATTTACGGGCAGAAGGATCCCATTGCAAGGCAAAGAACTCTGGTCATTCACCCCATATTCAGCCTCCCAATTTGAATTTTACTAAAGCGTATTTTCCAGTAAGTTGTAGCTTTGAATACAACAAAATAGGAGAATTTTCTATCTCCCTCACTGGTGGTTTTTTTCAGGTTTTTTTGCTTTTGATCTGAATAAAAGTAGATTTAAAACAGTTTGTGTTTCCATACCACCAATATATCCAGTACTTCAGTGACAGCAGTACAGGAGAAAGTCAAGTCACATCACAGCAGCAGCCATTACAGAGACTATATGTGACAGAGAAGTACAAATGAAAAAATCCACATAAATACATAATAGTTTCCTTAAGTAGTGACTTCTGAATGCTCATTATGTCTGATTCTAGTTAAACACGGATGCAGACAGTTTGTGCTCCTCTCAACCTGCAATTAAGAGACCCAATTAACAAACTTGAAATTGCACAAAGATATATTATTTTGTCAAATGTTCACAAAACCAATTTCTTCATAAATTAAAATGGTTAAAGCAGCATTACCTGCTTTGTCATTAAGATGGCGCAGTGTGTTCTTCCTGGACCTAATTATCCTTTTGATAAATAATTATCTTTTCTCCCATTTCTATAATTTAGACAATTTGTTATATAAAAAAGAATAGATCTGATTCTCAATTGCACGAAGGTATACTTAACCCCCTCACCTCCTTGAAATGTAATGGAGACATTAAAGAGAAGAAGACCCACTAAGAATGACCCTGTGGCTTGCAGATGATTATAGAGGTGAAGCTTTCACACCAGACTCACGCTGCCAGCCCTGCGAGTGATGTGGATTCTGGTCAAAACTCAGTGTTAAAAATCTACAGACCAGGAACGCAAAAAGTGGAGAAAATACAGTAAGATTTAGTCTGGTATAACTTTTAAGCAGGAGCTGAGCAAGCTCCTGACCAGCATCAGAAAACTCTGCTTAAAACTCTTCTGCTTCCCTGCTACTTTGAGCATCTCCCAATACAACAGGAGCCAAAACCTGACTTTTCAAGTGAAGACATTTATGCATGGGCTGATGCAGGTAAAAAGCTGCTTTTCTTAGTGCATTACAGTGTTTCAGAACAGTGAAGCCAGCTAAAAGCAGTCTCACTGATGGTCCCAGGAAGGATAGGGTTTGGATCCTTTCAGTATTTGGTCCAATCCAGTTAGCAAATTCTTAGATAACATGGTTTTAGGGTTGGATTTTTTGGTTGGTTGATTTGACTTGGTTTTGGGAGGTGTTTTGTTTGTTTGTTTGTTTTTAGTATTACACTGAGTAAAGCAGCAATACTTGTGGGATGGAATTCATATTCTCCACCCTTTGCCATCCCAACATTAGTAACAGGTCAGGATGCGGGACCTACTGGAGACCCACATCCTTCTAGACTGTTGTAAAAGGTCAAGTAGAATATCCTAGAATAGCTAAAATAGCACTGAATACCTAAGATTATGCAAGTACATTTAAGCATCCGAGTTACACCCTAAGACTTCATACATTACTAACACTTTATCTGAATGAAGCGAAAATCGGACATACATAGACAACCAAAAGGGGACAATTACACAGGTAAGCAGATACTTCTGGGCTGGGATTCATCTGACCTGAATTTGAGGGGAGGCAGTTCAGCTCCACAGTCAGACACCGGTGTGCAGGGCTCTACCTCTGAGCTAGAAGTAAATAAGCTGATTATGAGCAGTGACAGTTTATGGGTTGAACTCTGGAAGAGGAGATTTGGGTCTCCTTTCTCTGAATTGAGTGCCTCTCTCACTAGACTACAGGACACAGAAGGTGCTTTTCCAACACGCCTTCATGAAAGAGCCCTTGTAAACCTTGCCAGAGAAACAGAAACACTGCAGAGGAATTGAAACACTCTAGTAGAATGGATCACTTTTTATATGTTCATCCCTTTTTTAAAAATTTTTGGCTGAAAGAACATTTTTTATTCTTGAGTCATTTGGGCTACTCTGAAAAAAAAAAAAACCTCACCTACATTCCATTATTTTAATTTTTTTGGTTGATGGGTTGAGTTGGATTTCAGGGTTTCTTTTTGCCTTGTTCTATCACAACTTCAGCTGTTGTGGCAGGGGAAATACAAAAAAAAATTCAATAGCAGTTTCTAGCCCTTAGTCAACAAGAAATTAACTTCAGTTCTACCTTGATTCTCCTTTGGTGGCTCATATGAAAGAAATGAAGTTGGCTGCATTGAGAAGGAAGGAAGAGGCAATAACTTTGGGAATGGCGGGATTTATCTCATGTTTGGCTGGGCTGAATTGTAAATAGCATTCCTTTGCTTCCTTGCTATAAGGAATAACCCCTGAAAAAAAGATCTTGCTGGACGTTTTTTTAAATTTTTCTTAGCAATTTCTTGTTTAATCAGCTTAAAGATTAAACTGATTTGCAGGTTGAATTAGTACCAAAAAAAAAAAAGAAATATCACACACACACACACAAAACCCCAACTCTGTAGTTTATTTTGCTTATATCCAACATTCCTGAGGACAGATTTTATCCAAATATTTTTACCTTCAATGGACTGTTTTCGCTTAAAGCTTGTCCACCTAAAAAATGATGTCATACCAAAAGCTTAGCTCCTAATATGTCTTTTGACAGCTGCATATAAAGCAGAGGTCCAGGGATGTGGAAAAGATGAACAGAGAATCCTCTTAAATTCATGACAACCTGAAACAATCATATGCTGAGAAGAGTTTTGAAGTCAGTGAAGTTGCCACTAAAATCCTCTGTAGATATGCTTCTTAAAAGTTACGCTGGTATGTTACACAGTTATGTTGCTTGTTTGAACTAAAAATGACTATGATGGCCAAAACTATAAAAGGAAACAATGTAAGATCTGAATCTGTATTTTTCAAAGGAAAATAACCTGATATGTCACTCACAAAGGCAGCTGGACCTTTTTTGTCAGCAGCCTCCTCCAGTGGTCTACTAATTTCATGGCTTTCGCAAAACAAAGCTTTGCCAGCAATGGCAACTCTAAACAATTATCTGATGCAGTGAAAAAAAAAAAAGGCATCTTGTTTGTCTGTAGCTTATGTGTTGTCTGATTTTTCAGGAAGCTCTTATGAATTCTCAGCTTTTACCTTCTGTTCTGAAATTGTCTTTTGTGACATTTATTTATAAATATGATAGTCGAGGTCAGAATCTCAAAAAGGTGAAACATCAATATATGCTGACATCCTTTGCATTCATTAATTTACCTCAAGGATTTTAAAACTCTTTGCAAGCTATATACAAGACAGTATATTTTTCCTTCCCAGATGGCCTGCAGCACAGCCCAGGTGGAGAACCTGAAATCTTTTAAAAATGGATAGTAACACTATCCAGCAATGGAAGGATGAAAATGAAAAATAGTGTTTCCATGTTGCTTAAGGAACAGAATTTTAACCAGAACCACAGAAATCCCCCCCCTAATGACAATGAAACGTGAGGAAGAATTTTTAATAATTTCTCAACTCTTTTTAATAATTTCTTATTAAATTAATTTTTATTAAGTAATTTCCTAAATCTTTTAGATTTATCCTGTCTTGTTCTTATTTGCCTATTGACCAGTTTAATTTCATGGTCAGTACTCTGCAGAGTGTTATCAGGATGTACGCAGCATCACAAGAGTATGACCAGATGGGAGCAAGGATCCTCCTAGCCTGACGGTGAGCGTTAGCTGGTGTTCAACAGTCAGCGTAAGGATAAGGAAAAGATTTAGTTATGACCCTCACAGTTTCTGGTAAGCAGTACTTAGGGATTTCTCGAACTGGAAGCTGATTCAGTCTTTGGTAGCATTAGATAAAAGTATGTCCTTGTTTTATTTGTTTGTTTTTCTTAATTCATGTTCTTTCACAACCCACAATACCCAGTCCTGGTAAGTTCTGCCATTCAAACCTGTGGTGTAAGAAAATTCACTTTAATTTTTTCTACTTTTTAATGTGTTTACTGATAATTTCTTTGGGTGTTCCTTGTTCTGGTATTATAAATGCATTAGATAAGTATTCCTTTTTTTTTTTTCCCCCCTTTCTCAACCTCTCCTCACCCCTTTCCCAGAACGTCCATGTTTTCACACTGACCAGAAATTAACCATTATCTTAGATGACTTCTGAAATGCTTTCTCTTCTCAGATTCTATAAAAAAAAGAAAATGCAGAGATGTGCAGAGAGATTTCAATAAATCAAGAAACAGCTAAAACAATACATATCCTTCTCAGTGGGCATTAGCCATTATTCCTCTCTGGTCATTAGCGCAGGAGAGCTGACTGTGCATGAATTCATACAGAAGAATTAATGGGCCACATCTGAAAAGATAATAGCTGAGCTATTAAAGCCAAGAAAGAACCTAAAGGAAAAACAGGGAGTGCTAAGGAAAGATTAGATGAGAAAATACTGCACCAGGGACTGTGTGTATAAATATATGTTCATGTACAGCGCTACAGACAATGTGGCTGGTTCCATTTCTTCTGCTTGCTCAGTTTCAGAATTTCAGAGCATTTGTTTGTGGAAAAACACATCAGCATCAAAACACCAGGTCTGTCCATGCCACTGAAAAAGCAGAGGATGCCCCTCAGCAGCCTTCAGCAACCTTATGTGACTGCCAGGACTTTGCCAAAAGTGGAACTTAAGGAGGTCATTATTAAAAAAAACCCAAACAAACAACAAAACAAAACAAAAACAAAACAAAGCAAAAAAAAACCCCAAAACACAAAATCAACCAAACAAAAAAACACCAACACCCCCTCCCCAAAATTGTAACCAAACAGAATCCTGGCACCATTATACCAAAGCTTCCAGTGCTTCAAGTAAGCATATTTTCTCTTTTCAAAAAATGTGAATCGGGTGGCAAATAAACCTTTTTTTTTTTAGTTAAAGAGAGGAAAAGAAAACAAGGTAGGTAAACAAGCAGACAGCCTATTTATTTAACTAAGTTTTAAAGTAAAATTATACCAGGGGTAATCTGTTAGGCCAACCAACTGCTTTCTCGTTCCTGCAGTGGTTTTCATGCACTATTTTAAACATTTAAGTCTTGCCGGTCACAAGAGCTGAACTGAAGCTGAGCTGACCTTTTGATGTTTGACTGTACTAGCTGTGCCTTGCTCTGCTGTCTCACCACAGCTGAGGTTTCGTACCAGTACTTTCCTCCGGCTGTTCCCCTCTCTAACGGGTGCTTTAGCTCACTTACCAGTTTCGCACAGTATTTTTACACAGTGTTGGAAACTAAGCACAGACAATCTATAGCAGCTCCTCATGTCCCAGCTCTCAGCAGACTCCTTGAAAAAAGATCAAGTTCTTCTATCTCTCATACTGCACAAAACACCATATAAAAACCTTGTTTTCCTTCTTTCTTTTTTTCTAGTTTCTTCCTTTTCTTTTTTTCTGCAATTTTTTGCCCTCTGTGCTGGAAACAATTGTTTAAGATCATGGTAACTGTTCGCTTCCTCCTGGATGCGTTTGACAGACTTCATTAGCTTGGACTTCTGCATTAAAATTACAGATCTTCTCTGCTTCTGTCGTGGTTTGGGCCAAATTGGCCCAATCCGGTGGAACGACAGATGCTCTCTCTCTCCTGCTCTGCTTGGGAGGCAAGAAAGAGAGAGAAAAAGAGACTTAAGAGTTTAGAAGGATCTAAACTACTTTAATGAAATATTGATAATAAAAGAATAAAAAGAAAAAATAATGAAATATATACAAAACCGTATCAAGCTCCCAGGATGACAATCACGTCACCAGCAGGTGCTGGGGAAGTCCCAGACTGGACTCGGTGATGGACGGGAACTGGATTCCGGATCTGGATTCAGGATCGGGATCAAAGGCAGACGCAGAGACAGAGTCCTCCCAGGACGCCGGCCATTGAAGAAAGAGAGCTGACCCTTTGATCCCTCAGCTTTTATACTGAGCATGAGGCAGATGGGATGGAATACCCTTGTTGGTCAGTTTTGGGTCACCTGTCCTGTCCACTCCTCCCCACAGGTGTGACCCCTCTACGCTTTTCCGCTTCCGACCCTCCAACGGGGCAAGTAACAAAGTTGGCTGGCCTTGGTTGTTATAGCAATAAGTATAAGCCAGAGCCTCTCTGCATACCATTCCTTGGCATCAGCCATAAACATGGGTCTTATCACTCTGAGAGCGAACAGTTTTCTGCACAACATGCTGTTAATTTCAGCAGTTAGAAGAGGCCTAGCTAAAAAGAAAAGTTACTGAACAAAATTGGTCCTGTTTTACCTCAAACCAGGACAGCTTCATAACATAACTGGGTTTTTATAAAGAAATAATTGTCAAAAGAAATAATGCAACATATGAAAAAACATGTTTTGCTCATGTCCGTTAGTTTTGTCTGTTTACCTACCCTTTGCTCCACCAGCTCCACCAGAGCATCCCATCCCAAGCAATTTCTGAGGTGAAGAGATAGGAAGAGAGGCAGCATGTTCATCATAGCCCTTTGCCATCAGATTTACTTGGACAAGATAGTCAGGCAGCAATGCAGCACCTAGAATGTGGTGAGTTAGATAAAATCTGATTTTCTCTCCCACCTATTTCGTGCAATACAAATTTTAAGGAGAACTGAAAGATCCACCCTGGAGATCTACGTAGTTCCCAGAAAGCGTATAGGCAGTACAGCAATGAGGCTGTGATGTGAGAATCTGAACGTAGCAGCCAGTAGTAATGTGCTAAGGTTGTGATGCTCACAGTTAAGCCAGTTTTCCTTTAGAACTAGTTGTAAGGGAAGAAAACTAGTTCCGTACCAAAACTGTGGACAAATATTCTCAACGTTTCACATAGGCTTTTGTGGTCAAAGACAAATACTTCCAGAGGGCAATTCTTTGTGTCCTAAAATGGGTCCCCAGGATGAGATAAATCAGCTTCCAGAAGAGCTGACTTTTACCTCTGACTTCAGAGACAACCTAGGTGGTGTTTTTTTGGCTATATGCCTGCCTCATTGACTTTTAAGCCTCTCAGCATCTAGAAGCATGTCAAACACCTTGGGGTGTACAAGAGAAGCCCAGGAGGTTGGTGGGTAGCCTACGGGACCGATGGGAGACCTTTGCTCTTTCTAGACAGGCAGGGGGAGGGTACCTCAGAGCATCGCAAATGATTATAGGTACTTGAGTGTGTGCAAATTATTCAATATGTTAATAATATGGAAGACAAATACCAACCTAACTGCAGCATTACAAATGACTAAAAATACAGGTATGCAATAGTGTTATGTTTTATAACCCAGCAAATATGGATGCAATACACGACTGAGATTCAGTATTATAATAATAGTTTTATTTTTTTGATAGAAATACAACTTTATTTCAGGTTTATTTACATTTTCATTTATTCATATGGAAGTGGATTAAGAAATTGAGTAGATTTTATTTACATCCTTAATTATACCCACTCTACATTTTGAGGAACGGGGAATTACTGAACACTGTGCTGTGAGAGTTTGACCTAAGTATAAACTGCCTCATTTTACACTGTGTAAATAGCAGTTTAATCCTCTCTGAGTGACCTTTGATTCAGTAAAAAAAGCATTTAGCTAGATGAGAAAAGTTATGCACTCACTTAAATTCTTCCCCGAAAAGAGATTAGCCCATGGTTATGCATTTTCTTGATTCCTGGGCTATTGAAGTGGTTTTTAAGTCATGGTCATTGGTGTTTATTTTTCAGTATGTATTTGTATTTTGCAAATAATTCACTAGCAAAAATAATTCTCGCTTTATGGCCATCATAGAAACTACCTCATGTGAAAAATGGGAAAAAATTCCTATAAGCCTGATACAAAGGAAAGAATTAATGAATTCTGGCAAAGAAAGAAAACACTGAAATACCTCTACAAGATTGCAGGCTGTTTTTTAACCTGAAATGGGGGAATGGGGCTGGAGACAGGAGCCTTAATATTGCAAAGCTTTGAAGCCTCTGTCTTTTTACTGTCCATAGAAATAGAAAATATTTTTAAGGAATCTTTATATCTTGCTTCACTGAACTCACTGAACTTCTCGTTAACATTTTCTACATGACATAGACTATGACAAATTATAATAGTAAGTGAAGATTTAGAAATAAATGTCCCCTGTTATTTGTCTTTTCAAATGTGCCCTGTTGTGCTGTGGAGTTTGCTCTGTCCCAGCTTTATGAAACATAAGCGATGAACTGTCTCCATTCATTTACCTTTTGTCTCAAAGTTACAGCAAGTGACAGAGTCTTGTTACATGACCTACAGCAAAATAGTTGGGGCTACATTTTCAAATGCTCAGCACCCTAAGTTCCAGTACAGCCTTTTACACACTTTCAAAAAAAGCAAAAGGGTGTGATCCATGAATAACTCATTGATATGTGTATGATGGAAAGTTGTCCTTTCAGGAAAAACTTTAAGAAAATTACTTGGAAATAAATTTGAGGAGGTTGAGCTGGAGAGAAAGATTTGCAACAAAAAGATATCTGTTTGTGGAGTTGTACGTGTTCCCCGTGGACTCATTAGTGTCAGCTGGAGAGATCACTAGATAGGTTGTATCTCCCGCAGCCCCAATTTTTCGCTTGTTTGTGTTTTTGAAGATGGGAAGTTCTACAGCAAGAGTTTTCTAACTGTGATACATAATGGCAGATATACTTCACTGAAGGTCATGCCCCATCGAAAGAAAAGGTGCAAGGAATGAGCTATCTTCTCCAGGAGTTTCTGCAACTTCCCTTATTTCGGATTTGTGGGGGGAAATAAATAATTAAAAAAATAGTAATTTCCAATAGAAATAAAAATTTTTGGGGCTTTCCCACTCCACAATTATGTTGTTGAGTGCTGATGAAAGCCATAAGTTCTGCATGCCTACAGAAAACCTGGAATTAGCTGGGCAATTCAAGTGCAAAAATCCCTGCCCACCCCCCTATTGCTTATTCTTCCCACCTGCCTATGCACGATTCTTGTCGTTTGCCCTTATACACAGGTTGTGCACTCAGCTTGCGGCGACCACAGAGCTTACAGGGCATCTAAAACTGCAGGGGACTGCTCTGTGATTGTGGACACTATGGACTATGTTAATTGGAAAAGCACAAAATAACTTAGCAAGCTGTGAAATGTGTACAGTCAAACATATCTGTCCCAATGATGTACTACAGAAATTAATTTATGTATTCCCTTCAGTGTGTTCAGAGCTGCTCTGATAAGAGGTGCTACATAAGACCTAAGAATTATTCATTTATTATTTATTAGTCATGTTACCTCAGTTTATTATATGTGGAGAGAAATCAGATAGTGAAAGCCTGATTCTTTAAGCTTAGCATTGCTCAGCTTGCACTTTAGGCAGCTTTTGCAGCTTCCTTCAATTTATTTGTAGGCACAAAGAAATTGTCACTTAGGAACTGGACTAGCTGGAGCAAGTCCCTGTCTCTAACAGTTGTCAGTGCAGCTGCTTCAGAAAAAAAGTGCAATATTATAACAGTGAATCTTATTGTGTGGTGTGACATGTTACGGGACAGTTTTGTCTAACCTCAGTGCGTCACGCTATACCTTAAAAATAGGATTGGATAGCTATCATAGTTATACTCTTGCTGTTGTAATACCATTGTTATTTGTGTTTATGGCACAATCCAGCTCTATTCTTAACTCTACAAAGCTACCCAGTGGTACTGACACACCACCTTCCTGTAGCAATGAATTTCAATGGTGAGTTACGCAGTTTTCGATGAAAGGCATCAGTCTTTGAGTCATTTTTTAAAAAAGCATATGCCATTGAATTGAATTGCATGCCTCCTCTCCCCGAATTTTGTTTTGTTTACTTTCAGTAAAGGGAGAAGGAAGCATCTCAGTGTGTCTTGCTGTAACAATTTTTATGCACATTTTTCTGCAGGAGCCTCCTGACGGAAATCACTAAGCTTCTCCCACACATCCCTGCTAACACTCAGAACCTCAGCAGAAGGGAGTCCCTTTGATCCTGAGCACAACTTTCTAATTGCCCTGAACTACTCTACTGCAGCACAGTTCAATGAAGACGAACTCACCGGAGGAATGGGTTTGCAATGCTAAACTCATTTTTTCTGAGCCAGATGTGAAGCTGGGTCTCCTGGGCTGTAGCTTGAATGCATTAGCTTGGTCTTAAGAGAACCCAATGTTTTGCATCCCGATGGAATATTCTTCACAGCCATCATTTTAATATACTCTGAATTTTCTCGTGGTACCTCTTACTGTTGACTTTGCTAAGGCTACTGCACCAGAGATCAGCGGTACCCACATGCTTTCTGAGGCCCCAGGACAAGCCCATTTAATTTGTCCTTTAAGTGACTTCATATGTATTTCCTGGTAAGTGTGCTTTATGTTCCACACAGCCTGGCACATGCTCTGCCTCATGTTTCTCCCTAGCCCCTGACATTGCATCTTTTATTTCCCCGTACTCCCTTGCATGTGACCGACAGAGAGGCCACTGCTGTCACAGTTCATCTGTCTAAAGATGTATTGCTTGAGTGTGTCATCAAGCAAAGTCACTTTAGCAGCATAACACGGCAATACATTATCAGAGGAATGGTATTTTGATGATGTATTGCTGTGGTACATCTGAGAAATGCAAAATGGCAGAAAGGCTGTACATATCCTCGCCCTTATGAATGTAAACTAACAGGGCCATGTCTTCAGCTAGCTGAAATCTGGGAATCTCAGCTGGTTTTATCAAGACTAAGGAAGTATCTTTTTATGGACATCTATATGCACCCATATAGAGATATTCCCTTTTGTACTCTCCCTGTCCGGTCCCATTTGTGTGTTATGTTCTTCATGACAATTATTCCAGAGTCTAAGTTCTCCCTACTAAAACTCAGAGACTTTTGTTTGTGGGATCATACTGATTTCTTCGGCAATGTGTGGTGAAGACACAAACAAGTTAAGGGAACAAACTCCTCTGATGATTGCACAGCTAAGCACCGTGGATTTCTGCCTGATGGAGACCTTGATAACCAAGAACGATATTAGTCTTTATGTGCAGAAAAGGAGGAAATTACATAGATGCATGATCAGCCTTAGAATGTCCACCTTTTTCTTGCATGGCAAGTCTGGCTTGTTGCTTCCAGAGGAATGGAGCAGCAGGGACTGTCTCCCTCTGGTGTAGAGACCTCACTTGTCCATCACTCTCCCTCTGTGGTCTCCCCAAAGGTGCTCCACCTCACCCTTCTCACAGGCTTCTCTGCCTCTCCTGTTCCCATGACAGACACGGCAGCATCCTCACCCTCAACATAACTATATCCTGTTGAGCACCCACTTCTGAAATAGCTAGGGTGGCTCTGTGCAACTGCATGGAACATCAGAGGGCCAGATTGTCTCCAGTTCTGTGTTCGCATGGCTACAGGAGGAAAGAGAATAGAGAGATTCCTCTAACTACAAATTAAGTCTTTGGACTTATGCCAGCGTCATTCATGCTTGAAGGAAAAGAAGAACAAAATAAATAAGAGCAACTAATTTTCAAAGTTGGTTTTTAATGCACAGTGTTCTTGAAAGTTTTTTCTTTCCAGTAAAAGAGTCTGAAGTTTGGCTGTAGGACAAGTTCTTCTACTGCTAGATAGGAGGCCTCTATTTTCTATAGGTAGTTTTGGCACCCAGACTGCCACACTGAGCCCCTTGCTTAGCACAAAATAACACTCCGTATGGAACAGGAGGCATGAATCATTGCATTATAAAAATAGTTTCTTCACCAAAAACTCCATGCTAAGTAGGCTTCCTTGTAGTCAGATTGTAAAGCATGAGGAAACGGCACTCTGACTCACAGAGTGGAACCAAAATCAGCCCTATTTTTCTACTAATATTTGAAAGACACTATCCGATTATTCCCTTCTGCTCTCCTGCAATTTATCAGAAATAATCTATCCCTTTGCCCTTACAATGCCTGTTTTGAGTTACCCTTACATGGTGTAAATCCAGTGCGTTGCCACTGAAGTACACCAAAGTACACCGAAGTAAAATGAAAGGAAGGTAAGAACTAGACCTATTATTTGTTCACTCCATGTAGTTTTAGAAAGGTTCCCATGATTCAAAATATTCTGCCTCATTTATGCATAGATATTTTTTCAAAGCTTATTACAGGATAACTGTTGAATCTGTTTAACCAGCTTCCACGGCATCAGGAGGTACACTTTGATGTACTTCTTTGATGTTCAAAAAGAAGAGCTTTACCATTTTATGAGACGCCATGATTGGGTATCAACAAGCTTTGTATTCATGCAAAATCCGTCAGCTGATATCCTTGCAATTTTGCACCTTTCATGAACATGTTAAAAAAAATAGTTACTTTTGCAGTGCTTACGCAAACAGGTGTGAAGGTTAATAGCATACCAACAAATACAATAATAAGCAGTTTGCTGTTTTCAGTGCTCTGTCTCTCTCTTCACATTTTTGAAAATCCCAGTACATCTTCTTCCAGTGCCTGTTAAATCAACTCCTCTGCTGACGTAAATTTGTCTTACTCTATTGACTTCAATGGGACTATGCCAAGGTACACTGGCAGAGAGTCCTCCATCATGTCTACGTCTATAATTAATTCCAACTATTGCTTTTTCACTCTCATATATTACTTTTTCAGAGCTTAAGGTCAACAGAACACCCTATTTTTAATACATTACACATAATAATAAATAAGTCAATGAGTTAATAGGACTGAGAAGAGATTATAATAAACTAGTGGATTATGAAGATGTTTGAATCCATCATTTGAGATACTAGCAAAACAACAAGTTCAAAAGATGAGTACATTTTATGCAGTTTAAATATTCTGCTATCATGAATCACCAAGTTTAAATATTACAGCTCAAAACACTTTTTAGTCTGTTCCCAAGAAATATTAATCATTTTTTAACTGCACTTTTTCATTTCTTATGGAATGGATTAGCCCTGAAAAAGATCTCTCCATTCTAATTATGGGTATCCATCTAAAAATGAATAGCATCAGGAAAATGCTGGTTATCTGTTAACAAGTTCCTTTTAGAAGGTTACATTTGCTTAAAGATAGATCTGTTTATCTAGTGTACACTCTCCTTTCCAGTGGCAGAGAAAAATCAATTTGGAACAAATTGTGGCTGATAACGTTTTGAGCAACATCACCGCTAACTTGCCTGGGAGACATAATCGTGCTAGGGCACCAAGCTGAGTTTGGGTGGGTGGGCTGCTGTACCTTCAGAATCAGAGAATCTGGCTGGTCCACTCCCCTTCCACCCTGGACAAGCACTGAATTTCATTGTTGGAGGAGGGTGCGTGGTCTTGCCATACCACAGCTCCCATTAGTCTTCTTAAAAAGGAAGAACAAATGTATGGGAGGGTGTCTCTAGCTGAGTTACCCAAAAAGCACAGACATTTGCTCCCTTGAAGCTCTACTCTGCTACTGTGGCCTTCAGAGCACCTCAGAAATGCGGGGCAGGAGTAACCAGAGACATTAGTCAGACTTCAAATTTGCTTTTTCTTCCCAAAATGCCATTAGTGCCCATTGTATTTCAAGCAAGTACATCTGTATTTTTGATTTATTTATACTTAACATAATATTGCATTACCTGTCAAGAGAGCAACATAATACTTCATCATAAATGGATCGGCAAGAAAAATGTTTTTACAATGTCATGAACTGTTGATGGCTTCCTCTGCCAAAGCTGACATCTGGATGTTTAATATAGCAGTATGTTACCAACAGTGTTTGCACTCCATAATGACCTTTTTTCAATTCGAGAACCAGTAGGCCATATTAAGATTAGCTACATCATGGTCCCCAAGGGAAAAAATCCTAATTTGAAGAGAAAGCAGTGAATTTAAGGTGGCTGTTGTTGCCTGTGCAAAGATCCCTGGTAGTCTTACTTTTAAAATGTGTCGATGATGTCATTTTGGTTGCCAGAAGTGCCAATAAGATGGAGGAAGATACTTGGCCGAACATACATTGATGAGGTAAATATATCAGTGTGCAATAGTACATACTACACTGGAGTGGATAAGTTGCATATACTATCTGACTGAACACGTGGAAATTCTCAGGTAAGCAAAAGACTGGTAGTTCTTCCTGTGTATATGAGGAGATACATTATAAAGAGAGTCAAAGTAGAAGGAGCAGATTTTATCAGCTGTTACTGAAGAAAATCAGTTTCTAAAAGCAATATATTGAACTGTCTGACAGCATCCAGCCATCCGTCCAGACCTTAACCATGGGTAAAATTCACCTGATTAAACATACTTGCCTACAGCGGAAATATCTATACTTGAGTCACTTCTGGTATCCTTTCCAATCAAAGCAGATCAAGTCAGCTTGGTTACTGGGTACAATTCTTATCTTAAAGAGCAGTAGAAGAGTTCTCCACGTGACAGGATAGAGTTGTTACCCTAATTTCTACGTATGAGAACCGGCTATAGATACTACAAGACGTATTCAAAGCTACAGCATTTTCACGTAGTTCAACGTAGAATTGAACTCCTGTCTTTCTAAAGTCTAATTCAGAGCCCGTCAACAGGGCTAGCTCACCAGACAGCTCAGGGGAGAGAAGATTCATCTGCTTGCTGAAGGGCTGGATACTGAACACAGAAGGATGAAATATCCTGGCTGAACAAATAGATATTCTGGTGTTTTCAATGGCTTCCAAATACTTTTGTGTATCCACTTGAAATTAACTTTTAAGAAAACAAGGCAAAAGAAATGTTCTGTCTTTGTGTCATTTGTCTCTTTCTTCTAAAGTATGTTTAAAAAGAAAAAGGATTTCTGACAGCAGCTATACATTCATCCTAACTCACATCACTTCTTCCCTGAACCAGGAGAATTAAATGCATAAACCCTTTCATAGCAAGATATGCTGGAGATTAAAGAAATAACCATCTTTCATAATTCACATATAGCAGGGGTGAAAAATAATCTGTTATTATCTAGATCAAAGAAAGTAATTTATATCCAGGCATGAATACTTAATCATTAGACCAAGTGATGTTGCCCATATTAATACAGACAAAATAAATCAGCCTTCAAATCTACTGCAGCCCTTAAAATAAAAGGAAGATAAATCAGCTGTTTGCCACTATAAAAAAGATCTTTTACAAAATAAATATGCAGTGACTACCCCCAAAATAGCACAAGAACAACACTATGAGGGAGGGTCAGTTTGATTATCACAAGACAAATTAATTACACAAGTTTTCCTGATACCTGCAAATCTACCAGAACAGCACGATAGAAGGTCATATTTCTTTGTTTTGGGAGGAGAGGGGCTTGGCTTTGTTTTGGGTCTTTTTTTCTTTTTCAAAACAAAATGTCCTGGAGCAATGTGACAAAACGTTGTTTTCTGAGGTCTCAAAGTCCTGGCCAGGGCTATTGTTCATGAGGTAGCTCATCAGCATCAATCAAAGTATTTTAAGGGCATCCAGTAGTCTTAAAGTCAAAACCAGATAAAAGATGTCTTATCCTGGCACACACTGGTAAATGTGCAGGCTCTGTCAAGAAACAGCATTGTTCAGGAAAGGATTATAATCAAGGAAATTATTAGTTAAATATTAGACATTATAGCCACCTCATTCACCAGCAGACAGCCTGGGTGAAGTAATGGATTCAGCAGCCACACAGGAGATGAATATGAATATGTTTGGGTATTTTTTCAAAAATCCATGTTCATAGCATTCCACATTACTGGATGTAGGGGATCAGAAATCCACTGGAAAAGAGATTTCATGGAATTGTCCTGCTTTGCCACAGCTGTGAGTCATGCATCAGGAATAACAATGTCTTGGAAACGTTATTCTTGAAATGCCTGTGTAACTGAATGAAATCATATCTTGGTACCTACAGCTCATGCTTCCAAGTAGTCAGAAGAATTATTATATATTCTTGCTGTACTTGTTCTTAAATTTGGACTTTGGGCTGCTGGGGACAGATTGCAAACTTCCCAGATATCTCTTCCAGATACAGACTGCGAGCCTCCATGCACGCTGTATCATTATTTACATATACAGACTCTGGTAGAGCCTGTGGCCAAACAGAATATGTTGTTTTTCCTCCGTGTTCTTTGCCAGACATGGACCGATCAGACTGCAGAGTACACCTTCAGTGATCAGTGAATGTCTAATGCTTAATTTCAGTCACATCAGATGCTTATAATTTTCAGCAACCAGATCCAGCTGTATTAGTAGGTTTGGCTCCAGATCACGATGATACGCAGACAGATAAACACACACAACTGAGGTCTGGGTGAAGCTTAAATCAATTGCATGTTCTGTCTCATCATATTTTAAAAAATAAATACATAAAGTTAGCCTTACTGGAAGGAGGTGGACTGATCTCTAAAAAGTGAATAAGAGCTACCACATTTGTAACGAAGGCTGTAGTGTAACTCATGTACCAAAGTAACAATAATAGTGCAGAGTTTCCCTCATATTATGTTAATATACCTTAATCACGATGAAGAGGAATAAAAGTTCATGGAAATGGGAAATACTTGATGCATGCCCACTCAGTACTCTGCTGAGGGCTACAGATAAGACACTGCTAAATTTGTACCTGCTGTTGTAGAACTTTTTTATCTGTGTTCGTAAAGTACCTGCAACATTGGTTCCTTGTCTGTGCTCTTAATAAACGAGAGCCTGACAGTACAAGATAATGCTGGGAAACTGGAGACAGCCCAGTCAGGAAGGTTCAGGCTGGACATGAGGAAACATTTCCTTTAACTAAATGCCATTTCATTAAATAATGGGATGTAGTGGGAAGGAAAGTCCGTAGATTGAATAAAAAAGATGATAGTAAAGATGAAGTCTACAAAATATTCTTATCTGATTAAAGAAGCTGTAAAATTTAAAGTCAAGTACTTCTGGTGAAAATTTCTTTTGAGAGTAAATTGCCAAAACGTTAGGAAAATCCTTAGAAAAATTTCATTTTTCTAATAAAAACTTAAGATTTTAATTAGATGGACACTGCCATATGGATAAGATCCAATATTGTTGGTATACATGCATGTGTATGTATATGAAATCATTAGCGATTGTACCATATTATCTATTTTATGCATATGCTGGGTAAAAATAATGCTTCTGCAGTATTTTGATAACGTGAAACAGAATAATGGGTTCACAGAGCACAATGGAGCAGAGTTTTATTGAAGTAATTTCTGAATTTAAACATTTTTATAGTACTAAAAAATCCAAATACAGCCTACTGCAAGCTTACAAAAATCAGAAAGAGGAACTTACTGCATGACGGTTATGTTGCTTGCAGTATCCAAACTAAGCTTGCAATGCCTGTTTATGCAAGGAAAAAAGAGATGCCGTTAGAAATGAGAGAAGAAACATTAAAGAAAAGCAGAGTGCCAAGGAAAAGTTCATAGCACAAATAGTTTCACTATTAAACCTCAAATTATTTGGGCCTTAAGTATTATTTTATGACATTCAAAAGTTCATCATCGTGAGACCAGGGGGACAGTTTGAAGGCACTCTGCTGCTGATAGAGAAATCTGCTATGCTTTAACATCACAGAGTTTGCTCTCAGTTATTTTTCAAGAAATTAGTTAAAAACACCCCTACAAGAGCCTTTGGAGAATTTTGCTGGAGTGGAGCCAAAGACCTGCTTAAAGGAATTTGCTAACTTCAGAAGAGCTCAGCAGATAACAAGGACTCAGGGGTTAGACCTTTGCCCTGTAAGAAACTGAAGAACATTTGGGATCAAATTGCCTGCGTGGCAAAAATGTGCCTGGGACACACCTTCATTGGGAAAGAAAAAGAGTGTGGCCTCCGTTCATATATTTATTAATGTTTTGTGTTTCCTTAAACTGTATCCTTCAATTTTGTTGAAAAATATATATTTATATTTATAAAATTTATTACAATGCAATATTTATATATAAAAAATGTCCTCACAGTATTCCTCTCCCACCCTTCAACCCCTACATCTCCACTTCAGGAATACATTTAATTTTCATCGCTCCAAGCATAAGGCATTACTTCCAGATCTAAAAAGAACATCACTTTTTAGCTCTCAACAGAACTATGAGCACTAAACCTTGTTCTGTCTTTGAAAAGAAACCCTGTGCAGTTTATTTTTTTCGAAGGTATTTGTAAGAAAGTTGTGCAATGACAAGAAAATAGAAAAATAACTAAAAAAGAAACTTGTTTCCATTGGGGGTTACTGAATTTACAAAACCATTGATTTTTATTAAGAGAGGTTTGTTGTTTTTTTTTTTTTTAATTATGACTTTTGAATTTACAAAGAAAATATGGGGTTTTTTGTAACTGCTCTTTTTTGTTGTTGCTTTTCTTCTTCCAGAGACTGCAATTAAATTAACACATAGAATAGAATAGAATAGAATAGAATAGAATAGAATAGAATAGAATAGAATAGAATAGAATAGAATAGATTATTTTAGTTGGAAGGCACCCACAACGATAATCTAGTCCAACTGCCTGACCAATTGAGGGCATCATCATGACCAAGTTAAAGCATGTTGTTAAGGGCATTGGCCAAATGCCTCTTAAACACTGACAGGCTTGTGACATTGACCACCTCTCTTGGAAGCCTGTTCCAATGTTTGAGGAGGCTTTAAAACTGAGTATTTGGGTTCCTTCATCTGTATCCTTTAACTTTTCTTAGAACTGAAGAAATTATGAAAAGCTACAACAGGAAAAAAGGAAACTGTCCCACAAAACTGTCCTTTGAAGATCCCATGAGAGGCACATACCACTTGTACGCCATGACAAAACACTCAGGACTTTCTCCCAGATACAGAGAATCACTCTGTTGTCACAATTTTCAAGAAAAGAACCAAGGATAACCTTGAAAATAAGAAAGAGTCTCTCCACGTGATCCCCTCAGATATATTTGTTCAATAACAAACATGTTTTCAGTCAATTAAATAGAAGCAAAACAAGGTTGTTTCTTTGACTGGGTAGAGGAAAAGATGGAAAGGGAACAGGCAGCGCCCTCTAAGGAAAGCTGTTGTGTCATGAGCCTCTCTGATGTGGAGCCAGGCTGGCACAACCCCTGCCCCAGCCGGTAGAGCTGTTACTAAAGTCTTACGTACCAACATAACCTCAAATGCTCTGAACTCCAAGGGCATTGCAAAGCCTAAGTTAGACTGCAGCGTGTGGGGTTTTTTGGTTTTTTTTTGGGGGGGGGTTTATACCCTAGTTTAGGAAAGTACCTGTAGAATCCCAAAACACTGGAGGCATTAAGGTGGAATAAAACAATTCTTCTCACATATTCATCCACTTCTAGCTTAAGAGAGAAATAAAGCCACTGAGTATCTCCCATCAGGGAGAACTCTTCCATTAAATATCCCTGGCAAGCTCACCATCCCAGTGGTTATGTCTCTAGGAATATAACCAGAAGGAAAATGATCTTGTTGTGTGTGCGTCCTGTGAAACCAAATGTCACAGCGAAACCTTGGATCAGTACATTTTTCAGGTACTAGTAAACTCATTCTTAATAGCTAAGGAAATCTGACTGTCTGCAAGCCTGCTAGGGTCTATGCTGCAGTTCTTGCCAGGGATCGTGCTGACATCCCTCCCACAGCTTGCTTAGAGAGCAGATGAAATCTGTCACAAGCCACAACACCTGCCATGGCTTCCTACCTAAAAATAAAATCTGATCCTCGCATCTCACCTTTTTCTTCTCTCTTTTGTTTTGTATATCAGGGGATGACACCAGTCATTGAGATTATTCGACTGTTTCACTGGAGCTTGCCAGAAATCTGGCTCTTGACATGGCTGTTCTAAAAAGCACTAACGCACAGAGGTCTCAGTGAAACAACCAGGCTGGAGTCTCAGGCACATGCCCCTGCACATTACATAGAGACAGGGAGAAGCAAGGAGAGGGTAAACAGCCAAGAAAGTCTTTAATGCGTGAATGATAAAGAGTAAAATGGATATAAGATCTCATGCAGACACAGAAAGAGAAATCATGTTAGTTACAGAGAGAAAAAAAAAAAGAGAAGAAAAAAATCATTATTTTTTCAAAATGGTCAATCCCTGTCTCTTTACTGTCTATTTCTCCTCTTTCCAAACATGGCACTCTGGTGTAGTATAAAAGCAGGAATCTTAAATTGATAGAGCAAGAAGGTTTTTTCATATCTATCCACTATGACGAATTAACAGACTTACAAACAACTAAAAAAAAAAAAAAAAAGAAAATGTAAGCTTAACTGTAGAAGGTCTTCTCCATCTGTACAGTACAGATATCAGATTCTGATTAACTGTGATACAGAACTAATCTTTTCAATTAATGCAAATGAGCTGCACTTTTATGTAGACTATTACCAGAGGGCATTCAATGATATTTTTATTCACCACATTTGACCTTAAAAATGTTTTGTAGTCATCAAGGATACAATTTTTCACACAGTGGGGATGTAGGAACAGCTAATTAAGTGGTGTTTAATGACATTTGTTCCTTAAAGGAGGGCTGATTAAATGTAGCATGTAATTTTTTACCAAATCAGGCAATTCAGCCAATTTCCAAATGTGCTTAATAAGCTAGGCCTTAATAATTACACATCTTAACGTAGATGCACCACAGTCACAGTGTTTTGTGGGCTGGTAAAATTAACGTTACTTATTTGTGACCCTTAAGTAATTAGAATGCAGAATTCTGATTTCTTATTCCAATTGTATTCCTTTTCGAAAATAAAAGAAACTGTGTCAGTTTTAGAGAGTGGAATAAACTCTGTATTCAATTGTGAACAGTCACTGCGAAGGAACCTTGAAAGCATTTCATGAATGTACCGTTTTTGAGATCTTACTTTGGCATTTTTAAACCATCCTTTGCAAACAAAAGCACAGTTTGCCTTGGATTTGAGCCACGGTTAGCATGGCACCCTGTTTTTGAAAATCGACTTGTCTCCATATCAGCACGAGTCATAAGGTCTAAGAGAAGTTCAAGGTACCAAGGGTGAGTGAGGGGGTGACTGAGCTCATATACTAGGAATGCTGGAAGAGATGGAACAGGTAGCTTTTTTTTTTAACTGAAAATCAAGCACCTTATTTTCACCATGTTTAGGAGAATTGAAAAATTGTATTTCACCAGGAACTGCTGATGTAAGTTGTTTACTGTATTAGAATAATAGAATCATAGAATCATAGAATCATAGAATCATAGAATCATAGAATCATAGAATCATACAATACTTTGGGTTGGAAGGGACCTGTAAAGATCATCTAGTCCAACCCCCCTGCAATGAGCAGGATCATCTTCAACTAGATCAGGTTGCTCAGAGCCCCGTCCAACCTGACCTTGAATGTTTCCATGTGCTAAAAGTTTGTCCCCATCTTTCCTGTAAGCCCTCTTTAAGTAATGAAAGACAGCAATGAGGTGTCCCTGGAGCTTTCTTTTCTCCAGGCTGAACAACTCCAACTGTCTCACCCTGTCCTCATAACCCTCTGATCATTTTTGTGGCCCTCCTCTGGACCCACTCTGACAGGTCCATGTCTTTCCTGTGCTGAGGGCTCCAGAGCTGGATGCAGTACTCCAGGTGGGGTCTCACCAGAGCAGAGTAGAGGGGCAGAATCACCTCCCTCAACCTGCTGGCCACACTTCTTGTGATGCAGCCAAGGATGCAATTGGCTCTCTGGCCTGCGAGTGCACATTGCTGGCTCATGTCCAGCTTTTCATTCCACAGTACCCCCAATCCCTTCTCAGCAGAGCTGCTCTCAATCCCTTCATCTCCCAGCCTGTATTAATACTGGGATTTGCCTTGACCCATGCGCAGAACCTTCCAATTGGCCTTGTTGAACCTCATGAGATCCATATGGTTCCACTTCTCAAGCCTGTCCAGGTCCCTCTGGATGACATCCCATCCCTCAGGTGTGTCAATCACACCACTCAGCTCAGTGTGGTCAGCAAATTTGCTGAGGGTGCACTCAATCCCACTATGTCACTGGTGAAAGTATTAAACAGTACTGGTCCGAATACAAACCCCTGAGGGACACCACTTGTCACCCATCTCCATCTAGACATTGAGCTGTTGACCACGACCCACTGGATGCCACCATCCAAACAATTCTTCATCCACCAAACAGTCCACCCATCCAATCCATACCTATCCAATTTAGAGAGAAGGATGTTGTGGGGGACTGTGACAAAGGCCTTGCAGAAGTCCAGATAGACAACATCCGTATCTCTTCCCTTGTCCACTGATGTAGTCCTTCCATCATAGAAGGCAACTATGTTGGTCAGGCAAGACTTGTCCTTGGTGAAGCTGTGCTGCTGTCCCAAATCACCTCCCTGTCCTCCATGTGCCTTAGCATAGCTTCTAAGAGGATCTGCTCCATGATCTTCTGAGGCACAGAGGTGAGGCTGACAGGTCGGTAGTTCCCAGAGTCCTCCTTTCTCCGTTTTTTAAAAATGAGTGCACCGTTCCCCTTTTTCCAGTCATAGAATCATAGAATCACCTAGGTTGGAAAGGAACTTTGAGATCATCAAGTCCAACCATCTACCTAACACTGCCAAAACCACCACTAAACCATGTCCCTTGGCACCACATCTAGCCATCTTTTAAATACCTCCAGGAATGGCAATTTCACCACTGCCCTGGGCAGCCTGTTCCAATGCTTGACAACCCCTTCGGTGAAGAAATTTTTCCCAGTATCCAATGTAAACCTCCCCTGGTGCAACTTGAGGCCATTTCCTCTTGTTGTATCATTGTTATTTGGGAGAAGACACCAACCCCCACCTGGCTACAACCTCCTTTCAGGTAGCTGTAGAGAGCAATGAGGTCTCCCTTGAGACTCCTTTTCTCCAGGCTGAACAATCCCAGTTCCATCAGCCGCTCCTCATAAGACTTGTGCTCTAGACCCCTCACCAGCTTCATTGCCCTTCTCTGGACATGCTCCAGCACCTCAGTGTCCTTCTTGCAGTGAGGGGCCCAAAACTGAACACAGTATTTGAGGTGGGGCCTCACCAATCCTGAGTACAGGGGGACAATCACTTCCCTCATCCTGCTGGCCACACTGTTTCTGATATAAGCCGGGATGCTGTTGGCCTTCTTGGCCACCTGGGCACACTGCTGGCTCATATTCAGCTGAGTGTTGACCAACACCCCCAGGTCCTTTTCTGCCAGGCAGCTTTCCAGCAACTCTTCCCCAAGCCTGTAGCGCTACGTGGGGTTGTTGTGACCCAAGTGTAGGACCCGGCCCTTGGCCATTTTGAACCTCATACCATTGGCCTTGCCCCATCGATCCAGCCCATCCAGATCCCTCTCTAGAGCCATCCTACCACCCAGCAGGTCAATACTCCCACCTAACATGGTGTCACCTGCAGACTTCCTGAGGGTGCACTCAATTGCCTTGTCCAGGTTGCTAATAAAGATATCAAACAGAGCCAAGCCCGGGGAACACCACTTGTGACCAGCTGCCAACTGGATTTAACTCCATTCACCACCACTCTTTGGGCCCGGCTTTCCAGACAGTTTTTGACCCAGCAAAGAGTCCAGCCACCCAAGCCATGAGCAGCCAGTTTGCCCAGGAGAATGCTGGGGGAAACCCTGTTGAAGGCTTTACAGAAGTCCAGGTAGACAACATCCACAGCCTTTCCCACATCCACTAAGTGGGTCAGGTTAGCCAAGCAGGACCTGCCTTTCATGAACCCATGCTGACTGGGCCTGATAACCTGGTTGTCCTGAATCTGCTGTGTAATGGCACTCAGGATGATCTGTTCCATAACCTTTGCAGGCACCAAGGTCAGACTGAGAGGCCTGTAGTTCCCCAGATCCTCCTTCCAGCCCTTCTTGTGGGTGGGTGTCATATTTCATAGAATCATGGAATGGTTTAGGTTGGAAAGGACCTTAAAGATCATCTAGTTCCAACCCCCTTGCCATGGGCAAGGACACCCCCTACTAGACCATATTGCTTAAAGCCTCCTCCAACACTTCCAGGGATGGGGCCTCCACAGCTTCCCTTGGCAACCTGTTCCAGTGCCTCACTACCCTCACAGTAAAGAATTTCTTCCTGAGATCTAATCTAAATCCACCCTCCTCAAGTTTGAAGTCATTGGCCCTCATCCTATCACTACCTGCCCTTGTAAAAAGTCCCTCTCCAGCTGCTATATGGTGTCCCCAGAGCCTTCTCTTCTCCAGGCTGAACAACCACAACTCTCTCAGCCTGTCCTCATAGCAGAGGTGCTCCAGCTCTCTCATCCTCTTCATGGCCCTCCTCTGGACCTGCTCCAACAGGTCCATGTCCTTCTTATGCTGGGGGCTCCAGAGCTGGACACGGTGCTCCAGGTGGGACTTTATCAGAGTGGAGTAGAGGGGCAGAATCCCCTCCCTCAACCTGCTGGCCACACTTCTTCTGATGCAGCCCATGATACAGTTGGCCTCCTGGGCTGTGAGTGCACATTGCTGGCTCATGTTCAGCTTCTCATCTACCAACACCCCCAAGTCTCTCTCCTCAGGGCTGCTCTCAATCCACTCTCTGTCCAGCCTGTATTTGTGCATGAGATTGCCCCGACCCACATGCAGGACCTTGCACTTGGCCATATTGAACTTCATGAGGTTGGCACAGGCCCACCTCTCAAGCGTGTCCAGGTCCCTCTGGATGGCATCACTTCCCTCTAGCGTGTCAACCGCTCCACACAGCTTGGTGTCATCAGCAAACTTGCTGAGGGGGCACTCAGTCCCTACATCCATATCGCCCACAAAAGTGTTAAATAGTACTGGTCCCAGTACCGACCCCTGAGGAACACCACTTGTCACTGCACGCCACTTGAACATTGACTCGTTGACCGCAACTCTTTGAGTGTGGCCATGCAGCCAGTTTCTTATCCACCGAGTGGTCCATCCATCAAATCCATGTCTCTCCAATTTAGAGACCAGGATGCTGTGCGGAACAGTGTCAATATTCGCTAGCCTTCAGTCAACGGGGACCTCCCCGTTTAGCCAGGACTGTTGTTAAATGATGGAAAGGGGCTTGGTGAGCACTTCTGCCAGCTCCCTCAGTACCCTTCAGCAGCTCCCATCTGGCCCCAAAGACTTAGGTGTGTCTAAGTGGTGTAGCAGGTCGCTCACTATTTCCCCTATGATTCTGGAGGCTTCATTCTGCTCCCCATCCCTGTTTTCTACCTCAGGGGACTGGGTACCTGCAGAACAGCTGGTCTTACTATTAGAGACTGAGGCAAAGAAGGCTTTAAGTACCTCAGCCTTTTCCTCATCCTTTGTCACTATGTTTCCACCCCCGTCTGCTAAAAGGTGGAGATTATCCTTAGTCCTCCTTTTATTGCTAAAGTATTTATAGAAGCCTTTTATTGTCCTTAACATCAGAAGCCAGGTTAAGTTCTAGCTGGACTTCGGTCCTTCTAATTTTCTCCCTACATAGCCTCACAGCATCTTTGTAGTCCTCCTGAGTGGCCTGCCCCTTCTTCCAAAGGGCATAAATTTTCCTTTTTTCCCTGAGTTGCAACCACAGCTCTCTGTTCAGCCAGGACGGTCTTTTTCCCTGATGGCTCATTTTTCAGCACATGGGGATGGCCTGCTGCTGTGCCTTTAAGATTTTCTTCTTGAAAGACGTACATCCATCCTGGACTCCTTTGCCCTTCAGCACTGCCTCCTAAAGGATTCTGTCAATCAGGCTCCTAAAAAGACGAAAATCCACCCTCTGGAAGTCCAAGGTGGCAGTTCTGCTGACCTCCCTCCTTGCTTCTCCAAGAATCAAAAACTCTATCATTTCATGATCTCTATGCCCGACGGCCTCCAACCATCACATCTCCCACAAGTCCTTCTCTGTTTACAAAAACAGGTCCAGCAGAGCACCTTCCCTAGTCAGCTCCCTCACCAGCTGTGTCAGGATTTTATCCTCAACACACTCCAGGAACCTCCTAGACTGTTCCCTCTCTGCAGAATATTCCCCCAGTCACTGAGAACTTCATCTGACTGCCATGACTTTTCAAATATTATGGCAAGTGGTTTGGCAACTACATCAGCCAATTTCCTCAGGACTCTGGGATGCATCTTGTCAGGTCTCATAGACTTCAGTATGTTCAGTTGCTTTAGGTGGTCACAAACCTGATCTTCTCTTATAGTGGGAGGGACTTTGCTCCCCCAGTCCCTGCCTTTCGGTTCATCCACTCAAGAGGTGTGGGGAGAGAAGCTGACAGTGAAGACTGAGGCAAAAATGTTGTTGAATACCTCAGCCTTCTCCTCATCTGTTGCTACCAATTTACAGTCTTGCTCATCATGGGGGGTACGCTTTCTTTGACCTTCCTTTTCTGGTTGACATACCTGTAGAAGCCCTTCTTGTTATTCTTTGCGTCCCTTGCCAAGTTCAGCTCCAGCCACACCTTGGCCTTCCTGACCCCATCCCTACACAACAGGGCAGTGTCCCTATACTCTTCCCAGGATACCTGTCCCTGCTTCCACTGCCTGTGCATCTCTTTCTTGCCCTTTTGTTTGACCAGCAGGTCTCGACTCAGCCATGCCAGTCTCTTACCCTCCTTTTCCGATTACTTACACCTGGGGATCGAGAGCTCTTGCGCTCTATGGAAAGTGTACTTGAACATCTGCCAGCTCTGTTCTGTACCCTTGTCCCTGAAGGCAGTTTCCCAGGGGGTCCTATTGACTAACTCCTTGAAGAGCTGGAATTTTACTTTCCTAAAATTCAGGGTCCTGACTTTACTATTTGCCTGACCCATATCCCTCAGGACTGTGAACTCCACCAGTGCATGATCACTGCAGCCCAGGCTGCCACCAATCTTGACTTCACCGATTAGGTTACTTGTGTTGGTGACCATCAGGTCCAGTATCACATCCCCTCTGGTAGGGCTGTCTATTACCTGGCTTAAAAAGTTATCCTTGATGCATTCCAGGAGTCTCCTGGATTGCCTACAGCTCACTGTGCTACTTTTCCAGTAGATGTCAGGGTGGTTGAAGTCCCCAGACAGGACAAGAGCCTGCGAGCATGATGCCTCCCACAGCTGGAGTAAGAAGACTTCGTCAATAGGCTCCCCTTGATTATACATACTAGGATGTATATTCTTTTAATACCTTATGGCTGGGTGCTTCTTAGGAGATTAGTGCTCCAACCACATCACTGCAATCGGATATCCTGCTTGTTTTTCCAGAAGGACACAGGTCTCCTGTAGGTTTCGTGTCATATCCACCAAACCTGTGAAGGTGTCATGTGTATGTTAGGGTTCCCAAACAGCACCAACGCTTCTGTTTGGGCAGCAGTCAAACCCTACAAGGCTATTACAGGGTGACCTGAGTCATCTGGCACTGGTGCAGCCCCACCTCAAGTACTGTGTGCAGTTTTGGGCACCTCAGTATAAGAAGGACACCAAACTATTAGAGTGTGACCAGAGGAGGGTGACCAAGATAGTGAAAAGTCTTGAGAGCAAGACTTACGAGGAGTGGATGAGGTCACTTGGTTTGTTCAGCTTCGAGAAGAGAATGCTGAGGGGTGACCTCATGGCAGTCTACATCTTCCTCAAGGGGGCAGCAGAGGGGGAGGTGCTGATCTCTCTCTGGTGACCAGCGACAGGACACAAGGGTATGGAATGAAGCTGCATCAGAGGAAGTTCAGGCTGGACATTAAGAAAAGGTTCCTCACTGATAGGGTCATTGGTCACTGGAACAGGCTCCCCAGGGAAGCAGTCATAGCACCAAGCCTGTCAGAGTTCAAGGAGTGTCTGAATGACACCCGTAGTCATATGGTTTAGTTTTAGGTAGTCCCACAAGGAGCAGAGATTTGGACTCAGTGATCCTTTTTGGTCCCTTCCAACTCAAGATATTTTATTATTCTATAATTCTGTGATCCTCCCACTCTAGACTGTAGTGACTAAAGTTTGATTGATTGTAGGTGAAACAACCAAATCTAAAGTTTTACTGGCTGAAAACTTCAGTCAACGTCAGAAAGTGCTTCACTAATTCCAAAGAGTTACAGATACACACCCTTTGTATAGAAGCAACAACCACACACGCCTCCCCAACAAAATATTCAGGATTCAAAGAGCTATGAATCAATTGTATGGCACTGAGTCTCCAGTTTTTCAAATGAAAAGTATCTGAAATCCTCCTACAGCTTGATAGCTGCAGATCAGGGATAATCATACATAAATAAAATACTTAGCATGTTCATAATCAAAATGTTATTGCTTTACAAAAAAGTTAATTTTATTGTTATAATTACAAGTGCTTTAATTATGCTTTAACAGCCATCATGGGTCATCTCCCAGTTTCATCCACCAGCCGGCAGTGACACTTCTGCCAGCAGCAGGAATGTATATACATGTGTGTTTTGAAAAATAATGATAGTTTTCACCTACTTTCAAGACTCTTTCTAAATTATTATGGGCCTCCAGTGGTATGAGGAGCTCCAGTGGAGTGGCACAAATTCAGGACAATCATAACAGGAGCCTGGCTATATAGCAAACATAGCTTTAGCTCTCATTTTATCTCTCTTGTAGTCATGATAAAGGCATATGAAGTAGTATAACCTTGTAATGATAAACTGTTGAGGTCTAAACAATAGTCACCAAAGATTTATTTACATGATGACCTTTTTGAGATAGTACAGCAACCCTGGCCTTCCCTAGTCATTGGGAATGGTGGTCTGTACTAGTGGTTCTTGGGTTCAGTGAGAGCCAATAGCCATGATAGAATAAAATTCCAAGCTGTCTCTATGTACTGGGTTTGCATGGAACGGTTTTGGTAGCAGGAGGGCTACAGGGGTGGCTTCTGTGAGAAGCTGCTAGAAGCTTTCCGCATGTCCAGTAGAGCCAATGCTAGCAAACTTCAAGATGGACCTGCTGCTGGCCAAGGCTGAGCCTATCAGCAATGGTGGTAACACCTGTGGGATAACATATTTAAGAAGAAGAAAAAAAAATCTGCACAACAGGAGTTGTAGTGGGAGAAAGGAGTGAGAATATGTGAGAGAAACAACCCTGCAGACACCAAGGTCAGTGAAGAAGCGGGGGGGAGGAGGTGCTCCAGGCACTGGAGCAGAGATTCCCCTGCTGCCCATGGTGAAGACCATGGCGAGGCAGACGGTACCCCTGCAGTCCATGGAGGTCCATGGTGGAGCAGATATCCACCTGCAGACTGTGGAGGACCCCATGCCAGAGCAGGTGGATGCACTCAAAGGAGGCTGTGACCCCATGGGAAGCCCATGCTGGAGCAGGCTCCTGGCAGGACTTGTGGACTTGTGGAGAGAGGAGCACATGCTGAGGCAGGTTTGCTGGCAGGACTTGTGACCCCGTGGGAGACCAACGCTGGATCAGTCTGTTCCTGATTGCACCCCGTGGAAAGAACCCACACTGGAGTGGTTTGTAAAGAATGGCAGCCCATGGGAAGGACTCATGCTGGAGAAGTTTGTGGAGGACCGTCTCCTGTGGGAGGGACCCCATGCTGGAGCAGAGGAAGAGTATGAGGAGTCCTCCACCTGAGGAGGAAGGAGTAACAGAGACAACATGTGATGAACTGACTGCAACCCCCATTCCCCATCCCTCTGCACTGCTCGGGGGGAGGAGGTAGAGAAAATCAGGCATAAAGTTAACCCCAGGAAGAAGGGAGGGATGGGGGGAAGTTCTTTTTAAGATTTGGGTTTGTTTCTCATTATCCTACTCTGATTTGATTGGTAATAAATTAAACTGATTTCCCCAAGCTGAGTCTCTTGTCCATGACAGTAATTGGGGAGTGATCTCTCCCTGTCCCTATCTCGACCCATGAGCCTTTTGTTTTATTTTCTCTCCCCTCTCCAGCTGAGGAGGGGGAGTGACAGAGTGGTTTGGTGGCACATGGCATCCACCCTAGGTCAGCCCACCACACTGTATTGTGGTGGCTCTGGCACTGTATTATCACACCCTGATACCTTGCAAATCTTTAAGCTATACACCACAGTATATGTATGCATGGTCATACAAAAAAGTATTTTCGATTGGAAGTTTCAGTCTTTATTCAAGAAAAAAAATGCTTAAAGCAAACTATTAAGGAGCATGTTTTAAGATCTCTGTAATGAGAGATATATAATAGCAATCTTTAATTCCAGGTAATATTTGCATTTCAATTCTTTTCAGGACACCTTGCACCACAGATCCTCAGTAACGAATTAAAGATGATGTAAACTGAGTCCAGTGTCAGTATTTTCTGACTTAACTGCCTAATGTCATTCTCAGAGGTGTTCTTTTTTTTTACTTTTCTTATTCAGTATTCCAAATTTAAATCAATCCAGCACTAACTTTCTTCCTTCTTCCTCTTGAGAGATTCAGATTTTCAGCCTCATTTTTTTCCTGTGAGCACCTTCTCACCAGTCTTTTTCTGAAATGTCAAGGGCAGAGGACCCAGTATCTGTAAAAATTGTCAGTGACTTGAACTCACTCCTTCATCATGTAACAAAGTCTTCAGTTTCCTATGCACTGACAGTCTTTCACAGTTTAAAACAAATAACCAGATAATTGGTTTATTTTAATAACAGATTTGGTGGAACTAGACTCATTTTGGCTAATGAACTGGCTGACACTAAAGGCTAAGGTGCCAGTTCATCAGCAGAAGTGGCCAGTCAATACCATGCTCAGCATTTCTGAGAACTCATACATCAAGGACCATTGACTGTCAACAGCCGATAACAAGGACCTGCTCTGTAGACATGCCAAACCTGGGTCTTCACAACTCTGCCTTATGAGCAACAGAAGAACAAATTAGAAATCTCCATATTATTGGCAGTTGCAAATTCCAGCCATCCCAGCTCATTTCTGTTCTTATTCCTGACAGCAAACTCTCCTGCCACACTTCCACCTTTGCTGATAGATGAGTTTGTATTAGAGCTAATTTTTTAGGGAATGGTCAAGGGCGCGGAGTTTGGCCACTGAACACTGTTATATTTGCCATGATGACTCTTTTTCTCATTTCCATGCTCAGTTTTGGAAAGCTTTTTGAAAGCTTTTCTTTGAAAATGGAAACATTTCCTTATGCTTTTGTCCTCTCCCAGCTTTGCAAACTAATATATTTTTGTGGTTTTGTGTCTCAGCTGGGCACACAGCATGGTGGTAAAATAGGAATGTTTTTTCTGTGGCTGACAGTGGGATTTTTCCTGTATCCATTAAACATCTACATATTTATATACCTCAAATATCTATCAGAGAAAGGTAGAAAGAGGGGGAAAAACGGAAGGAAAGCTGTAAGTATAACCAGAGAAGACAGAGATGGGAGAGTGACCTTGTTGATCAGCTAGTCTATTACCCTTTAAAGGAAATATTACTCTCCACAATATATTTTCCTCAAGTTTAGTCCAATCTCATCTCAAAGTATTTCAGTTCCTCATCTGTAAAATGGGTGTAATCTGTAAAATGAGAGGAAGATACTGCTATTCTGGTCTACTTATGCTGTGAGCTCTCTAGGGAAGAGTTGAGAAATAGTCAAGAAACAATCACATGATGAGAAATACTCAAAAACTGAAAAATAATCACAATCAGGCTGGTATTAATTCTGATTTATTATTTTCTTTGACAAGACATGCACACTACTTCTAGTAGAAGAATTACTAGTTTATTGAATTCAGAGACAAAAAAATATTTCTTAATATTCTTTCTTTGAATTTCTTGTAGTTGCTTGTGACAGCCAAGTTTTATTGTCTTACTGTACAATAAACACTATCAAAACATTCCAAAAATTTGTCAGAAAAGTTCTAAGTATACCCAGTTGTGCAATTGATCTTTCTAAACAACTGATTTCTGTCTTTATATAGTGGTCCCCATGCAACATTAGCACCTGCCAGTAGTAATTGAAGCCTGAGACTCCCAAATCAATATTTTCCACAAAATTTAGAACAGAAGTAGCTATTTTCAGTATAAAAATAAATATTCCTATGTCTGAAAGCCCAGAGATCACTATTTAAGACAGACTATATTCTCTAGACAGAGAAAGTACTTAGTTGATTTACTCCCTTTGTATATAATGATCTCAAGAAAAAAAATGTATGGTGAAGTACTGCGGTTAACTAGGTTTGAGAATTTTTTTCATAAAAATTGTTTAATTGAGTCAACAGAAAGCAAGCTGCAAGTTTAGCAGTACATTAGCTTATAAATAATGACAAATACTCAAAATATTTGACTACAATAAGTCAAACTTTAATAAAAATAAAGGACAAGCAAATTAAACAACAAATTGATTTGTGTTGTGGTATAAGTTTCAATCCAGTGCAAAGGAGTTCAAATTTTCAGAAAAAAAGTTGAATAATGTAGTTTTAAATCAATTGAATTTTTTCTTCTTTTGTATTCCAGCTCATTCAAAATGCAGTTATTTGCACGGCTTTAATGTCAACGCTGGAGCTAGTGGAATTCTCCAAGGCCAAGTATCACCAATCTTTCTTTTTCATCCATTCGGGAGGAAAACACATTAAGTGGCAGAGGTGACAACCACATCTCACCTTAAAAGCAAGTGTTCAGTGTGAGTTTTTCTTATGTGCTCTACATACAATGTGTTTCTCATTCAGTCAGTATGGAGAGTGGGGCTCATCTGATTAAATACACGTGTCTGCATTTGGGCTAGATAACGGACAGTTACTTAAATAAAATCCTAATGGCAATAAAATCCAAAGTGCACAAACCCATCTTGAGAAAGCTTTCTGAATCCCATTTCCGACTGTAGCTCAAGCTCAAAGTATATGATTTCCACCTGCAAGGAATGGAGTTCAAATTATTCCCTTCAAATACACCAGAACGCAGATCCAGATTCACTGCCGGTATTTACTGTGAACCTTACCCAGAAAAGGAGACTCGTTGCCATAACAGAAAGCCTTGATAAACTAGAACCTTTCCCTTTATTCTTTCCCTCAAATAGTAGACTTTTCCATATATAAGAAAATTTCCCTATTGGCAGAGAGAGGTGTAAAGTCCCTGGGATCAGCTGAGGTCTGGAATTGCCTCAGCAGATATTTTTTTTTCAACAGGTGGTCAAGAAGGATAACCACTTAATGATGCTGTTTCAGCACTAACTTCTTTGGCAGTCATCATAAACATTTTCGAGATAGGAAACAGGTGTTCCAACATGCTTCGCTGGGCAGAATGAAGAACAATTCCCTCCCTGGTGTCATTGTACATGATGTATTCAATGATTGCTACTTTCCAATCAAGAATACGTTCACTAATGTAGTAGAGAGCAATCCATCTGGTTTTGTAGCCTGGAATGCGTTGTTGAAATAGAAAGTCGTTACTTTGGGGGGGGAGGAGGGGAGTAGTGTCTGGAAACAAGGCTGGCTGAACATATTTTGCTTAACTTTAAAACCAGCTGAACCCTGAAAAAATGGCTAGAATATTCAAGGGTTTGTTTTTTCACGTAGGGGAAATATTTCTAGGTGGGAAGGAAGGAGAAGCTGAAAGACAAAAGGATAAGAAAGTCCAATTAAAGGGGAAAAAAAAAAATCTATGACTCAAATTCTTATCCAGTGTGCGTGTTTGTTCCAGTGGCAATGAAGTTCCGCTGACTAATGTCAGGTGAGGATTTAGTTGTGCGGATATAAAGCCCATTTTTAGATTCCTCTTATCATTAATACAGCAGTCACACTAAAAAGCCTGAATTACCCTTACTTGACTGGAAAAACCCAATTTCCTCTTCCAAATATAGAAAAAGATTTCAGCATTTTAGCTACTGTCTTGCGACAACTGTTGGCAAATGCTGCCCTCCCTTAGGGCGATCACAGTGTACAATGTAACACCTGCATTACCTAGAAAAGCTCAAAACTGGCTTTGATGAAGAGAAGGGAGATTGATTTTGTGATGAATAACATTTAGCACAATGCCATGGTGGTGGTCAGAGGAAAGAAGCTCAGGAAAGAGAACTAATTTTTGTACCTTAAAACACAGAAAATAGCTTTCCAGGATATTAACTTTTACATTCTAGGAGCAGGCCTAACTTTAATAGTGTTTTGTTCTTTCTTCTAATAAATGGATAAAAGTGCTCACTTACTTATTTTTGCTCAGGAATTGTAGTAGAAAATCAGTACCCCAGCCCTGTGAATTCAACCCAGAGGGTAGTGGATCATATGTCACTATGATTCTGTTGTGTTCTATCATATATCTTCATGCCTCTGTGAAATGTACCTTTTTGTACAGCAAACTCTTTTTGCCTTCTGTTTTTCCATTGTTTTCTTTTGTACAGATAAAGAGGCAATCTTACAGGAACTATGGAGTTACACCTTACAGAAGGAGAAAAAATACAAATTAAATCAACAATGGGTTATAACACGCTCACTTAAACAGTCTTATTCACTGCAGAAGATGTTATTGAGGAAATATAAATATTCTGAGATAAATTATTTAAAAGGACATGGAGCTGTTTCATGTATTTGCTAGTTTGGAAGACAACAGTGAATACTTAAAGGATACCATCTTAAACTTGCAGCCTGGATCAAAATTGGAGACTTTTAAAATTCAGCGTACGAATTCAAGAAAGTAAAAAGAAAGAGAAAAATCATCAGGGAAGATAACATTCATTTTCTTAGCTTAACACTCTCTTCGTTCATGGGGGAAAAAACAGGACTATTTTCAGTTACTATTGAAACTTGACTGTTAGGAATTTGGATGCTGTCATCAACACATCCTTAATCTGGGTGCATCTGGGAATCATGAGCTCTTACAGATTCAAGGATGATTAGAAAATTATCAAACCGTTTTTGCTGGCATTTTAGAACTACCCCTCAGAAAGGGAAAACTGACTGAAGGTAAGTAAAGTTTCATGAGGAGAAGACTTGATGGGCTATCCCATGGTAGGGTTATCAGTTTGACATATCCTCAACAACAGTGAAAAAAAACCCTCCAAACACTACAAAATACGTTGCATAGGCTGGCTACCCCTATACCTGTGATTATAGAAATTATTTAGACAGAAACAAACCAGCAGCCTACGCGGTGAAATTCACACCACAGTCATGAATTGCCTGAGAGAGGGGGACGCTCGTTGTCTGGCATAGTCTTGACTGATCGTTGTGGTTTAACCCCAGTCGGCAGCAAAACACCACACAGCCACTCGCTCACTCCCCTGCAGCGGGATGGGGGAGAGAATCGAAAGGGTAAAAGTGGGAAACCTTGTGAGCTGAGATAAGGACAATTTAATAGGTAAAGCGAAGCTGCATGTGCAAGCAAAGCAAAACAAGGAATTCATTCACCACTTGCCATCAGCAGGCAGGTGTTCAGCCATCTCCAGGAAAGCAGGGCTCCATCACATGTAATGGTTACTTGGGAAAACAAATGTCGTAACTCCAAACATTCCCCCATCCCGCTTCCCCCCAGTTTTATTGCTGAGCATGACATCATATGGTATGGAATATCCCTTTGGTCAGTTGAGGTCAACTATCCCAGCTACGTCCCCTCCCAACTTCCTGTATGCCCCCAGCCTACTCGCTGGTGGGACAGCATAAGAAACAGAAAAGGCCTTGATGTTGTGTAAGGACTGCTCAGCAGTAACTGAAACATCAGTGTGTTACCAACACTGTTTCCATCACAAATCAAAAAGACAGCACTATTTAAGCTACTATGAAGAAAATTAACTCTATCCCAGCCAAAACCAGTACAATTTCCACCCCTTATTCCACACCACTTACATCATGCTCAGATCTCACAGTATCCAACACATCCTCATTAACCACCACTCCCCTTCCCATCCTTTGTTATATACCCAGATATCATTCCCAAATCAAATAAATTCGAGGTGACACACACAAAAAACCATTAAACTCAATGGGAAAACTCCCATCACTAAAGTCAGTATTTCCACATTAGAGAACAGTTTGGAAAGCTGAAGATCTTAATAAGGCATTCAACAGGCCTGATGCTATGAATGAGTCCATGATAGCACTCAGAGTGCTCCTTTGGTGAATTCATGATTAATCCACAACTCAGATACCGTGCACAGTTTCTGTTCCCCTCATTCAAAAGATATATTAGAAAGGGAAAAGAATCAGGGAAAGCAACAAGTATGATCAAAGACATGGCAGAGTCTTCTTATGAGAAATGGTGGCATAAAGATTCCTTAGTAGCCTGAAATTCTTCTGCTTAGGAAAGAGGTCATTCAAAGGGGGTATGACAGAAGTCACAAAGTCACGAGTGGCACGAAGCAAACAGGGAACAACATTTGATTGTGCCTTCTGTATAAGAACTAGAGGCAATTAAATGAAGCTAGTAAGAGTCCAGTTCAAAAGGAGGATTGGGTTCTTCATACAATAGGTTGTAGATCTGGGAAGCTCCTTGAGAAAGGATATCTATGGGTACAAGACAATTTCACCGGTTTAAAGGGAGATTGGACAAATAGAGGAAGGCTCCATTGGGGGTTAATGATTAGACTAAACAGAGGCATAGGATGGAAGCACCATAATTGCTTCCTCTGCTCGTTCCCATGCATCCATTTTCAGCTGTGGTTGAAAACAAAACAGAAGACTAAACGCATAGTTTTCTGAACCAGTACAGTCACTTTTTAGGTTTTGGGGGATTTTTGCCACTGAGTTTAAAACAAGTCTGGTCTTTTAAACCATAATTAATTTAATTAACTCCTCCTTGGTCTGCAAATATCTTCCAGAAATATCACATTTACTTCTTCCTTCCATTTTCAGCCAAGTAAACTGTGTTTAGAAGACAAATATTTAGTTTTATTGTTTAGAATTTTATTGCAGAATTAGTTTGGTTACGTAGAATATATTTTGTTATACAGCTAATAGGAAAAGACTTCAGATGAAAAATTTCATCAGAGTTGCAGAGAACAGAGATACTCATGATGTCATTTGCAGCGCTACAATTTCTTTCCCATAAGCTTGCCAGCCCATATTAATGCTTGTTTTTGTCAGTATGGAACTTGTTAAATATGGCAGGAAATTTAGGAGGGTGATATGTGCTGTAATTTATTCTTATCTTATTACAGTCTGCAGTCAGATTTTGTTGGGGAAGGAAGATGTTGGGATTTTGTTTCTCCCCATTAAGTTAATGCAGAAGAATCTAATAAGACTTGCATTGTTCTTTGCAAAATCATAAAAGCATAAATGAGATGTATCAGACAGATCCTATTGTATATTCATGTAGACATCTACAGTTATTCTGGTGCATTGCTAAAAAAAAATCCAACTGCATTGTTTACAGTATTTTTTTATTGATATAAATGAGCAATTGAAACTAAATTACTGAGACATGTGCTTTCTTCCTATTGCAGTTTGACTCACCCATATGTTCCAAAAACAAGGTCTTTTCTACTCAGGCCAAAAATCCCACAGAGGAATAATTGATGGAAGATGAATCACTTCATTTCTCTGAAAGAAAAGGGATTGTTTTTATACTCTTGCATCTTTTGGTCCTTCCTCACCTTTAATGACATTCACATGGTGCCACCTATAATTACTGTCATGAGATACAGGAGCAGTTTGAAACAATCAAAGCTTCTCTTTTAGAAAAATACAGAAACTTAGAAGGAGAAAGCCTATAAACATATGGTGTTTAGACAGGTGCTCTGTAAAATACAACTTTCCTCAGGTAAAGTTGCTGTTAATGCTTTTAATCAAAAGACTACAAAAAGAATATTGTTTGTCCTTTTTTTTCCCCTTCTCCCTTATGTTTTTTATTTTATTATTATTTTATGAAAAAAAACAGTCATGCCTGCCTTTTGCTTTTGCATGTGTGTGTTTTTCACAAAATGAAGAAAGAGGAGGGGGAGGGGCACGGGGAAGGATAAATTATCCTAAAGACAAGACAGTCTATGAAGTGTAAGAAAATTATGAGGGCAATGAAGGTACAAATCCTTATTGACCAAGGAAGGGAATACAAATGACTAGGTCTTTCACCCAGTGACAGTCCTCCAGAGCTCTCATCAGCTTCTCTACATCTTACTTGTGCGATGGCTGAGCAGCAGCATGGACTTGCTGGAAGTAAAGCTTAAGATCTGTTGCATGTAAAAGGAATGCGGGTTTTGGTTTTGGTTTGTGCTTAAAAGAAGGTGTACGATAGGTAGGTAGATAGATAGCTATACACATACGCACACAGATCCATCTCACTGCAGAGATTTCATTGTCATTACTGGGACATCAGTCATTCTCCGCTTCCTTTACTATGAAATTACTACTGAATGCTACCAAATTTATGCCCCAGAAATCCTACAGGGTGCCTTCTTACTCTCTAGGTTGGACTTTTAAGATTTCAAGTGTCCCTACAATTTCACCGTATAAATGCAATTTATAGGAAGCAGGTTCTGAGAAAAAAAATAAATCCCTAAGAAACAGACAAAAAGTGGGAGTGCAATTATTTTCCAGATTGATTCAGCTGAAATTAGTCTTCTGTATGCAATGCCTACGTTTGTGTTAGCTGTCTAAGCTCCCATTACACATCGTGGCAATCTAGGTTCATACATACATATAAGGTGTTATCTAAAAGTCTGTAGATTATTCAAGGCATCTCCATGCAGTTGGCAACTGTGACAAATTGAGTGCAAGAGACCCAGACCCTTCTGGAGACACAGCTGTGGGTGAGAGAGGATAGCTTAAAGCTTGCAAGATGTTCCTGGGCACATACCTGGGCTACGGAATCAAGCCTGTAGTCAGTATAACCAATGGAGCCCAAATTGCAATTCAGCTTATCTAAAATAAGTACCTACTGCCTGGTCAGCTGGAAGATGGGCTCCAGTTACTAGGTCTCTATTGACTATAACGAGAGCATGCAGTCCTCAATAGAGTATGCAGAATTCTATACACCAACACCAAAATTCAGTTGTCTTACTCTGAAAATAGATCCATTTCTAGAGGTATAATTTAGCTGCTGAAATGTAGGGGTCTAATGCTATGTGAAACATCCTCGTGTTACCCCCTCTGCCTATAGGTCCTGACATTTAGGTCAATGTCTCCAGCGTCCATGCCCAGGTGATGGCAGGGGGGTTCTACAGAGGTGGCTTGTGTGGGAAGAGACCAGGGGTTGCCCCGTGCCAGGTACAGCCGGTTCCAGATGGCTCCAACATCCCTACCACAGCACACAGCTCAGTCCAAAACTATGCTTTCCCTCCAGTCGGGATCTGATTGCTATCTGGAAGCACCCCGCTCTGTTAAAATGTCCAATTTCAGCACTCAGGTTCCTCAGAGACTTAAAATTCCACTTCCACCTGCAGGTGTCTCAACCCTGCCATTTTCCTGTTAAATATGAGGTTGAAAAGCTGTGCTCAAAAGAAATATATTAATCTATAATCTTCAATAATAATATGAATAGGAACAACAAGCATAAAATGCATCAGAAGCTTCCAATTTATTCTGAAAGAAGTGTCCTGTGGCAAGATGACATCCTGATGCTTAAAACATTCAGACAATCTTTTTAAACTGCTGCCTCTCCGGGATAAGATTTGCTTTATTTTTGTTGTGTAATAGCTGACTTATTAGGGCTTCATATCCAGCTGGATCTTTAGCCATAGGTATTATGCAAGTAATAAACAATTTCTTTCTCTCTCCATCCTTATTTTATTTTCCTTTGATTTTCTCTTTACCTTTTCTATTTTTTTCACAGTAGCTGGGTTTTCATCGACTATTTGAAATAATTGACAAATAGAAGTCATGTGTTGTTGATCACCTGTTTCTGAATGTGTATCTTCCTCTGTTTCTTTTTGTTAATTGAGAATTTACCCTCTAACAGAGCTTTCAACATTTACTCAGAATTTGGTTTGTCTGTCAGAAGCGGAGAGAAGAAAATCTCACCCGATTTTAGACTGTGTCTCGGTGTTTTGAGCAAGTGGAAGGGGGAGCAGGGAGCAGTTGATGCCGGCGTACACAGCAGTGCTGGAAGGTTACCAAGCAACGAGACGGAGATGTGTCACAGGGGCAAGGGAGATGGGGAAGATGAACAAAAATGTGGACAAAGGATTCGAGAAGATGAAGGGAGGCATTGTGATTGCCTGACCTCTTCCTTATTTCTTATCATGAGTTGCAACAGTGTCCGTAAATACAGGCTGGGTAAAGCGTCTCAATTTGTTTACACGGGCCCTTGGAGGCAGAAGGGATGGAGAAAGTCTGGCGTGTGACCTAATCATCAAAGGATTATCCTGTCAGTAGTCCGCTGCGTAAGCAAAAGGGGACAAAGCGTGCATATGGACATAAAAAGCGCATGTTTTTCACTGGACGAGAGGGAGTCACAGTACAAAAAAATCCTGTTGCAATATACATAGAGTCAAAAAAATATTAGCCAGACTTGACTTCAAAAAAGTTCACACAGCATAGAACAGCTTAAATGTGGAAGTCAGATTTTCTTGGGTTTATGAATTTCTTAAAATATACACTTGCGCCAATTTCCCACACCTTTCCCTCCATACAAATCATTTAAATGAAATCAGCCTTCTTAAAAATGAGAGAGACAAGGAAAAGTTGGGATGGAGAATCCTTATACGCCTACCTTATTTTTTGTAAGGGAATTTATGTCTATCAGCCCTTTCAATGCATATTCTATTCCCCTGTTAGATTTCCAAGCTTGAATGAACTGGGATAACAGAGGACGCTTAAGGAACCATACTTGCATTTTGTATAGTAATGCGGCAAGATGAAGTGTCAACACCTGTATTCAGCTGCTCCCATACCCTTGGAGCCAACTTCAGCAATCCCTTGATAAATGTAGGAACCTGCTGTTACGTTTCCCTGAAAGGAAAAGTTTCCTTATAGGCATAATAAACATGTAACATGGCATAAGTGTATTTCATTACATTATTAACACAGTTTAAATTAATGGAGTTTAGTCTTCTCTTCTTGGATAAGAATTGTCAGAATTACAGTCAATTCTAAAAATTAACCTAAAAAATCTGCATAAGTATTTTGTGTTGCCAGTTACTGTCCTAAAATGTTTATTTTGAAAATTATAACATGTATGTAATGATAAATGTAAAATATTCTAAAAGACCTTGAAGCTCATCTTATACTTTTTTCTATCATGCTTTTTTTTTTCACTTTTTGTCAATATCGTTCCACAGCACTGTAGGAAATTGAGAACTGATTTTTGAGCCTTTGACAACAATGATCCAGCAATTCATGTGAACAAGTCAAGCTTTTTCTAGGTCATTACAGCAGAGTGATGTTTTTAGACCCTGGGGTTCAGGGAAAAAAATAGAGATTGCTTTCTCCTTGGAAAAATAAAGCTGAAAAAAGACAATGACCACTTGCAGGTGCTGTTTTCCTCAGTAGTCCTCTCTTAGTGGAATATAAAAGTTTAAGCAGAGAATATTGTTGCGAAATGTTGCTAAGTCAGTGTCTGAAACACCACTGACATACAAAGTACTGGATTCCTTGTTATTCAGGGACCATTTCAAAGCATTTCCCCAAGGTTAGCTTGAGGGTGAGCTGCACCAGCAGGAGACTCCATCATGTTGTGGTCTCAGCACTTTTCCGCTACATCGTAGTGGAAATTCATGTCACACGTTGTTCGTTATGGAGCTCGGGGACTCCCAGACCTGCCAGTTGAGAGGTCTGTCACCTGCGCTTACAAGGTACAGAAACATGGACTTATCTCTTGGCCCTTATGAACTCAATTTCTGTGCAACCTTTTATACACAAGAAGTTGCCATGTGATCACCCTCTGTTAAGCTTTCACAAAATTTCCTACAGAACAGAGCACAAACACGTATTGCTATCTTTTTACATATCTCCCCCAGTAGCTGGTAGAAGTTTTACTACAGATAAAAATACGATATCAACCAAATGAAATACATTTTTAAAATGAGAAAATATCCATCGAGTTCATTTTCGTTTTCCCTGTTTGCCATCAGAATGCCATTCAGACTGTGAGATGCCTTATTTCAGGCTGTAATGCCTATTCGTATACCAGAATGCATGTATATATACCATGCGCACATCAGAGCCATGCATATGGCCATCAAGATAATCAGCGTAGAAAGAAAAGTTACAGATTGTATCTGCCAGTGAAACAACCTCCTACCACCCTAATTAAAATAAATAAATAAATAAAGTAAATCCGTAACTCAGTTACCTCTGAGTAAGTCATAGGCTGATATTTGTTCTCAAACAAGATGATCATTAAGGCAATTTATGTTACTTAAGAAAACATATATATTTCTGAGTTGAAATAACAGGAAAACAAACTGAGCAAGTAAAACCTGTGGGAGTGAAAGAGAATATTATAAACTGGGAGACCAGACTGGGCACAGAAAAGCAGCTATCTGGAGAAGCTGTGGATACACCAGGTATTCTCCTCGGAGCTACCTTAGGAAGAGTATTTCTAGGAGAGCGGAGGTCACGAAAGCATTCCTTGTGTTTTCTAGAATGTGGACGCAAATTCAAATGCTGTAAGTCATTCAAATTTAATAATGCCCTGAATGTAGGACTGGCAGTGAGGGACTACTGTATTATATCCCAAACTATCCTTTTAGAAAGAGGACACAGCAGGGGATGGAGGAAACAGATGATCCCACATCTGCCTGTTGTGGAGCTATTTTTGTAAAGGTTGCAAGATTACAGCTCTGATTATTGTCAGAGATGCAGAGATCTGGCTAAGTCTTTTTAATGAAATTGTTCTCCTTAGAATATGCTACTCCGTCCTAACCAAAGCACTTCATGACGAAATGTGTCAACTGAAGTTTAATCAGAAAAGATTTTTTTGTGTTCAGGGTAAAATTCCCAGTGAGAGAAAACCTACTTTATAGTATCCAATATGCTGATGATTGGGCCCTCTGTGATCTCTGCAGTTGAAGGAAACCTCGATTCTCTGTCCCAGTCTAACAATTTCCCATTTACCAGTGAATATTTTAACCACGGGCTAACCACATCACAGGCTCCTAGTTCCTTCCTCCCCAGAGCTGCATATGAAGGATTTCCAAAGATGTTTTTTCCAGCGTGAGGTGAAAGAGCAAAATGCTTCTCCCCAAAATGCTGAACTGTTTCCCAGAGAGTTCTTACAATCTGCAAGTCAAGACTGGGAAACTGCCATTTCCAGCTCCTGTGCCCCCACACCAGCACCCGCCAGTGCCATGCTGGACAACACTTTTACGCAAGTCTCACTTGCATAAAATCAGCAACCACGAGGGTAAAACAGCCACGTCTTCGAAAAGTGGTACGGGACGGTGCTTCATTCTTGTCATCTGAGGTGTATTCCTCCTCAAATGCAACAAGCCCTGATCTCACAATTAATCTCCACTGACCTTATTAGGCTGCATTAACTATATAACATCAGAAGTCACAACTCCTGCCTGTATTTTGTTCCAGTAATTCAATTACGACGCACGTGGAGCAGCCATGTAACACCAGCGCTGTGTATCTAGGGCACTTGAAATATAAATGGACACTATTAAAGAGTGGAGGCATTTAGATATAAATAACCAAGGAGGGCAATCAGCTTCAGAACATCAGCTTTAAAAAAGCAAGCTTGTCATTTGCTTACAAACGCCTGTTTCCCTTTTGCAACGGTTATTTCTGTGAGTTTGTTCTTCTGTTTTAAAAAACTGCTTTAACCCCAGTTTGAAGTGAAACTTGCTGGTGTCAGCTGTTGCTGGGGGGAAGGAGGGGAATCTTATTTCAGGTAAACTGGGTCAGTTCCCTTCTTTGTCGTTATGAATAATTTCATTGCTGCAGTTTAAAAAAAGTTATGTAAGTTGTCTGGATGATGGAGATACTCAATTCACATAGCAGCAAATGGCTAAAAGATGCGTGGGGTTTCACCTATACACAATGTGAAAAAGTCCTCTCAGACATACTGTTTATGGTAAGTGAAATCAGTTCCACAAACATGGAAGAAGTTCACACCCTTATCTAAAATGAACTATTCCCACATTTATGTATAAAAAAATATAGCCCCTTTCATTGATAAAACACTTTTTGGTTTTATCCACTGACTTTATTTGGATTATTAAGTGGAATAACATAATTCCTTAGATAATTCATGTTAAAACCGCATTAAAATATTGTATAATTTAACACAAACATAAAATTCTCTGATTTCCCCATAAGTTTGTTGTGAATCTTGTGAGTCAGCATATCACTAGTATTTTTACTCTTACAGTCTTTGAGGGCTCATTTCTTTCATTCCCAAATTTCTGGGGGCTTTTGGTGGTGGTGGTTCTTTTCTTTTCTTGAAAATATATTATGTATGATCCCTAAGATGTGGAAAGAGAAGGAACAATGAGACTCAAAAATAACATGAGTTCCCTTTGGAACAGTTGTTCCATAGGGTTTTAAGATACCAAAACATTTATGCATTGTCTTTGAATTCCTAAGTTATGCTAATAAAATCTATTTTCTGTTATGTGGATGCAAGCAAAAACTCTCCCAGAGAATCTAAAAAATCTTATTTTGAAATACAGTCAATTATAAGAGATTTCAGTCATAAAAAAACATTTATATTCATCAGATATAGGAAATAGATGTGAGAATTTCTACCACTATTAAATATTTCCTTCTCTCTTTCTTGGAAAAAAAAAAAACATTACCTTTGACCATTGCAATGTAACAGACAGATCAGCTTCAAACAAAGAGGAGATAAATTTCCTGAACTTAAGGAACTACATCAGGATTTAAGTGATTCAGATTTGTTCTTTGGCTCTGATATAGACTTCGAAAGCACCCTTAGCTAATTACTTTTGGCTAAACTAGCTCCATTGCTTATATGAATAGGACTGCACAATATGAATCCGCTCACTTATGTGAATAAGGTTATTTGTGAATTATTCATATCAAGTGTACTGAAACAATTTGTCATGTTCCTGGAAGGAAATTAATTATCTTTTTTTTTTCTTTTTTCTTTTTTTTTTTTTTTTTAAGGGGGAATCAGTGTCTCACAGTCTGATCCAGTTCCTGTTCTTTTAGCTATTACATCAGAACAAGGTTCTCATTTTTACTGTTTAGAAATTAAGCTAAAGACCTCATTGAACCATATTTTCTTCTCCCTCATTACTACATCCATCTTTTTAATATATTATGGAAGGTTATGTCTAGTGTGGTTTGCAAGCTGTGGTCTCAAGATGCAATGTTTTCAGCAATTTCTCCAGGAGACCCTGTTGCAGTCTAATGCACTGCATTTATTCATAGCAACATTTCCTAAATATCGACATACTGCCATCATGCTTATAACATTATACTAAGTTTAAAACAAGACATGGTGGAGCAACCAGCTTACTTCCTCTTCCTGGTAACCCATATATATATGTCAATTCATTATCCTCTTGGTCAATGAAAAGTTTAAAGAATGACTGGCAAGTTTTTTTTCTCCTGCAGGGTAAAGAGCTTTAACGCCTTCACTCCTCAGAGCAGAAACTACGTAACCTCAATCAACAGTCTTATTAACAGTTTCTAGCTTGAACTAGATGTGTAACAGGATCTTCCTGACAAGCTTTTTAGTCCAAGACAGACATCAGTTCTTTGACTGTTCCCCTAGATGTCCTCACAGGCTATCCAAAGTCACTCACAGACCTGCAGATGCCCAGTAAGCCTCAAGTCGTCACAAGGCTGTAATTACACCACTGCTGCACCCTGTCCCACCAGGCATTGTTGCTAAGCCTAGCTTTTCACTAAGCCCTACAGACTCCAACCGTGCTATATGAAATGGAAACAGTGTGAAAGACAAAATTTGATCCATTTTACGTGGCCAGACGATGGCAGAAGGTTGGTGTCTAGAAAGAAAGAGGTGAGAAGGTGGTTCAAACCTAACTGAATTAATTGTAGATTTAATTGATAAAAAACCACGTATAGCAAGTAGGATTGTGAAAGAGGGATTGGGTTTCATGTGCTTTATGCAGTGCATTATACTATGCTGTCCCAAACATTCGAATGAGCCCGTGTAAAACCAGCTTATCTGTCTCTCCCGTACAGTACTCTGTACAATGTGGAGTAGGTACACCAGGAATATTAAAAGATGAAACGGACACTTGGCTCTCTGTCAAGAGGAGCTAGCACCTTGAAAGAAAGGGTCAAGGTGAAAGATGGGTAAGAAAAAAACCGTATGGGTGGTGGACTAAAAGAAAACTTTGATAAAGACATTAGGATCTTCTATTTGAATGAAATCTGCATAATTACAAGTTTTTGAATAGGAATGCTCAAGGGAAAAAAGTGGAGGCTGTTCTGCTCCTTCAGTGGATACTCATCAGCAAAAAAAGAAAAATGAGTCCTTGACTGCTGCTGGGATCCCTCACGGTATTTCTTAAGTAATAATTTGCCCTTCTGACTTTGCAGTCCCTTTCCAATAAGGTGAAGCCCTGGTCATTTTCAAGCCATAGCCTGACTATTTTCTAGAGGAGAAATATTACCCACATCTTGGATAATGACTTAAGCTGGAAATATTTTGTTTGTCTCAGTAAATTTCTCATAAGAAATTGAATGCAGTCCTTTTGATGACCAAATGGCACGAAGTTATATGCTAACATTAAAGTGCACTAAGAAACTTCATAGAATCATTGAATCATAAAATGGTTTAGGTTGGAAGGGACCTTAAAGATCATCTAGTTCCAACCCCCCCCCCCCGCCACGGACAAGGACTACTAGACCTAGTTGCTCAAAGCTCCATCCAGCCTGGCCTTGAACACTTCCAGGGATGGGGCCTCCATAAATTCCCTGGGCAACCTGTGTCAGTGCCTCACTACCCTCAGAGTGAAAAATTTCTTCCTAATATCTAGTCTAAATCTCCCCTCTTCCAGTTTGAAGCCATTACCCCTCGTCCTATCACTACATGCCCTTGTAAAGAGTCCCTCTCCAGATTTCATGTAGGCCCCTTTCAGATGCTGAAAGGCTGCTCTAAGGTCTCCCCGGAGCCTTCTCTTCTCCAGGCTGAACAATCCCAACTCTCTCAGCCTGTCCTCACAGCAGAGGTGCTCTAACCCTCTGATCATCTTTGTGGCCCTCCTCTGGACTCACTCTAACAGGTCTATGTCCTTCTTATGTTGGGGGCTCCAGAGCTGGACACAGTATTCCAGCTGGGGTCTCATGAGAGTGGAGTAGAGGGGCAGAATCACCTCCCTTGACCTGCTGGCCACGCTTCTTTTGATGCAGCCAAAACTTCCAGAGAAGGCATCAAGGACTTGCATCACACCTTATGCTTTGCTACATTTGCATCAATGTAGCAGCATAAATAGGTGTAAACAGGACTGACACCCCCCACCCAAACCCTCTATTACTGTAATATCCTACTAGAATCTTGTTATTCATTATCTATGGTTTCCTTAGCACACTTACTGTCCATGGAAATCATTACATCAGGCTGCATCTAAGGATGATTTGCTGGATATATTAAAAGCTGCTTCTGAAACTCTACAGCACTTAACGATTTTCTCAAAGTTAGTAGCACGGATGATTCATGTGCTATCCTTTGCCTTTAAGGATGATGGACCTACTCCAATTTGGGAGTAGGAAGGAGAGAAGCAGACAGCATAATGATGCACAAACACCCAGAGTTCCTAGACGTATCTAGGGATGGAACTGTCTGAGTTTGGGAAACAGCAAAACAGGAGCACTGAAGTGTTATCTCTTGGGTAATGCTGGGAGGCTGCAACTGCACTAAAGTCAGACTAAGGAATGCATTTTCCATTTTCTAAATTGTCATGTTCCCAAATGGGCTCTTAGAGATGCTTTGCAATCTTAGAAAAAAAAAAGTAAAAGAGATTCATAGGGCTTCAAAGGTCAATTACATTAAAAAATGCTGAATCCTTTTACATTAATGCCCTAATTGTTTTTATTCCAAGAGTTTTCACTCAGATGTCAAATTCAATCTCTCTTTTTCTTCTCCTGGGTCATGGATGCTTAATATTCCTTACTGACACATAATGAACCTTTTTATTTCTCTTTAATAGGTAGCTTCTTTAAAATTAGTCTCTTTAAATGATTAGCTCAATCTATTGTTCAGCGGTTGGATGTCAAGGGGTTTTTTTTGGTTTTGGGTTGTGGGCTTTTTTGTGTTTCCTATTAGGTCTCTGCTATTACCAGTTATTCTTAGGAAGAAATTAGATCAGGTAGTAGCACTCAGAGGTCAGCAAGCACCACCAACCCAAAAGTGTTGGGAAAATGAAATGTCAAAATCACTGATGTGTAGAATTTTGCCCGTCTCTTCTTTTGAGAATCTCTTTTCCTTTCTCTAATATAAAATAAGAATCACCAATGCCTAGTGAGCATTTATCTGGAAAAAATATTTTCTTCTTAGAGTTTTGAGCTGTGGACTACCATATACATTAAACTATCAGAGTAAAAACTGAAGCATCTAGAGACAAAAGAGATATTCCCAAGGGTTTCGAAGAAGGACTGCGACTCCTGCACTGGCATAGTTTTCTAGCATTCTCAAAGGAAAAGGCAGCTGTGGTAAATACTGCACTGAAAGCATCTGGACAGTTTCAGATCTGAAAAGTCTTTTTCCCTCCCAGATATTTTCTGCTGCTCAGCATTAGCTATTCTCAACCCTCCTCCTTCTTTTGCCAATCATACACACATCAAAAAGATGAAAGCAGCAGGAAGAGAGGACAAAGGAGAGAACGGCAGCGAGAAATGCGATGCTCTGAAAATAATTCAGAAGCCAATGAAATTAGTATCGCTGTATTCACCAGTAATGATCACCATTGACACTTATCCTCTTAGCACCTTTTAATGTCAGTTTTGTCTTCACGTTGCTTGGGTCAGGACATCCTCCAGACTCATTTTCTATTAAGCCTTCTCTGCTTGGTACTGGATCCTTGGGTCTCATTGTGTTCTCAGCATTCACCTGGGTTGCAAGCAGCTCACCATGTTATTGTACATTTGTTTTTACTGTGAAAACAGAACAGGCTCCTATTCCAAAACCCCCAATTGTTGGAACAGGCAGGTACTATCGATTAAGAGAAAACATCTTAAAAAGCATCAGGCTAGAATGTCTTCAAATGCCACCTCAAGGGACTCAAAGAGCATCTATTACCAGCTGAGGGTTGTTTACTGAGCTATGTGGAACGAGCTGCTGGTTGTAGTACATGTGAGCTCTGTCTGGCTACTCCCAACAGGGTCTTTCATGTCAGATTCAGTAACAGCTTGATTGTCCTGTGGGTGGGAGTTACCACCGTGCTTTGCCTTTACTTAGCCCAGCTCCTGCTGAAGTCAGTGGCAAACCTGCTCAACTGACTGCAGAAATTTGGTCAACATTGATGCACTCTGCGAAGTTCTCAGCCAAGTCAGAGAAATCCTGTTGCTGGTTTCTCTAGTTCTTATCTTTGTTAGCAGTCTCAGCACTGAAGCTAAGAAAGATGTGAGGAACCCAAAAGCCACTAAATCTTGCTCACCTCTTAAACATGATTTTACTGTTCAAGAAAGCTTGTCACTGGAGTAAATAATATCTTCAGGAAATAAAGAAGGAATCAGAGACAGCATTTTCTGTGAATAGTGAAGAGATTTAAATACTATGGAGGAGAAAAAAAACACACAAAGAAAACGCTTCCAAATCAGTAAGTTAATACCTTTAGAAGAGATTGTGCACTGTACTGAAGGTTTAGCAGGCTTATCCAGGTGTGTAGGTTGCTGCAAGTGAGTGAGCACCTGCTGCGCTGATCACTGGCAACGATCAATTGTGGAAAAATTAGTTGAATAGAAGTCTCTACCACTCACAACCCTATTCTCTACTCCTGTCTTTTGGCCTGGATGACACACGAATGACACACTGGATGACACGGCCCTCAGGAATCCCAGAGCCTGGAGCTAAGAGAGAGAGTCTGGAGAAAGGAAGACTCTCCCTTGGTCAAGGACGATCAGGTTAGAGATCATTTAGGCAAACTCGACAGCCACAAATCCATGGGCCCTGATGGAATGCACCCATGAGTGTGGAGGGAGCTGGCAGATGTTATTGTGAAGCCTCTGTCCATCATCTTTGAAAGGTCATGGAGAACAGGAGAGTTGCCTGAGGACTGGAGGAAAGCCAACGTCACTGCAGTCTTCAAAAAGGGCAAGAAGGAGGACCTGGGAAACTACAGGCTGGTCAGCCTCACCTCCATCCCTGGAAAGGTGATGGAACAGCTCATCCTGGATGCCATCGCTAAGCATGCAGAGGAAAAGAAGGTTATCGGGAGCGGTCAACATGGATTCATCAAGGGGAAATCATGCTTGACCAATCTGATAGCCTTCTGTAGTGACATGACTGGCGGGGTGGATGAGGGGAGAGATATGAATGTTGTCTACTTCGACTTCAGCAAGGCTTTTGACACAGTGTCTCATAATATCCTCATAGGTAAGCCTAGGAAGTGTGGGTTAGATGAATGGACAGTGAGGTGGATTGAGAACTGGCTGAATGGCAGAGCTCAGATGGTTGTGATCAGTGGCACAGAGTCCAGTTGGAGGTCTGTAACTAGCAGTGTTCCCCAGGGGTCAGTACTGTTTCTAGTCTTATTCATCAATGACCTGGATGAGGGGACAGAGTATACGCTCAGCAAGTTTGCCATTGACACAAAACTGGGAGGTGTGGCTGACGCACCAGCAAGCTGTACTGCCATTCAGTGAGTCCTGAACAGGCTAGAGAGTTGGACGGAGAAGAACCTAATGGAGTGCAACAAGAGCAACTGCAGGGTCCTGCACCTAGGGAGGAATAACCCCATGCACCAGTACAGGTTAGGGGTTGACCTACTCTGCAGCTCTGCAGAGAGGGACCCGGGAGTCCTGGTGGACAACAAATTGTCCATGAGGCAGTAATGTGTCCTTGTGGCCAAGAAGGCCAATGGTCTCCTGGGGTGCATTAAAAAGAGCATGGCCAACAGGATGTGGGAGGTCATCCTCCCCCTCTACTCTGCCCTGCTGAGGCCACATTTGGCATACTGTGTCCTGTTCTGGGCTCCCCAGTTCAAGAAAGACTGGGAACTCCTGGAGAGAGTCCAGTGGAGGGCTATGAAGATGATCAAGGGACTGGAGCACCTCTGTTATGAGGAAAGGCTGAGAGACCTGGGGCTGTTTAGCCTGGAGAAGAGAAGACTGAGAGCGGATCTCATCAATGCTTATCAATATCTAAAGGGCAGCTGTCAAGAGGATGGGGCCAGATTCTTTTCAGTGGTGCCCAGCGACAGGACAAGGGACAACAGGCACAAGCTGGAACCCAGGAAATTCCACCTGAACATGAGGAGGAACTTCTTTACTTTGAGAGTGGCAGAGCACTGGCACAGGCTGCCCAGAGAGGTGGTGGAGTCTCCTTCTCTGGAGATATTCAAAACCTGCCTGGATGGGATCTCCTGTGCAATCTGTTCTAGGTTTCCCTGCTTTGGCAGGGGGGTTGAACTAGATGATCTCTAAAGGTCCCTTCCAACCCCTACCATTCTGTGATTCTGCAATTCTGTGACACAACTGTGGCATGCTGAAACTGAAAGGCGGACCTTCCCTGTGCTGCCCAGTTCTTGCAGATAGAAATGGACAAAGTTGCCCTCCAGCACAGATTCTTGCTGCATATTCAACATGTCACATTTTTCAAGAAAATGTCAAGGTTGGTGTCCACTTGTAGTTAATTCCCATAAAATTTAGGAAATTATTTGCCTGCTCCTTCAGAAAGAAAATATACTTGCTGCAGTGATTTTAAGAGTTTTTCTGCTCTTCTTTCCTGTATTTACAGTGTGCTGAAGAAGCCTGTGTATAAGATATTGGACGGGAAGGAAAATGGGTATCCTGATATTGGCTGTTTGCAAGATTAACAGAAACATGACACATGATTGAAAAGTGACAGCATTATCTGCAGCCAAGTCTTGTGTGCAAGCAAATCCTGCCCAGGACTGGATGTGCACAGCAGCTAATACACTTGACTGGCCATGCTCCTTCTTTCTCTCTCACAGCTGTCAAGGCAGTAAGCTGAGAAAACTGGAGACGCTTTACTTACAGTGCAATGTGCCACTTTGCATATAATGTGAATTTTTATTGTGTTATTTACATAAATTCCCTGCCATCAGATCCTTCATTTCCTCACTCTTCCTCCCACCTTCCTTCTTCTGTAATTTTCCGCTTCCTTGAAAGCGTCTGTCATCATTAGGAAACATCAGCAGTCAATCAGGAGTGTCATGGGGTCAAAACGCTCTACCTGGCCCACGCTGGGCTTGAAATACAGGCACAAGCACAGCTGGCAGGGCTTCTCCAACACCCCACTCAGTGGCAGGGACCTTACTTAGTGTAAAGAGAGAGAATGAGGTCCTGCAAAACCATCAGTACGCTAAGCTAGCTATTTTGCTATCCTGTTTTGAGTAGTAAGATACGAAGGCAGTACTGTTTCTATGACACTTTTCAAAATATTTCACTATTAAATATTAAGCTCTACAGATCAGATCCAAAGCCACTAAATAGCACATAGAGAACGAAAAGGCCTTTTAAATGTCCTGGTCCATCACATTTTCAATACAGAATTGTTCCTTGGATTTTGTCCAGTCTAGTCTTAATTGTCCCAGCACTTTCCTTCGGAAGCTGTTCTCCTGCCAAAGACATTCAGGCAGATGGTATTAGCAAGCCAGGAAAAAAGGGACATTTCCTGTTTTGCGTTCCTCCAAAGATACATTGGGGTGCTTTCTTGATATTTGGCCATGATATTTGATTTTTCTGCTGCTAAAATTTAATACATTTTAGTGAAACCATCCTCATGTCTTAGCTCTCATCTTACACTCCCATCAAATTCTGATCATACATTGACTTGATGGCAATCAGAAAAGAGGTATTTTGAAATTATAAATTCTGCCATGGGATTGTGTTACATGTGTTCCAATATATATGTGATGTACTATAATCCTTTATATGTATTACATTTTTATGATGTTCTATCACATGTATTATATTATTGTGAATTTACGTAATTGTAATGTAGAGTATGCATTATAATGTATTGTATTTATTACAATGTTCATTATAATATGTGTTATGTAATGACATAATACCTGGATTTACATATTATTTGAAATGTAAGCACAGACAAAAACCTACAAATAAGAGCAGGATCTTTTTTTTTCTCAAGACCTTAATTCTAATTCATTTAAATCAAAGGAAGTTTTGCCATATCCTCCAGCAAGACCAAATTAGTCCCAAGGCAGGGGAAACACTATATCCTTGCTCTAGGAAAGCCTGCGGCTTCCCCAAGTAGTGCTGCTCCACCTTAACCTCAGTGAAGGTCTTTTTCCGTGTGCAAACCCATTCTTCCTCAGGATGTTTGCAGCCTGGGAACAAATTCACAGCAAACTGGTTTAAAATGGTATGTTACCATATACAGTAATAGAAGCAACAAGCTTAGTGAAGACTACGGTTCTTGACCTGTAACACCTATTGAAAAGCACCTAATGTCATTTGTGTCCTGAGCACAAATACTAGCATGGACGTCTACACTTCATGATGGTCAGACACAAGTCACAAATATGTGACTCAAAAGCCCCATATCTGAGTTCTTATAATATTGTCCTTTGAGCTGTTGAAGGAATAATAATGAAAAAAGAAAAAAAGTATTAGCTGGACACAGCACTGGACTACTAGCTTTTTCACACAGGCTTTTCCTGTTGAGACGTTGGGCAGGATTTATCTGCACCTGACCATGTATATAACATACTCTCCACCTGTATTTAGGCAGTTACATTACTATTTCGACCATCAGGCTACCTGTGTCGCTCACTGAGATAGCTGGAACCATAGGTGTTGGAAAAATATATGTGAATCAGGCCATGCTCACCTATGGCCTTAGAACTTGCCTAATACAAGATCAAACCTGAGTGTTTGTGGTCAGCCAGCTCAAATTACAATGTCTCTTCTTAGTATCATTCATTACAGACCTTTATATTTTGATATATTACTTTTTTAAGGTGAAAATTGTAACATTTTTACCAGCACATTTTGTACAATGCCCACACATTTTGGAATTATCTCCTGTAACATTTTTGGCTACTTACAATAGCAAATCAGACCAAGTTAAATAAAACTGAGCTAGAGAACTTTCTATTTCATGTTGCATCATATTTTTTCACTGTATGCAATAAAAGTGGAGCATTGTAAATATAATGGAACATGTGGCTTTTTACGTGCATTGTGAAATCCATAAAATCCTACATTCTGAATAGAGAGATAATATTATAATTATTTGCATTTTTCCCTTGAGTGCACTGTATAGGTATTAGCCCATACGATTTTCCTTATTTTAAAAGACTTACTTCAGTTTCTTTCTAATATTAGCTATTCTTTGTCGCTTTGATTCTTTGTTTGTCTTTTGTTAGAAGAGAAACTAATTTGTGAAAAAGAAATGGAAGCATTTATTCTCAAATTCATTGATATATTCAACATTGCTAATGCACTGTTTTTTTCTATGCCCAGCTCTAAAATCTAAGCCACGAGACCTAAGGTTTCTGTAGAAAAAAAAAAAAACAAAACCAAAACACCAAAACCCAAAACAGAGACAGTGTTTTACATGAACAGCAAGCTCAAATCTTAATTACCTGTAGACATCCAGAGGTAGTTTCAGACATTCATGCAGGTGAAGAGGGGTTGTTCATGTCACCTTCCGGTAATTATATGAAGACTGGAGTGGAAACCATAGACAGAAGGTGAACGAAACTGATCTTGAAGAGGGCACTGTTATAAAGAATCAGTAGAAGTATGCACCACTAGGCTTTGACCTTCATACAGCAGGAGGCAATGAAACAAAATTCTTTGATTTAAGAGAGAGTTTTAAAAAGAGAATTAGATAGTTTATGAATCACAGAGGGACAAGATTGCAGCTATCACTGCATGGGTGAGCAAGAAGATAAGAGAAGGTTGTAAGGAGCCTTCCCTCTCCTTGTCTCACTCTTGGTCCTTGGACTTTGTGGATGGGAAAGCTCGAGTAGAGGTAAAGGACTGGAAACCCTAAGGAGTGTAGAAAAGAGTAATAGTGCTTTCATTTTCTGAGCTAGCTCACAGAGCAAGGTCAGTGGGGAGACAGCGCAGTGGATGGGAAAGAGGAACATATCTCCTTTACTTTAAATGCTCTGAGTATTGTCAGTCCCTAAATTCCTACCCCACCTTAACCCAAACCGAGAATGTCTCCAATGGTATATGTTCAATATTATATTTCAAACTGGGCTGCAGCCTTCTGAGGGTCTGTAAACTACAAAAGATAGCTGAGAAAACTAAACCTGCATCCGTAGGTTTACATTTTCAGGACACAGTTTGGATAATTTGAAGACTGATGAATCGGGACAGATTGACAACTAAACTGCTGCCCTAATATTTAGCAGTTCAAAATCTGTAAGCTGCCTTTTTCTTTTATTCCGTAGCACCTATTCAGTTCTGTCTATGTCTCCTGAGAATAACGTTAAGGTGTATTTCAGGTTCTCTTGCAGATCTCTGCTGGCAGTCACCCTACAGACTACCAGGCCCTCCTTCCAAGGTTGTCCCACCACTTGTGAGCAATAGCAAAGCAAGGATGGACTGGAAGTTTCTGGCTATAAGTGAGGAACAGGGATTTTCAAGATTGTTGCTGCAGAACTTCTCCATGGTCCAAATGTGTATTTGTGGAGAGTTGCACAGATACAGCAGAGCGGCACTGAGTTGGGATCTGAGCAGAGAGTGAGTGTTGAGTTGGGCAGACAAGAGTCAATCAAGTGAATTATAGCAAAGATGATCAGCAGAAATGGTCTTCAATCTTCTTCTCATTATCAGTCTGGTCTTTAAGCTAGAATACACACTTGTTTACATGCCATGACACTGTTCTTAAAACTTTTAGTAAACCTGTGCTTTGCACAGGGAGAAGGAAGTCTTTGCTAGTGCCAATACAAACAAGGAGTGAATAGCAATCAGCACTTGTTAACTCACCCCTAGGGGGATGAGTTAACCCATGAAAATGTCACCAAGACAGTGGAAATGCCACACCAAGCTTCACTGTGCTTATCATCAGTTACTGATTTTTGTACATTGCAAATTTGCGGCTGGAAAGGAACATGCCAGGGTGAAACCTTAGGAGGATAATGTGTCACCAGGTCACATTTAGATTAACCACGGATGGGCATCTCATCAGCGGTGTCCATGTTTCACATGGCATCCCTCTCTCCAAATGCTCTGTGTCAATCTGTGGCTTTGCTTCCTCTCTTTGCCATTCTAGATAGTTTCTGTTACACCCCCATAAGACGACAAACCTCATTATTTCAGTTGTCGTTACATGCCATTTTAATGACCTTATGTTTGCCTTGCCTTTCAGACATTAGGAACAGTGTTTGACTCTGCAACTTCCCCTGCAAATGTTCTACCAATTGACAAATTATTAAATTCTCTACCTGTATGGGATAGGTCAGGCCATTAGCACCATGTGTAGTTATGTTTGCTTTGGTTATATCCATTTTACTTTCACACTTGACATGGATAGCCTGCTACTGAATGCTCCAGCACTTCTTTCCCCATCAGTTCTTAACTACAACAATAAACAACCCTGCACATTCAAAATGCTGCAGAGAGGAACATATAAATATTTCATCATGCACTGGCTCTTAGAAAAATGTGAACAAATTAAGGCTCTCATGTCTAGCTTGTGAGATCGGTATTTTATCTTCTCTCTATTAAAAAAGTAATAATCAGAGAAATGCTGTAAACTAACATGAGGTCTCCTGAGCAACATACCGCATGTCATTAGTCTGCTATTTATATCACACACACAGCCCCAGAAGTCATGGTATAAGGAAAGGGTATGCAATAATTAGTGCCGGAAGAGTACTGAGTTCAACGTGCAAATGAAACAAGTACTAATCATCCAGATGGTGTCATCTCTCCAGAGTCACTCTGACTGAGGATTATTAATCTCTCTTTTTTTAAATTTTTTGTTCTTTTTAATGCAACCCACAGAAAAATAAATGCAGAGGGTTAAGAGGCAATACAGTATCGTTTATTACTGCTGTTAATTAGTTGTGTGATGATGATGCCTGGAGATAGAAGAGAACAGAGAGCAGGTCCCTATCGTGCTGGAGTCTGTACAAATACAGAGAGATGGTCCCAGCTAAGCATCGTGAAGGGGATGACGGGCAAAATGGCTCAGACATAGAGGAATGGATATCTGAAGTCCCTGCTACATGATTAACGTTTTGTGACATCCTTTTCATTTCCACCATCGTTTTAACCCTTCCTCTGCCTGTCACCACTTCTCACCCTTCTAACTTTTCTTTCTCTTCTGATTTCCTTCTCCAAAGTTCTGCTCCCAGCCTGTGACCTTGGATTTCTGCAAGAATCCTGCTTGTGTTCCCTTCTCTCCTCTTTCGAAAGCTCTTTTGAAAACAGCACTTTTCCATCCAATTCCTTCCTGCTTCACAGAATCCACAAGCCCATTAGCAATTTATAGCACTGCATAAGTATATGATCAGAGTCATCTGTGAGGCTAAAATCTGCTTTTAGAAACCAATATTCTGCTTTTGCTGAAGTCAGAGAAGTAACATGGTTTTTAATGAAGGCAGATTCTGATATATGTTCTTTTCTATATTTTCAGACACTTTAAAGCCAGACTTAGCACCTCCTACAGTGGTTCAACAAAATGTAGAGTAGAATTTCCTTTGCCCTAAATTCTGTGTCAATGTGAAGTTTATTTGTCCATTACTATAACTGAAGATGCTATTAATATTGTTGTTGCTGTTACTATTATTGTTAATATTACTATAAACCATATTCTCCCTGTATTCTACATTTCTTGGCAATAGTACCGATTTCTTCAGTAGGGGTTACCTGATGCCATGTATGACCCAAGACTGAATTCCTCAATCAGAACTGACACTACTAACGGGTGTTACTTTTACTATGAGACAACATTTAAAAAAAAAACAAAACCCACAACTTTTTTGTTGTTGTTGTTGCGGTTCTTGTTCACCCATTTAGGAGAAGATTTAAAAACCTGTGGGCCTGACTTCAGTCACGTGTGACCACATTACCCACATATATCTCCACTGCCATCAAGATATACACTTGTACTGACGCAAACAAGTGGATAATCAGCTGCATACAGATCATACGCTGGTTAAGGAGACCAGAATTTAACTTGCTGCCATGCAAAAGATTTCCTCATGTTTAACAGCAGGGGCCAGTCCCCTAGATTATTAACATGGGATGCCACAGGGAACAGGGAAGAGGGGAACTGTTGGCTGGAAATTTCCTTTCACCCGATGCCTTTGCCAGACCACTAGGCTCCTCAGTCTTTAGAGGCTCTGGTTGTCAATCCTTCATCTGTAAAATGAGGATACTTTATTTCAGGAGGTGTTGCAGGCAAAGATAATCAATCATCAACAGTTGCTATGACCCTAAAATAGGGAGATGCCGTAAAAGACTTTCAGAGGAAGGCAAGAAGGGCAGTTTCTCAATACCTCAGCCTTAGTAGGCTCTCAGCCAAATTGCCACCCTGAATTAAGCGCCTGAGCTTCCTGTACAATGACTGGGGAGAGATTAAAAACTGATTCCACAAAGCTACTCTCCCAGCTGAGGTAAGAGTAGGAATTTCTGAGGAGAGGTGCATTAAATCTCTCTCTTCCCTGGACCTTAAGTGCTTTTAGGCTGCAGTCATCCTTAGGCTTCATCAGGCAATTACCTCCTATTAGGGACACAACTGGTGGTGGGCTAGCTGTGGAGCCACAACCTTAAGGCTGCAGCTGGTTACGTGCGTATGCCAGTTGTTTCTCAGGAAAGAGAAGAAGAGGTGCTATTTTTAAAATTCAAAACTTCCAGAAGAGTACTAGACCTCAGTTTGAGTACCCTTCTTTTCTAATGTGGGGAGGAAATATTATACGGGGGCTTCAGTGCATGTCTCTCCCCATTAACTAGGCACTAACCAGGCACTCTACAAAACTTTAAGCCACTGGTTTCCTTTGGGTGTGATGTACATCATTAGCTATGGGTCTGGGGAATGAAGAAGTGGCCAAAACAGTTTACTGTTGCTGCTGCTCTTAACCAGCAGTGCAGTGAACTGTTCATCTTGTCAGCAAGCACAGGACTACAAAAGGCCGGTGAGTTTACTGCCATTCGCCTGGAGAGATTGGTCTTCTGTGCCAAGCCTCGCTGCATCCATTAAGTACATTGTCTTCGGCCACGTGAGGGGCCGAACAACCTTTGTTCACCAGTAAGGCTGTGGGAGTTGAAGGTTATTTGGAGGTGGGAGCTGGGAATGTGCTGCTTTTACCACCACTTGCATGAAGAAAAGTCTTTCCTAGATCTCCAGAAATGGGTTTGGTTTTTTGTTTTTCTTTTTCTGCAAAAGAAAGAGTGAGGAATTGGGTGAATGATAGCCTGGAATGTGTGGGTCTGAGATGTCTGTCTCTGCTCCAGATAGTGTGGCAGAGGGCCTACCTACATGGGTGTGGAGCCAAATGCTGGGCTATGGAGCACTATTTTTTTCTTCTGTTATGAAAAACATATCAGTGTTTCATCACAATGTCTAATGGTGCCAGTATGACAGGCTGGGGAAATCAAGCTTTACCTCAGTCTTGCCAGAACCTCAAAAAACAAGTGCTTCAGAGTGCAAGGGAAAAAGTAATAACTACGTCTTTATAATAGCTGAATTTCAGTAAGAGCAGGGGTGGATGGAGCCTGTGAGATAACTTTGGGCGGTGGTAGCAGGAATAAGACAGTGCTACTCCTCACATTTGCTGTAATGCAGTTTTGTTCCATTGCAGTTCTTGTTACTAATTTACGACTAGTTCATTCAGGTCCACAAATATCAGTTGTCTGTCTGTCCCTTTCTCACTCCAAGCTGGAATGCTCAGGTTGCACGTTCACAAGAAGCACAAAGCTGGCTTTCCTCACCTTGGCATCTCAGATCCACTACTTGTAAAATGGGTATGTTGCTTTTTTTCCTCAATGTGGGGTTCTGGGACCGGGAAACAAAAAAACCACACCACCTGCCATTCTTTCCCCTAGTGATATAACCAGAGAAAAACATAATACCTAAAAATTCACAGTGTCATGGCTTTCAGGAGAATCACCCTCAGGTCTACCTATTCTGTCATCTCTGGAGGAGTCAGCAAAATGGGAGAGTTGTGCTATGCTTGGCCATTACCTCATTTCTTTTCTTTCTTTTCGACCATGTGCTGCCTTCAATCTCTTGGAGCTGCATATGTCAAGAGCAGGAAGTAAGTGGGGCGTAGGATTTTCCTTTCAGCATTGTTCAGGCAATGACAGGATGCTGCACAGATGGAAGAAGCTTGTTTATACTGAATGCGCTGGAGTTATTGATAAAGGACAGCTTCATCCCTCTCTGAACAACACCCTCTGTCCTGGAGTCTTGAACAGGTGCCATGAGCTCCACTCCAAGATTAGCCATAACCTGCGGGCAAACAACTTTTTAAAAGACAACCATTTGGAAAAAAAAGTCCTGGGTTTCCTTTCTTCCCCCCCCCCCC